>CM053030.1:464571491-464722411 GCA_028564925.1 Lithobates sylvaticus | reverse complement strand
CGAGCCTGACAACTCCTGGTGCCCTTAATAACTCCCATCTACTAGAATCAGTTCTGTATGACAATATTTAGGGCGGATTCACACTTATGCCATCCCTTAAAAGAGAAGTGTGGGAATAAAAAAAAAAGAAGAAAAACATGCATACTCCCAGTCCATAAGATGGATCGAGATCAATGGATGCTACAGCTGTCACCCGCCGGCTCCAAGATCGGAAATTCCGCCAGCAAAAGTCCGATGTGAGCTTTTGGTCGGAAATTCCGACCGTGTGTATGCTCCATCAGACTTTTGCTGGCGGAATTTCCACCAGCAAAAGATTGAGAGCAGGTTCTCCATTTTTCCAACGGAAAAAGTTACGATCAGAAATTCCGATCGTCTGTAGCAATTCCATCGCGCAAAATTCCTACGCATGCTCGGAAACAATTCGATGCATGCTGGGAAGCATTTTCTAGGCTCGTCGTAGTATTGTATGTGACCGTGTTCATGATGGTTGAAAGTTCAGAGAACTTGTGTAACCGTGTGTATGCAAGCCAAGATTTTTCCGACGGAAATTCCGCTCGTGTGTACAGGGCATAAGACTTTCGGTTGATGCGAGTCTTCTTGATAACATAAGAGTGACGAAACGCATCGTGAGTAACCAGAAGTGACATCATCACGTAACATACACCCAGAAGTGAAGCTAGTGTACACCCGGGGACAAACAGCAGTGGTAACTCACTTATGCAAGTATGAAGGAGATGGTTGAATGCATATGATGGACCATTAATACCTTGTAATATGGGATGACACCTTGGTACAGGAAATAGCACTTTTAAATGTACATTTATTGAGAGTTTTTAATAAAGTGGTACAGGGAATAGCACTTTTAAATGTAGTTTTATTGAGAGTTTTTAAGAAAGTAAAGCGGTTTTACACTATGAAAAAATATAAGAATGAACCAAAGTGCCAAAGGATGAAAATAAGTGAAAAAACCTCATGTATGGGTTAATATGGATAAAGAGAACCAATTGCTTTACCACATAATTAAAGCAGCTGCAGTGTGAAATTGGTGTGAACAATTAATAAATGATAAAAAGTATACCGCGCTAAATGCTAAAAAAATTTACATACAGGTAACAAATGATACACTGGTACCAAATAAAATTAATCAAACAGTCCCCAGTGAAAAGAATGTGCTTGTGCCAGTGAAACAATATCCAATGTTGTGACTTGAACAATAGATGGATGATTCCGTGCTTCTTAAGTGCTTTAAATAGGGTGCCCCCCTAATAGATGTGCACTCACCCCTGGGAGTGGACCAACTATCGCTAGTTAGGTCAAATGCGCGTGTGGGGCGAACCCTATGGATATCCTCTGGTCCTCATATAAATAGATATAATAGAAAAAGCCTCATTGCGCAGTACCATTGATAAAGGGCTTTTTATTCCAAAAAATATAAAGGTATTCAACTCACATGTATGAGTGCCTAATGTTCTGGCACCCGGAGTGAACAGCAGGTATAAGTAAATCTGTGAAATCCGCCTGGGTGGTTCATGCAGCTGCTGGCTCAGAAAGGCTTGATTTCCAGATTGATTGTGTGGGCGGAAGTGTGTCACGATAAAGTGACTCAACCTCTATGCATTTCTGCCTATCAGATTGGCCGTCCTCAGGAAGTTACACTATGGCAGATCTCCCTCGTCTTCCATATGCCTTACCTGTGATTTCACTCCAAAATTGATGAGATGAGAGGTAGATGTTCCAGGATAAGTTGCAGATGGTGAATCCTTTGTGTAAACCAAGCGTTATATGATTACCTGTAGTGGGTGGTCATATACAGTTGGTGAGTTTTTGGTGTGGCAGTGGTGGATCACAATAGAACTTTTTGAAGAGTACCCATTTAATTATTAATTTCTTTGGCACAGTGGACATTATTGTGTAAATTTTTAGATACGGTAGACAATTAAGTCATACAGGGATGGACATGGTCAGCAACAATACTCTGGTAGGCCGTGGCATTTAAGCAATGCTCAATTGGTACTAAGGGGCCCAAAGTGTGGCAAGAAAATATCCCCCACACCATTACACCACCACCACCAGCCAGAACTATTGATACAAGGCAGGATCGATCCATGCTGTCATGTTGTTTGGGCCAAATTCTGACCCTACCATCTGAATTTCACAGCTGAAATCGAAACTCATCAGACCAGGCAACGTTTTTCAAATGTTCTAGTGTTCAATTTTGGTGAGCCTGTGCGAATTGTAGCCTCAGTTTTCAATTGTTATTGTTAGGAACTCTCAACTGATGGTCTATAAAAAGGTGTCTCATTACCAAGGTGTCACACAAGAAACATCTCATGATGGTCAAAAGCAAAGAGCTCTCTCAAGACCTTCACAACCTTATTGTTGCAAAACATACAGATGGAATTTGTTACAGAAGGATTTCTAACCTTCTGAATGTTTCAGTGAGCACTGTTGGGGCCATAATCCTGAAGTGGAAAGAACATAATTTGACCATAAACTGGCCACGACCAGGTGCTCCTCGCAAGATTTCTGACAGAGGAGTGAAAAGAATTATCAGAAGAATTGTCCAAGAGCCAAGGACCATTTATGGAGAGCTTCAGGGCCTGTATGCACGCTCACCATGCAAGACTCCATTGCTGAAGGAAAAGCATGTGGAAGCTCATTTAAAATTTGCTGTACAACACGCAACAAGCCTGTGAAATACTGGGAGAATATAGTCTGATCAGATGAGACCAAAATTGGACTCTTTGGATGCCATAATGCACACCATGTTTGGAGGTCAAATGGCACTGCACGTCACCCCAAAAACACCAACAGTGAAGTTTAGAGGTGGGAACATCATGGCATGGGGCTGTTTTTAAGCATACGGCACTCGCAAACTTCATATCATTGAAGGAAGGATAAATAGAAAAATGTACCAAGACATTTTTGATGAAAATCTGCTGCCATATACCAGGGTGATGAAGATGAAAGGAGGGTGGACATTTCAGAAAGACAATAATCCCAAACACAAAGCCAAGGAAACTCTCAATTGGTTTCAAAGAAAGAAAATAAAGCTGCTAGAATGTTCCAGCCAATCACCGGATTATGAATCCAATAGAAAATCGATGGAAAGAACTAAAGATCAGAGTTCACAGAAGAGGCCCACGGGCCACGGAACCTCTTTAACCACTTGTCGACCGTCTACCACAGATATACTGCGACAGGTCGGCTCTATTGCGGGAAACGGCTTACCTGTACGTCATTTCGTGAAATAGACACCGGGGGCAGGCGCTGATTGACAGAGGAGGAGCCAATCAGCGATCGCTCCCCAGCAAGGTAGAACAGGGAAGAAGATGGAGATCTTGTGTTCCTGGTAAGCAGGAACACCGATCTCTGTCTTCATCCAGTCAGAGCAAACCCCACACAGTTAGCAAGTACCAGTTAGGAGCACACTTAACCCTTTGAGCGCCCCTGATGTTAACCCCTTCCCTGCCAGTGTCCTTAGTACAGTAACAGTGCATATTTTTTATCATTGTAATAATGTCACTGGTTCCCAAAAAAGTGTCAAAAGTGTCAGTTAGGTGTCTGATTTGTCCGTCGCAATCCCACAAAAAATTGCTGCTGGCTGCCATTACTAGTAAAAAAAAAATGAAATAAATGAAAATGTCATAAGATTTGAAGACTGTTTGTGTGGAAGAATAGGCCCGAATCACCCCTGAGCAATGCATGTGTCTAGTTTCTCCATACAGGAGGCTTCTTGAGCCTGTCATTACCAACAAAGGATTTTGTACGAAGTATTAAATACATTTCAGTTAGCGTGTTTATTACTTTTTTCCTGTGCCATTCCATTTTATTACACATAACTTAATTTCTGAACGTATTTGTTTTGGTTTCTTGCATGGGCTGTTACAGACAATTTCATGAAAATTTCATGGCAATAGCACCTAAAAAAATGGTGACGTGTTCAATACTTATTTTACCCGCTGTATATATTCATCACTTTATACCTGTTAGCTTTTTGTTAAAATTATTCTCCAAATTCTAAATGTATTAGCTGCATATGCAGAGTGTTATACAGTGGCCACTGTAGAAGTGCATTACCTAGTAGGACTTGTAAGAGCAAACACAACCACCTATCTAATATCTGGTTTGATTTTCAATAATCCATCTGAAATCAGCACAGTTGTTGTGCCATTTATGCCATTTATGCCTGTCTGGTCAATAATTCCAACTGTGCTAAGTATTGTGCGTGCACATTCCTTACAGCACATGTGGATTAATGCTTAGTATAAAAAGCCAATGAGCTATAGGGTCCATATGCCAGAGTGATCATTCATTTATATGCTTTTTATGCCCACATACAGTATGTGCAGTTAACCTTCAGATCCAATACGCTCCAAAAACACACAGGTTATACTCAGCCTCACAATTTTTACTGCGTATAATGAATCATAGTTGTGGCATTACATTAACCGCTTGCCGACTGCCGCACAAACATTTACGTCGGCAGAATGGCACAGAAGGGAAATGGGCATACAGGTACGTCCCTTTAAATTTGCCGTCGTGTGGTCATGCGCGCCGCTGGCAGCATGTGAGCGACCCTGCCGCAAGCTCCGTGAGTGTGATCGCAGGTCCCGCGGACTCGATGTCTGCGGGGATACCCGCGATCGTCTCACAGAGAGGAAGAGCTGCCTAGTGACACTGATCACAGCTCCCTGTGATCAGGAGCAGTGATTAGTGTCGTGTCACACGTAGCCCATCCCCCCCACAGTTAGAATCACTCCCTAAGAAACGCATAACCCCTGCAGCGCCCCCTCCTGGTTAACCCCTTCACTGCCAGGCACATTTACACAGTAATCAATGCATTTGTAATCGTACTGATCGCTGTATAAATGTGAATGGCCTCGAAATAGCGCCAAAAGTGTCCAATCTGTCTGCCATAATGTTGCAGTCACAATAAAAATCGCTGATCGCCGCCATTACTAGTTAAAAAAAAATTATTAATAAAAATGCCATAAAACTATCCCCTATTTTGTAGACGCTATAACTTTTGCGCAAACCAATGAATAAATGCTTATTGAGATTTTTTTTACCAAAAATATGTAGAATACATATCGGGCTAAACTAAGGAAAAAAAATGTTTTTTTATATATATTTGGGGGATATTTATTATAGCAAATGGTTAAAAATAATGTGTTTTTTTCAAAATTGTCCCCCTTTTTTTGTTTATAGCGCAAAAAATAAAAACTGCAGAGGTGATCAAATACCACCAAAAGAAAGCTCTATTTGTGGGGAAAAAAAGACGTCAATTTTGTTTGGGAGCCACGTCGCACGACCGCGCAATTGTCAGTTAAGGCGACGCAGTGCCGAAACGCAAGAAACGATCTGGTCTTTGGCCAGCCAAATGGTCCGGGGCTTAAGTGGTTAAAAGCCAACTCTACCCAAATGCAGTACTTTAGGTTTGAGCTTTTACTAATGATTGGTTGACTAAATCATAGGCCAGCTTTTTGAGAGACTTCAGTGGCAAGAGTTTCCCACAGTGGCCTGTGACCATGCCATGTTCCACAACATCATAAACAAGACGAAAGGAAAGTCTGATGGCTTTAATTTTTTATTACATTCATTTTTGGCTTTATTATGGCCACAAAGCTGGGCACTATGGTCGTAATATCTGAAGTAATTGGTACAATAAATATTATTGTACCTACAGTGGTGTGAAAAGTGTTTGCCCCCTTCCTCATTTCCTGTTCCTTTGCATGTTTGTCACACTTAAGTGTTTCGGAACATCAAACCAATTTAAACAATAGTCAAGGACAACACAAGTAAACACAAAATGCAATTTGTAAATGAAGGTGTTTATTATTAAAGGTGAAAAAAAATCCAAACCATCATGGCCCTGTGTGAAAAAGTGATTGCCCCCCTTGTTAAAACATATTATAACTGTGGTTGTCCACACCTGAGTTCAATTTCTCTAGCCACACCCAGGCCTGATTATTGCCACACCTGTTCACAATCAAGGCATCACTTAAATAGGAGCTGTTTGACACAGTAAGGTCCACCAGAAGATCCTTAAAAGCTACACATCATGCCGAGACCCAAAGAAATTCAGGAACAATTGAGAAAGAAAGTAATTGAGATCTATCAGTCTGGAAAGGGTTATAAAGCCATTTCCAAAGCTTTGGGAATCCAGCGAACCACAGTGAGAGCCATTATCCACAAATGGCGAAGACATGGAACAGTGGTGAACCTTCCCAGGAGTGTCCGGCCGCCCAAAATTACCCCAAGAGCGCAGCGACGACTCATCCAAGAGGTCACAAAAGACCCCACAACAACGTCCAAGGAACTGCAGGCCTCACTTGCCTCAGTTAAGGTCAGCGTTCATGCCTCCACCATCAGGAAAAGACTGGGCAAAAATGGCCTGCATGGCAGAGTTCCAAGGAGGAAACCACTGCTGAGCAAAAAGAACATCAAAGCTCGTCTCAATTTCTCCACAACACATCTTGATGATCCCCAAGACTTTTGGGACAACATTCTGTGGACCGATGAGACAAAAGTGGAACTCTTTGGAAGGTGTGTGTCCAAGTATATCTGGCGTAGAAGGAACACTGCATTTCAGAAAAAGAACATTATACCAACAGTAAAATATGGTGGTGGTAGTGTGATGTTCTGGGGCTGTTTTGCTGCTTCAGGACCTGGAAGACTTGCCGTGATAAAAGGAACTATGAATTCTGCTGTCTACCAAGAGATCCTGAAGGAGAATGTCCGACCATCTGTTCGTGTACTCAAGCTGAAACGAACTTGGGTTCTGCAGCAGGACAATGATCCTAAACACACCAGCAAGTCCACCACTGAATGGCTGAAGAAAAACAAAATGAAGACTTTGGAGTGGCCTAGCCAAAGTCCTGACCTGAATCCTATTGAGATGTTGTGATATGACCTTAAAAAGGCCGTTCATGCTCGAAAACCCTCTAATGTAACTGAATTAGGACAATTCTGCAAAGATGACTGGGCCAAAATTCCTCCAGGATGCTGTAAAAGCCTTATTGCACGTTATCGCAAACGCTTGGTTGCAGTTGTTGCTGCTAAGGGTGGCCCAACCAGTTATTAGGTTTAGGGGGCAATCACTTTTTCACACAGGGCCATGATGGTTTGGATTTTTTTTCACCTTTAATAATAAACACCTTCATTTACAAATTGCATTTTGTGTTTACTTGTGTTGTCCTTGACTATTGTTTAAATTGGTTTGATGTTCCGAAACACTTAAGTGTGACAAACATGCAAAGGAACAGGAAATGAGGAAGGGGGCAAACACTTTTTCACACCACTGTATGTATTAACTTGTCTATTCCCCTAGTTAGCTAGTCTATTAAAACTCTGATCACATGTTACTATTGATATCACAATAATACAAGGTTAGCTATGAAATCAAGCACAAGGCTTAATAAAACAAATTCTTATTTATTTCCTAAGAAAATAGGGAATGCCAACATGAAAGTACTAAATAGAAATTACAAACATATACCAACAAAACACATCATATCAGAATATCAAAGATAGGCTCTCCGCAAGACTTACTGTTTGCCCTTAAATATCCATTCATTCAGACCCATTCGTAACCACCCCCACTAGCCTCCTGTCCAATGAGGTATTGCCAAGAGGTAGTCCTTTTAATATCATCTCTGGGTGCCTGTTGATCCTTTGATCTTTGTCACCCACCGTCATCAATCATCCTGGCAGCCATGGTTCTCTTTGAATATTGTGTTATAGCAACAGCCAGTCTCTATTAAATTATAGGTATTGGAATTTCCTTTCAAATTTGGCTGTTTGTGAATGTAACCAATACAAATTTATCTGAAGCTACAAATTATCCGAAATAACGAATGTTGCATCTAAACAAATGGAATGGAACAAATTAATAATAAACAATAATAATAAAAAGTTTTTTTATTATTATTAGATCGTTGCGTTCTATTCATTTAGATACGGGCAATCGTTATTTCAGATAATTCATAACTTCGGATAAATTCGTACTCGTTCACTAACAGACAAATTTGAAAGGAAAATCCAATAAATATAATTTAATAGTTATTAGTTATTATTTCAGATTTTCGGGTTTCGAATCTTTGGATTTTCATTCTTTTGAATTTTCAGATTTTCATTCTTATTTTCGGATTTTCAAATTTCCAAATTTTTTAAATTTTCAAATTTCCGAAATTTCGAATTTATGAATTTTCTAATTTTTTACCTAATTTAGAATTTCCGAAATTTCAAATTTCCAAAATTTCAAATTTTCGAATTTCCAAAATTTAGAATTTCCGAAATTTTGAATTTTCGGAAATTCCAAAATTCGGAAATTTGAAAATTCAGAAATTCAAAATTTGTAATTTTGCACTTTTAAAAATTTGTCAAAATTCATTAAAAAATGAATTCGGAACTAAACGCATTGTCTAGTAAGAACTGATGCTGGTTTGATGCCAAAGGGTAGTCACACCAAATATTGATTTGATTTAGATTTTTATTCTGTTCGCTCACTTTGCATTTTGTAAATTGAAAAAAATAAACAAGGAAAATATATATTTTTGAAAGAATTCGTACTTTACAGCATTTCTTCACACCTAAAACGTTTGCACGGTACTGTATATGGATTGGCATGATGACCAGGTAACTAGCATGTTTAAAATGAGAGCTCAGCAATGGCACTGGCAGTGAAAAAACTTGTCAGCAACCATGTTTATGTTTTTTTTCTTTGCTTAAGATAATATTACCAGATATCAAGTTTTAAGATGTTGCTACCATGTTACATCACTAAAAAATGATTACTAAGACCCCTTTCACACTGGGGCGTTTTTCAGGCGCTACAAAAATAGCGCCGCTTTACCTCCGATGCCCGGGGCGGCTCAGTGTGAAAGCGGTCTTAATGTTCACTTCAGCCTACTAATAGTAACTGATACTTCACTTTAAAATGATTTTTTTGCACAGACAAGACAGAACTATTCAGCATTTCCAACGCCATATTAATTGCTTTCACATTTAGTTAACGTAAATGAAAAGCATGGAGCTACTTCAGGGAAAACAAAAGCTAAATTAGCACACTATTTTAATAGGCTCATTCGCTTTGTAGTCACATTTAAATGCTTTTGTTATCCTGTACCAGAAATACATTTCCTCCTACAAAGGCACAATTACAAAACATGTTATTTGTTACGCTAGAAAACATCCTTTTACTGCTACAGCTTACTCTGGGTCAGAACATGCAGACATTCAGCGCTCTTCATAAGTATATTGTAACACCAAATACTCCAGCACTAGTAAATCTACATAATGTACAAGTAAACACTCCTGGGTGTAAGAAAGGCAGCACAGTTTATGAGACTGTAACCAGGGACCAACCTGGGTTTTCTTTCAGCTATAAGGCTTCTTTCACACTGAGGCGGTTTTCAGGCGTTTTAGTGCTAGAAATAGCCTCTAATGCCTGAAAACCGCCTCCACATTCATTTCAGTGTGACTTTTCACACTGGGGCGGGGTGCTTGCGGGACATTCTGAAAAGTCCTGCAAACAGCATCTTTGGGGCGATTTGGGATCAGTGTATACACCGCTCCCAAAACGCCCTGCCCATTGAAATAAATGGGCAGTGCTGCCGAAGCACCTGCAAAGCGCTTTGGCAGCGCCGCAACAAAGGCGTGTTTTCCCTTTCTTCGTCCGCTAGCAGGGGTTAAAAGTGCCCCACTAGCGGCCGAAAGGCGCTGCTAAAGCTAGCGGCACTTTACTGCTAATGTGGAGTGGCTACAGTGTGAAAGTAGCCTAATGCCGCGTACACACGACCGGTTTTCCCATCGGAATAAAACTCTGAAGGTTGTTCCGACGGAATTCCGCTGAAACTGTCTTGCGTACACACGATCACACCAAAGTCCGATCGTCAAGAACGCAGTGACGTACAACACGTACGATGCGACTAGAAAAAGGAAGTTCAATAGCCAGTAGCCAATAGCTGCCGTCTCGTACTTGCTTCAGAGCATGCATCATTTTTGGTCTGTCGGAACAGCATACAGACGAGCGGTTTTCCCGATAGGAATCGGTTCCTTTGGAAATATTTAGAACATGTTCTATTTCTAGGTCCGTCAGAATTTTCGGGAAAAAAAAGTCAGATGAGGCATACACACGATCGGAATATACACTGAAAAGCTTCTGTCTGACTTTTTCTGTCGGAAATTCCGCTCGTGTGTACACGGCATTAGAGAAAGGACAATGTCACAGGCTTACTGGCAAGTGCTTTGCCACTGGCAGTAATAGCTGAAGAGCAGTAAGCGGTGAAGAGCTTTTCAGGCGCTTTCCATTGATTTCAATGGAAAGGGGCGCTTTTGAGGTGCTTTTTTTTAGCTCTCCAAACATGCTCCAAAGATGCTGCTTGCATGAGTTTTTTCACCTCCCTGCCAGCACACTGCCCGAGCGTGAAAGCATCCATTGCTTTTAATGGGAAGCAGTTTTCGTGAGCTTTTCAGACGCTTTTTTTTAAAGCAAAAGAGCTTGAAAATCTCCTCAGTTTGAAAGGGGTTTAAGGGCTTTTAAGAGAGATAGAAAACACAGCAGATACATTGCCTTGAAAAAGTATTCATACCCCTTGAAGCTTTCCACATTTTGTCATATAAATGTATTTTATTGGGGTTTTTATGTGATAGACCAACACAAAGTGGCACATTATTATTATTATTCACTATTTATAATGATTGTTATAATAATAATAATATAATAATTATTCACGGTAATTGTGAAGTGGAAAGAAAATGATAAATGTTTTTTAAAATTTTTTACAAATAAATATGTGAAAAGTGTGGGGTACATTTGTATTCAGCCCCCGAGTCAATACTTTGTAGAACCACCTTTCGCTGCAATTACAGCTGCAAGTCTTTTTGGGGATGTCTCTAACAGCTTTGCACATCTAGAGAGTGATATTTTTGCCAATTCTTCTTGCAAAATAGCTCAAGCTCTGTCAGATTGGATGGAGAGTGTCTGTGAACAGCAATTTTCAAGTCATGCCACAGATTCTCAATTGGATTTAGGTCTGGACTTTGACTGGGCCATTCTAACACATGAATATGCTCTGATCTAAACCATTTCATTGTAGCTCTGGCTGTATGTTTAGGGTCGTTGTCCTGCTGGAAGGTGAACCCCCGCCCCAGAAAAGCTGTATTTATACTGAGATTAAGTTACACACAATAGAGGTGGACTTTATTTACTAATTAGGTGACTTCTGAAGGCAATTGTTTCCACTAGATTTTAGTTAGGGGTATCAGAGTAAAGGGGGCTGAATACAAATGCACGCCACACTTTTCACATATTTATTTCTGAAAATTTTTGAAAACCATTTATAATTTTCCTTCTACTTCACAATTAGTTGTCACTTTGTGTTGGTCTATCACATAAAATCCCAATAAAATAGATTTACGTTTTTGGTTGTAACATGACAAAATGTGGAAAATATCAAGGGGTATGAATACTTTTTCAAGGCACTGTATATGTGCCCAGCTCAAATTTCATGAATCGGGTTTACATCCACTTTAAAGTAGAAGTTCACCCTAACACTAAAATCCCTGCATCTACAGAATAACACTAACCTATCTAGCAATGTAAAGAAGAAATCAGTATACATACCCTTTTTGAAGCCGATCCAACCCGATACCACGCTGAGCTGTCATCTGTGGCTTCGCTGTGTAGACGGGTGCAGAGGACACATCCGACAACAGAAGCCCTATAGTAAGTCTATGGGTGACATCACTCCTCATTCATTTCACAACCATTGTCGGCTGTGTCCTCTGCAGAGCTTCCACCGCTAGAGACCAGACCCGATTGGCTTCAAAAAAGGTATGTATACTGATTTCTTCTTTACAGGTCTAGATAGGTTAGTGTTAGATCGTGGATGTCTGTAGATGTAGGGATTTTTGTGTTAGGGTGGACTTAAACTTTAACTTTTTTATGAAGGTTTTCTCTCTCTTACCAATTTTTAAACCAAGATATTTCTCCTATCGAGATTTCTGGCTGCACCATAGTCATGGCGTCTCCTTTTGTGGCTTTTGGATAGGCTGACTCCTCAGCTGTGCCTTGGGGGATTGGCTGGTATGCAATTTGTTAAAATGTGCTTGATCCAGCTGCAGATGGCACCTTGGCACTTAGCTGGGGCTGCCCTGTTCCTGAAGACTGGAATGGAGGGCAAAGTCAGGATGAAGTCTATACCCCTGTTAATCCTGCCTGCAGAGCATCAGCTACTAGTAAAGGGTGAAGCCCTTTAAAAATAAATTCACGGGATGCCATATTATCTCCTAAACCCCCCCTTTGGGGTGTGTGGTTTGTGCCGACAACCACCCTTCCAATGGTTTTAGCTTGGAGCCGAGAGTACTGGTTTGTTTATTTTTTTTAAATGGTGCCCATTGTGGCACCCCAGTGTGCCTGTACAACCCTGGAATTCAATTAGGTTACTGTACTTGCATGCTTTACCGCTTTCTGGGCACGTTTTCTAACTGGCAATAGCTCCTGGCAATACTCCATGCACAGCATAGTGCCTTCACCGCACAACCTGAGTTCACAGCAGTCTTCAAGTGTTTGGCATTGAGGTCTTCTTCTCCCTTTCCACAGCAGAGGTCACAAGTACCCTTCTGGGAGACAACTTTTCCCAAAGCATGGAAAAGCACAAGGGAAAAGGGTCTAGCAAAGATAGTTTGACGGGGAACAGCGGGAGGAGATCTTTCAGACTGTGGGTAAGTGCTCACTGAATGTATCCCAAAGGCTTACCCGGCTGTACATCCTGTTACGAACGTATTATACCCCCCACAGGCTTCACTTGATGAACCCACAGCTCGACTCCACATGTACTAGATGTAAAAGAGACCACGGAAATCTTATCCACATGCTGTGGCGCTGCCCCAAACTACACACATATTGGGCAAGTGTGGTGACCATGGTAAACTCTGTATTTAAAATTATTTCTCTTCCACAGGACCCGAGAGCCTGTCTCTTGGGTGCTCTGGAGGAATATGAGTGAGAAGAACATTGCAGAGAAGCCGTGCATAGAGTTTTATTTCAAGCAATCAAATTAATTATGCTACAGGCTGAGGCTTCTCCGACCATAAAGGAATGGATTGAAAATATTGTAGTGGTATTAAGAATAGAAAAATTGGTATACCAGCATAGAGGTAGCACACACAAGTTTGAGAAACTGTGGGCATTGTGGTTAGATGTATCGGGACTAGCACCGGTGGACCTGGTAGCAGACAGATTACTGGGAATAAATGTCGGTGAGGATTGAGATATGCCAAATAATAATGTGACATTGTTGGTGTGGCTATGAAAGTGTTTGTTTTTCTGGTTGGACAAAATGCAACTAATCCCATACTGCACTGAAGACTATATTTGTAATGCACTTCAACATATATTGTAATGAGAAATATGCTTGTAATGCACCTCTGCAAACTAAATAAAGTTTTGTTGGAAAAATAAAAAATAAAAAACTTGCTTATTGAAAAGATAGCCTTTCTTCTTTTCCTGTTAAGGCACACTCTACGAGATCTGTTAATGCTTCATGGGGTTTTCAGCATTTTCAGATTTGCAAGGCAGCCTCCTGGGCTTCTGTTCACAAGTTTCTACCAGGTGGATGTTTAGCTCTCTTTTAATGCCAGTTTCCAGCGTAAGCTGCATTCAATCTTTTATACCTTTCTTGGTTTCAGTTGTTACACAGGTTGGTTGGTGTTTGTTTTCTGTATGAGCCCCCACAGTTGGACTGCTTTTGGATGTCTCATGATCCTGACTTTTTCTGTCTCTCGTAGTGTACAACGAAGGAATACAGTACGAGACAAAGCTCCCTCCTTTATGTCCTTACAAGCTTCCTATTGCTTGCTACAAAACGAAGGCCAACAACGTCCACAGATGATGTAATGAATTAGGCAAGGCCTTGAACCGATATATCATTTTCGCTTTTTTTAACGCATCAGAATCCTGTATGTGAGAGCGGGTGGTGTGGCATTCTCACAGGCACTATTGTGATATGCAAATAGGGGGCCAGGAAAGACACATTGAAATATAAGTGCATTTGCATTGATTTTTTAAAATATTTTAAGCTTTAAATAAACAGCATTTTGCAATGCAAGTATTTTCCCTGTCTTTACTATATACCAGTATTGAGATGACGGATTGAACCAGAGGGGGTTACTGTTGAGGTTATATAACAAAAAGCAAATGTAGACCTGCTTAATAACTGCTTCCAGTCCACCATAAGTGTGTGTGTGTGTATATTAAAAAAAATATACGTACTTGGATTGGAGCAGTGATATCAGTCAATCACTGCAGCAATGATTGAGGTATTTTTTAGGGCCAGCACTTTCCTACAAAGTTCAATCACTTTTACAGGTGGTGGAAGAAGGTCCTCCCTTTCCCCAAGAGGTCCTGTCATGGCCCATGCTATCATAAGAGATGTTGTTCACCCCTTGTGATAGCAATAAAGTTCAATAAAAAAAGTGCATCCATTTAATTTTTTTTATACATAATAAAATGTAATTCTTTTTTTTACAGCACATCCTTCCCCCTGTGCTCACACACAAATGCAAACGTGCAGGTAGGTCCCGCACCATATGTAAATGGTGTTTGCACCACACTTGAGGTAACACCATGAACCTCAGATCTAGAGCAATAATTCCAGCTACAGACCTCCTCTGTAACTCTAAATTGGTAGCCTATAAAGGCTTTTAAAGTGGCCCCTAATGAGATTTTTAGGCACCATCCATTGGCGTTATTCCATGAGTGAACACAATTTTAATGCGTGACATGTTGGGTTGTTTACTTGGTGTCACATTTTTTTTACTTTTACCCAAAAAAATCCATTATATTGTGTTTGTGTGCACTAGAATTCATGAAAGTGTATTTTTCGCCAAATATTTGCATTTAAAAATCTATTGCGCAAATACTGTGTGACATAAAAAAAAAATGTCATTTTGAGAATAGGTGCAGGAAGTCAACCATGCCTCCTCACCACAGTGCATTAAAGAGGCAATAAATACAAGGAGTTCAGTATGTGTGTTCCTGTGGAACAGAGTCTCCCAGACTGTGAGTTCTGGAAAGGTAAACAAAAAAAAAAAAAAATGAACACCCCCTGAGGAAATGGGTTGACTACATGAAATGAAAAAAAAAAGCCCTGGGTGCGTTGACTACATGAAATGGCCTGGCGGACTAGATTTGGCCCGCTGCCTTTTTTTTTTTTTTGACACACGTGCTGTATGGTTTTTGCTGTTCTAAGGGGGTTCTAGGTAATTTTCTAGCAAAAGAATGCAGAGTTTTACATGAATAAAAGAAATGTCAGAATTGGCCTTGACTGTAAGTTGGTCTGGTGAGAGCATGGTCAAGCAGAGAGTAAGCTCACTGGAGGAGGTGCATTTTAGTATTGATGCTTGTGGAGTGGGTATTAAACTCATTTGACTTTTCACAATGGCGTTCTCTAAAACTACAATTATTGTGGAACACTGACTTATTATTACTTGTGGCACATTGGGTATGAAAATAAGACGTTTCACATGGAACATGAAAAAATATGAAATCACTTTATGACCATTTTATTTAATAGTTTATGTTTAGAGTACTGGAAATATGTGTATATTTGCGTTTATGAAGCACTGCTATATATCTTGATTTAGGCCCCATCCACACCTGCATTATTGAGTTTATTTTTTGTGCAACAGTTCATGGCAGCCCATTTACGTGAATGTGGTGCCCTACACATTACATATGTGCCAAAGTAGCTCATGTATCTTTTTCAGGAGTAAATTATTTTGTTTGTTTACCATGCATAGTGAAAATTTAGTCATGTAAATCTTAGCTGCGTTTGGGGGGGTCATCATGAAATAATGGTACCAGAAGTGAGATCCGTGTTTCCTGGAATGCACACAGAAACACACGTTTCTAGGCATGTTCCCAGAATGCAAATGTGTGAATGGGGCCTTAAGTTGACACATTACTCATTCACTGTTTTGAGAGCGCTGCGCAGTCTAAATAAATGTACAAAACTGAGGCTAGCTGGGAGTGTTATGGGTTATTTAGGGGGATTACCCTGCAGCCGTCTTTTCTTGCCAGTTTCCAACCTGAAGGTGGCTGCATATATCCCATGGTAAAGACTAATGCTCCAGTGTCTTATACAAAGAAACTGATTCTACTGGCAAGTCAAAAATCCTATTATTCACACCATTTATTTTACCGGATGTATATAAGAAAGAGGGAACCTTAGCTTAAAACCTTGTGCTGTAATATGTAAGTGCTATACCAAAATAGTAGAAAATATGGAAACTGACTACTGCTTACTATACCAAAGTCAACTATAGATAGACCCGTCTATAGAGACACACAGCTTAGGAGTTCCTCATCCAAAAAAATGTCTCTACTGAGACCAGAAGAAACTGAAAATCATCACACAGACACGTATAATAAACTGGGTTTCACATTTTTTGGAGGCCTGAATAACAAATATGACCAGTCCTTTTTACGGCTTATCCACAGCCTCTCACTGCCATAGTACAGCAGTGGATACAGAAGTAATTGGTCTGAGGAAATTTGACAGAAAAAAAAAAACAGCCAGGCTCGGGGGGGACAGACTGTGTAGTGGATTATAATCAGCAAGTGAGAGGCAACACCCATAGTTATCAGGCTTGTACAGCCACCAGATAGAAACAGACCACCAGCCTGTGGAACTACAGATAACAGGTCAGCCTTGTATGTCTCTGGAAGTAAAAGGTTACAAATCAGTTTTACAGCTGATCTATTGTGGTGTCAGACTTGCTATGAAACCAAATTTCCAGAATGTATATAAAACGCCATAAAAAAGTAAATTTTGCCTTTACTAACGCAAACTGTTCAAATTAACAAATTAAAGCTGAAATATTAGATTAAAAAAAAAAAAAAAATCTCACAGTTCAAAACCAAGTTGGAATTCAGGATCCATAGTGCATGTGCGGCTTTCCACAAACAAAAGTAAAATTACTTAAAGACTATTTGGAATCATTTTTGGCACAAGAACTAAAAATTGTCCAAAGTAAAAAGGGATCATCACAGTTGTGCTTTGTCTCCCAATGTTCAAAGAGCTTATTTTGCATTTCAAATACTTGCTTACACAACAGGCAGTTAAAAACATTTCCACAGTGAAATTTAATTTCAGTGCAAGATCCAGATGGAAGGTCTTCAGTCTGTCCTTCCACTGATGGAGTGATCTCAGTTTCCTTACATTCACCGAGAGTAGAGTCTGAAACACATACATGTCTCCTCAGTCTGCTGGAACCAAAAATCTCCCCATCACATTTAGAGCACTTGACCACATTCCGCCTCTCACTCAGCAACTTCCAGTGATGAGTTGCATGTTTGACCACCTCCTCCTGAGCACCTTGTCTATTCTCCAAGACGCCATCTGTTAATATTTCTTTAAATTCATCTCCGTGTGCACAAAACATATGGAGTTTCATGTCTGAAAATGTAGGCGTGATGAAATGACAACGTCCACATTTTATCTGCAGTTGAATCTCATCTGTTTGTCCATGAAGAACATCATCTTCATTCAGATTCCTGTCCCTGCAGATATAAAAAGACACAAATTATTGCAGCTCTGTATTGATTAAAAAATCATTACATTTATTTTCTTGATACAAGCAGTGCAAGAATCTTGGTTTGTCACAAGCTATTTGCAATTACTGAATAGCAGAGCTCTGGTTTAGAGGGGGGAAAAATAAGATGTTCATCAGTGCCCATGTACTTACAAGGAGCGTGCTGATATCAGGAGATAGAGTGACCTAAAAATTAGCTGCATTCTGCTTCTCCTTCACTGTCCAGTCACAGGCTGTGGGAGGGACAAAACTTAATTTTTATCAGGCAACCACAGTATACAAAAATATTGTATACTTGGCAGTATATTACAGAACAAAGGTCCCTCTGCTCTGTTCATATGATCCACTCTGACTATTGCTTGCTAATAAACCAAGGCATGCTGGTAGAGGGAGGGATTATACTGGGTTGTCCTTACAGATTTTGCTTTGCCAGTGTCCATTCTCCTAAAGGAGCATAACTTATGTATCAGAAAACTTTGTGTCCTGTGATGTGCTTCAAGAAAACGATTTTCAAGGTAGAAAATAAAAAAAAAAAAAAAATAAATTGTAGCTTAGGGGACACAGGATTGTATTCTGAAACATAGGGATCTCCAAAAGCAGTTTAGTTGAGGGGTGAGCAACAGAAAGGCTAATGGACCCAGAAAAAAGGAAAAACAATTATCAAGGGTGGCTCAAAGAAGCCTACAGCGTTGCATGAAGAACATTACGACCAAAGCCAGCATCATCAGCCAAGGCATGAACATCCACTTGGTGTAAAAAATGAATGAAATAAGAAAGGTGTGAGCAGAAGACCAAATGTCTTCTATGAAAATCTGAGAAGCAAAATGCCAGCTGCTGAAAAGGCCATGAAGCACTAACTGATCTAGTGCTACTGGAGTGTGCAAAAGTGAACTATAGTTCTTGCCACCGACACCAAAAATGGGGCACTATTCCTCCCACTGACACCGACAATGGGGCACTATTCCTCTGATCGATACCAACGATGGGACACTATTCCTCCCACTGACACAAATGATGGGGTACTAAATCTCTGGGACATTTTCTTCTCCAACTGGCCACAGTCTGGCCCTCTCTAAAGTTTGAAGAACAGTAAACTGTCCCTTTGCCAGATTTGGAGACCCCTGTTTTAGGGAATGGTGAACAGATTTGAGTAGAAACACTGAAATCGCTCCTTTTCCAGGACAATAGTTTTGACCTCTTGTGTGAAGAGCTGCATTACAGCAGCATAAAGATCTGTCAATTTTTGTGGGGATGTTTGCAAAATTTACAACATGAAGCAAGGTACAGAGAGAGACCGAAAAAGCCAGTTTGTAGCCCCTGTAAACAAACGTTCTCAGCCCAAACATCTGAAATATCCTAGGATCAGATGGTCACAAAAGCCAAAATATGTCCCCCCCCCCCCCACTTCTTCCTGGCTGGGTATTGGTATGGCCCCCATGGCAAAGTCAAGGAATAGCCAAAGCATCAGCTTAAAAGAATTAGCCTGTTAATCGACAGCAACTGAAGAATCTTGTACAAAATGTCTCAATAAAAAGTAAAGGATTTGTTTCTCTTAGGTCAAAATAGAAGATGCCGGTTCTCCTAGTAAAAATAGTGGAAGGGGTTATACTGGGCAGCCCTTAACAGCTTTTTTTTTGACAGTGTCCAGTCTCTTGAAGATAGCAGCATATCCCTAGGTTTTCCAGAATGCTGTGCTGTGTACTGTAATGTATGATTATAAAAATCAGATTTACTGCCCTGACCGACAGAACTTAAAAATCTCAAGACTAGATGAACAGAACTTGGTTTCATTCGTCTCTCCTCACCCACAGGAGCAGGCATTTTCTTTGTTGAGAAGGACTACTCCCTCCGGCCATGTATTGACTACAGGGAGCTCAACAAGATCGCTGTCAAGAACAGGTACCCTCTTCCCTTCATGCCAGAGTTGTTCCAGAGTTTCCAAGCAGCCCGAGTGTTCACTAAGCTGGACTTGAGAGGGGGACGAATGGAAGACAGCTTTCTGAACCCGCTTCGGTCATTTTGAGCACCTTGTGATGCCCTTTGGGCTATGTAATGCCCCTGCAACGTTCCAATACCTCATGAAGATATATTCAGAGAGTACCTTGACCTGATGGTTTACCTGGATGACATTTTGATCTTCTCAGTGTCACTTGAACTCCACCGGAAGCATGTCAAGAAAATACTAAACACCCTGCAAAGTCATAACTAAAGCAGAAAAGTATGAATTCAACAAGCAGTTCTGAGGGCTCATAATCTCCACTGAGGGAATATCAATGGACCCCTAAAAGGTCTCAGCAATCCTTGAATGGCCTGCACCCTCTGACAGAAAGGGAGTCCAAACATTTGTTGGTTTCGCCAACTTCTACCGGAGGTTTATCAAAGACTATTATCTCCCCAATAACTCAGCTTACTCGCCTTCATACCCGTTTTCTCTGGAACCAGGAAGCCCAGGCAGCCTCTGGAACAACTCTGGAATGAGGGGAAGAGGGTACCTGTTCTTGACAGTGATCTTGTTGAGCTCCCTGTAGTCAATACAACATCGCACGACCACACAATTGTCAGTTAAAGCGACGCAGTGCCGAATCATAAAAAGTGCTCTGGTCAGGAAAGGGGTAAATTCTTCTGGGGCTGAAGCGGTTAAATTGTCAAATGAATAATTGAAATCAAATTTTTATATTTTTAAACAACATGGTATGGGTGAATTTACGACAGTCACAGGCTGTCATGCCCCTCCAGCCTGTGTTTTAGAATAACTGAGGAGAAGCCTCCGTCAATAAAGATTTAATATTCCACCCCCATTATGTTTAGCTGGTTAGTGGGCAAGGAGGAGGAGGGAGGGAGGGAGGGAGTGGGCTGTCATTTAGCACGGTGTATATACCCACATGTGTAACTCTATAGTCACATGGGCTGCTCAGATGTGATGGGGAGGAAATGATCAGCATAGAAACTCACTGAAAACTGAGCATGTGCAGGAGCTGCCAACAGTGCTCTGCAAAATCCCCAACTGGATTGGGGACTTGGGCAGAAGGGGGAGAAAGAACAGCACAATCAACCAGGATTTTTGCAGAACACAGAAAACAAATCTCATAGTGACTGAGTATGAACAGCATGTAATACCATTTATTGATATGTTTTCTAGTATGTAGGTTTAGTGATACTAGAGATAAAAAAAAGTTTTGGGTATACATACATTTTAACCACTAGTAACAACTTGACTATTTGCTAAATTATTTCGGGATTTTATGACTCCTTGCAAAACCATTACTGAACACATATCAGACACTGGAATCTTCCAACTCAAGTTTGCATGAGCCTTTTATCGAGTTTCCAAGTTAGGGGTTTGAAGATTCCAAATTGAATGCATGCATGAATAAACACTTACCCATCAAATAGATTTGCTTCTTTTTTGTGGGTTTGACTTTTCCTCTCCCCCTGTTTAGCAGATGACTCTGTGCTTATGATAACGCGGTGAACTTCTTTGAGATGACCAAAATATACACGGATGTGTCCGAACACCTTGGCACAAAACTCACAACACATCAGCTTTTTCAGGCGGCTGTCACTGTGGTGGAGCTTCATATGTGTGCTCAGGCTGCCTGAATGTACATAGGCCTTGCGACATAATCGGCAATGGTAGGGTCTCTTGTTGCTGTGACTGTTTAGGTGGTCTTGCAGATGGTGTTTAAACTGAAAGCTATGATCACAGATGTGACATTTATAGAGCGGTTTTGCAGACAAGGAAGGGATTTTACAATTATTTTCAGCCACTGCCAGTGTATCACTCTGTCTCCACCTATGTGTTCTAACACCTATCATCCGATTTCTAAGGGCAGGTTCGCCTGTCTGAGATTGTAGAACAGAGGAAGAGCCGCTAAGTGATGCCAAGCTCTGAATGTCAACAAAAGGCTTTGGCATAATGCTCCTGTATTTCTTCACTATTGCATTCTTTTTATCATTGGCCTCAGCAGCCTGAGATCGGACCCTTTCCTTGCACATAATTAGCCTGTTTCCAACCAGTCTCATTTTAGTCTGATACCACAAAATATCACTTGAAGCTTTTCGTTTTTTCCCTCTTTTCTTACTTGGCACACAATTCTGTTGGTTTAAATTGCTATCGGGTTTAGAGACTGGTTTGTATGGACTACCCATCGTAGGGACTTGTGATCTACTGACTGATGGAGAAGCCCTGACATCACTAGCCGATAACTGCATTCCATTCTGCACTACATTTGGCTGTGGTGACTTGGAAGGGTCCGCTGGCTGTTTACAATTAGAAATAATTGATTTCTTGATTTTTGAGTAAGGCAAGATGGGCAGTTTTCCCCTCGGTACAGATGAAAGGAGATGAACTGGACTGCCAAAAACCACAGGAGAGAGCACTGCTGCAGGATTTGTTAAATCAGTCACTTTGGCATTTTTGCATTTCACTGGAGTCCCGCTGTCTTTCGGGACCGCTTTACTTTCAAGGACAGCACTAGGCTTTGCAGGACTAGTTGCAGGTATAATTGAAGGAGCTGCTTTATCAATGCATGGCAAGTCTGAGTTTGCTACGTTAGAAATTTGTGTTCCACCACCTGGAAAAATGCCACTTTCAGAGACAGCCCCTTCAGAAGTGGTCACAGGAGCAGGTATTGGTGCTGACACCTCTTCTTTAGGATCTGGTTTTATAATGCTCCCCTTATTGTCTTCAATTTTACCTACAGCAGGTTTTTCCAATTTTGTTTTGTTTAGTACCCTTGACTTTTTGTACAATAACCTTCGGTTAGGCTGGTACCTTGGAATGGGCAATTTCAAATTCTCCTGCAAAGGTATGCCAGTAGTTTGAATGACTTGTCCTCCCATTGATGGAGAGACTTGTGGCAAAGCTACTAAGGAAAAAGTGCCATCTTGGCCAGTGACTTTCATTAAAGCATAGTTTTGAGTTTGCATAATCAAAGGTTTTACATTAGAGGAAGTGATGTCTGCCACAGAGGGCAAGAAAGAGGTAGGGCAGGGGGAAACAACCTTTGGTGCAACTTTTGGGGCAATGGTCCTGAAATGGGTTTTGCTTTGTAGAGTTTTCTTGGATTGCATTGTCCCACTAAAGCCCGGGAAAAACGTAGATTCATCTAAAGAAAAACAAAAAGTATAGGTATAACAAAGATCATTTTTAAAGGAAATCTGTGAGCTCACTTTCTATTGTAAGGTGGCCCCAGGTACCTGCCTCTCAGCTCAATTTTCAGATAACCTGAAGTTCTCAAAACCCCCAACACGAAGACTACCAACTACAGAGCTTTCTGGTCAATAGGGTATGGAGGGAAAAGGAAAGGAGCAGGACAATTAGGCTACTTTCACAGTGGGGCCGCACAGTTTTAGCGGCCGCTAGCGGGGCACTTTTAACCCCCCCCCGCCAGCTGCCGAAGGGTTAAAACCGCATGTGTTGTGGCACTTTTTAAGCACTTTTCAGGCGCTTCGGAAGCACTGCCCATGCATTCCAATGGCATGGGGCCGTTTGGGAGCGCTGTATACAGCGCTCCCAAACCACCCCAAAGATGCTGCTTGCAGGACTTTTTGTAATGTCCTGAAAGCGCACCGCCCCAGTGTGAAAGCACTCAGGCTTTCACATTGGGGTGGCATGGCAGGCGCTTTACAAGCGCTATTTTTAGCGCTAAAATGCCTTCAGTGTGAAAGTAGCCTCATAATTTGATTTGTTCATAATTGCCTAATAAAGTGCTAGAGTTTTGGAGATCAGCAAAAGCTCTGAAGATAAACAGCAAACAAGCATCTAGAAGTATATTTTTAAGATAAATGCACATGATTTTGCAGGTGAAAAAAAATGTGCATTTATTATTAACTTTTTTTTTTTTTGGCAGGAGCCTGAACATCATTGCACCCACAATTAGTAGATGTATTCCTCTAGCATATTTTTCAAGTTTGAAGCACTTTCTTGTGCAATTCTTTATACATAAAAAGAGTTGATAATGGCAATTAAACATTGTATATTTCGTATTCTCTTATTAACATTCAATCGGGGTCATTTACTATAGCGCTGGTGAAAAAAATACTCCTAAAATCTAATTTACTATAGCGCCCAGGAAACAAATAACGCCCAAACCTTTACTCTGCTAGAACCTGGAGTAGTGCACATGGAAATAATGTTTAGCGCATGATACGATTGCCTAAATGGCACGGAAATATGCAGTATATTGTTTAAAGATAAAATGATTTTAAACTGTGGAAAAAGTGATTTCTACACTGAAAAGTCTGGGAAGAGATACATTGCCCATCTTCTGTACAACTAGGTGCCAGCACAACTGAGCATGCTCAGAAGTCAAACTACTCATTTTAACTCCCATGGCTTTTTTACAGGGCTCTATAGTGAATACCAAAATTAGCGCTGGGCTAAAATGTGTTTTTTAGAGTGAAAATGCACGCTATATAGTCCAATGCAAGTTTCAGCCTTTGATGATAATGGTACAATTGTAACTTCCCCAAATAAATACTTTTAATGTTGAGATGAAATGTATCTTTTTTTTGGATGATGAATGACGTATGCGCTTTGTCAACAATTTGTGTGAAGCAGCCCTCACAAAGTTGTAATTTCCTGTTTTGTACCCTCCACATGCCCAACAACGTACAAGTTTAATGTTTCAATTTTTGGTATCACTGATCCTGGCCAGAGCCTTGGACATTTCTTATTTTTAGGTTTAGCCTGCACAGATATATATGCAGAGGCATTCTTTCATTTGTGAAGAGGGTGTGTTCCTGATGAACAGGTGTGAGCACTTGCACTCGAGGCATACATGAAGAGACAGAAAACAATTACACTCGTGGATTTTTTTCTTTTACTTGATGGGTCTGTTAGCAATTCTATCTAGGTTATATAAAGGCCTGCATTTGTGGCGGTTGTTTGGCCTGAATATTTTTTTTGCAGTGCGTATATTGGTTTTACAAATATATCTATATTACATTTTTTTAGGGGGGGGGGGGGGGTGCGCATAAGGCCTGACCCACAAGTCACTAAGGCTGTGGTTTGGTGATTGCTTTGTGTGTTTGCTGGTATAATTTTCCTCAAATGTGTGTTTTTTGTGGGCATGGTTTCTAAAATTGTGTCTTTGTCCATTCTGACCACGTTTGTGTGCCTCAGCAGACTTATCTTGTTCTAGTTAGTTCTAATTCTCACATGTTAGATTTACAACTGTTCGAGCAAGCGTTTTTTTTTTGTTAATTTTGCCGTGGGGTTCCCCTTACAATCTATGCCATGGTATGATCATGTGCAAACTACTCATACCCCATCAAATCTTTAGTCAATCTAGTTGCATAAAAAAAGTATCTGGTTATGCAAGTCCTTGAGTAGAAAGTGTAATGGGGGGGGGGGGGGGGGGGGGGATAATGGCCAGGGTGTAATGGGGAGGGGATAATGGCCAGGGTTGTCGGGAAGAGGCCCTTGCCCCCATCAACATGGGGACAAGGTGCTTTGGGGTGCACCCCAAAGCACCCTCTCCATGTTGAGGGCACGTGGCCTGGTATGGTTCTGGGTGGGGGGGATGCTTGCTAGTCCCCCCAATCTTGACCTCCATTCCGCATGCTCAGATAAGGGTCTGGCATGGATTTGGGGGGGGGGGGCAATTTTTTTGTTAATTTTGCCGTGGGGTTCCCCTTACAATCTATGCCATGGTATGGATTTCGGGGGGACCCTATGACAATTTTTAAAATAATTTTGGGGTTGAGTTCCCCTTAAAATCCATTCCAGACCCAAGGGGCCCGTTATGGACTGGGGGGGGGGGGGGGCCCACACCATTTTTTTAAAGAAATAGCCAATGCCACATCAGCATGGGCATGGTTGTTTCTATTATATCAATGGCTCATTTGCTAAACATTATTGTATAGAATTAAAAACAAACATTATTAAAAGTATTTTGTATGTACAATTGTGCTCAGCCCAATAGGCTAGTGGTCAGTGCTTATAACTTGAAAAACTCAGGCCTTGAAAGACTCATGGGTTCAAATCCCACAGAGGAATACTAAAAGATTGCATTGGTGAAAAAAAAGGCGAATGACTATTAGCCAAAGCAGCATATGCTGAAAATAGGCAAATGCCAATTAGCCATTGCACTTTAGTTTGGCGGATTCTATTATATTAACTCTTCAAATGCATGCAATGGTAAGTATTCAATAATATTATGGTGTGGAATTCCAAACACACACTAGTTTACAGGCAGTTTATATTTGTTTATTTTAATTCGCTTCTGCACTGGAAAAAAAAAAAAACACAGCTGGTGGATGATAGGTTGGCTGGGATTTGAACTCATACCTTGAGTGCTGTGGAGACATCTGAGCAGACCACCAAGCCATTGTGCTAAGTACGCTGAGACCTGCATAATAGTGTAGTAAGATTAAAGAATAAAAATAAATAATTACCGCTTTATAGTCACCTAAAAAAATAAAAAAAATACAACAAATAGGAAACCTAAATGTTCAATACATGTAACTTTACAGAACAGCAGACATTACTCTGTAATAATCATTCATAACTGCATTCGTTAGCAAAAGAAGGAAAACTAGGAATACTAATTGACTAATTGCAATATACATCAATATATGCACACGAGGTAGAGCACATCTTACATAAAAAAAATTCTTTCACATACATGGATCATGGTTGCAGTGCAGTGCTCTATCAAAATCTAAAAGAAATTGTCACTAGCATATCCTCGAAACGCTAATCAGCGATGATTCAGAATTTACTAACATATGTTCGCCGCTGATATCGCGCTTTTTCAGTCGCACGCTTGCCTGTTGAAATCCTAATTGCCTAAAATGGGCGCTATTACATGTTACGCCCAGTACTTCCCAGCGCTACAGTAAATGACCCCCAATGTGTCTTGTGTTACAATTGTATATGCTACATTTTTTTTTTTTTACTTTTTTTACATTATTTTTCCATTAAAGTGGAGTTACCCTTTAACCACTTCCAGTCCGTGACAATTTTGTTATTCCCCTCCTACATGTAAAAAACATTCTTTTGATAGAAATGTACTTAGATCCCCCAAACATTATGTGTTTTTCAGCAGAGGCCCTACAGAATAAAAACGGTGGGCATTGCATATTTTTATGTCATACGATATTTGTGCAGTGGTTTTTCAAATGCAATTTTTTTTTAAAAAATACACCTTAATAGATTTTAATGCACAAAAAAACAAAAAACAAAAAAAAAAAACAATAAAATTGTTTGGTAGAGTATAGAAGATGTTATTTAAACAGATATCAAACATATCACTCTTTATAATAGCACCTGCCCGTGGAACAGCTTCACATTATGGTACCTAAAAATATTTTATTTTATATTTTTTAAAAGCTTTTACAAGTTACTAGTTTAAAGTGGATGTAAACCCCCTTTTTTTTTGATGTCATAATGTAGAGTATACGATTTCCTATCATTTGAGCCCAGTATTGCCACAAAGAGTTAATCCAGCTCTGAGCAATCCTCCTTTATTGTTTAGTGAGATAAATCTTGACAAACAGAAAAATAAATTGTCAAATCCTCCCCCTTGCTGTGAGTGACAGGTGATTTACATATCTCGTGCACTAGCCTGAGAGACATGCATTATTTTTTAAGTCCCTCCCACTCATTTCTTCTGCTGCTCTGCCAGGATTGGATGTTCCACACCTCAGCATAATTGGGCATGCTGAAGTCATGTGGTTACTTTCCTGTCTTTTCACTGGATGTTAGAGATCATAGCAGAAGTTCGGTGTAAGAAATACACAGGAGAAAATGCATATTGACAAGGGGAGTGTAGAGGTGGGCGGGAGTCTACTGACATCACAACTCCACCCACCGAGCTCCAGACTCCAGGTCTCATAACAGACAGAGGGGAGACATTTGACAGGTAAAGATACATGCAGGAGGGATGTATATCCTTATAGATAACCCCTATGGCAGTAGTTTAGAAATTATGATATTGGATTTACATCCACTTTAAAGTTAACTTGCTAACCAGCTCACGTACATTTACTGCTGCAGGTTGGCTTCCTTCTTCCACTACACACAGGAGTGACCCTAGGCTTCCTTCTTCCACTACACACAGGAGTGACCCTAGGCTTCCTTCTTCCACTACACACAGGAGTGACCCTAGGCTTCCTTCTTCCACTACACAAAGGAGTGACCCTAGGCTTCCTTCTTCCAATACACACAGGAGTGACCCTAGGCTTCCTTCTTCCAATACACACAGGAGTAACCCTAGGCTTCCTTCTTCCACTACACACAGGAGTGACCCTAGGCTTCCTTCTTCCACTACACACAGGAGTGACCCTAGGCTTCCTTCTGCCACTACACACAGGAGTGACCCTAGGCTTCCTTCTGCCACTACACACAGGAGTGACCCTAGGCTTCCTTCTGCCACTACACACAGGTGTGACCCTAGGCTTCCTTCTTCCACTACACACAGAAGTGACCCTAGGCTTCCTTCTTCCACTACACACAGGAGTGACCCTAGGCTTCCTTCTTCCACTACACACAGGAGTGACCCTAGGCTTCCTTCTTCCACTACACACAGGAGTGACCCTAGGCTTCCTTCTTCCACTACACACAGGAGTGACCCTAGGCTTCCTTCTTCCACTACACACAGGAGTGACCCTAGGCTTCCTTCTTCCACTACACACAGGAGTGACCCTAGGCTTCCTTCTTCCACTACACACAGGAGTGACCCTAGGCTTCCTTCTTCCAATACACACAGGAGTGACCCTAGGCTTCCTTCTTCCACTACACACAGGAGTGACCCTAGGCTTCCTTCTGCCACTACACACAGGAGTGACCCTAGGCTTCCACTACACACAGGAGTGACCCTAGGCTTCCTTCTTCCACTACACACAGGAGTGACCCTAGACTTCCTTCTTCCACTACACACAGGAGTGACCCTAGGCTTCCTTCTTCCACTACACACAGGAGTGACCCTAGACTTCCTTCTTCCACTACACACAGGAGTGACCCTAGGCTTCCTTCTGCCACTACACACAGGAGTGACCCTAGGCTTCCTTCTTCCACTACACACAGGAGTGACCCTAGGCTTCCTTCTTCCACTACACACAGGAGTGACCCTAGGCTTCCTTCTGCCACTACACACAGGAGTGACCCTAGGCTTCCTTCTTCCACTACACACAGGAGTGACCCTAGGCTTCCTTCTTCCACTACACAAAGGAGTGACCCTAGGCTTCCTTCTTCCAATACACACAGAAGTGACCCTAGGCTTCCTTCTTCCACTACACACAGGAGTAACCCTAGGCTTCCTTCTTCCACTACACACAGGAGTGACCCTAGGCTTCCTTCTTCCACTACACACAGGAGTGACCCTAGGCTTCCTTCTTCCACTACACACAGGAGTGACCCTAGGCTTCCTTCTGCCACTACACACAGGAGTGACCCTAGGCTTCCTTCTGCCACTACACACAGGTGTGACCCTAGGCTTCCTTCTTCCACTACACACAGAAGTGACCCTAGGCTTCCTTCTTCCACTACACACAGGAGTGACCCTAGGCTTCCTTCTTCCACTACACACAGGAGTGACCCTAGGCTTCCTTCTTCCACTACACACAGGAGTGACCCTAGGCTTCCTTCTTCCACTACACACAGGAGTGACCCTAGGCTTCCTTCTTCCACTACACACAGGAGTGACCCTAGGCTTCCTTCTTCCACTACACACAGGAGTGACCCTAGGCTTCCTTCTTCCACTACACACAGGAGTGACCCTAGGCTTCCTTCTTCCAATACACACAGGAGTGACCCTAGGCTTCCTTCTTCCACTACACACAGGAGTGACCCTAGGCTTCCTTCTGCCACTACACACAGGAGTGACCCTAGGCTTCCACTACACACAGGAGTGACCCTAGGCTTCCTTCTTCCACTACACACAGGAGTGACCCTAGACTTCCTTCTTCCACTACACACAGGAGTGACCCTAGGCTTCCTTCTGCCACTACACACAGGAGTGACCCTAGGCTTCCTTCTTCCACTACACACAGGAGTGACCCTAGGCTTCCTTCTTCCACTACACACAGGAGTGACCCTAGGCTTCCTTCTTCCACTACACACAGGAGTGACCCTAGCCACGTCATTCCATCGGTGAGTAGGAGACAGAATCCGCTGACCCCAGATGTTTACCATAGAGATTTCTGGCGGACCAGATGGCTGCCGGAGTCTCTATGATCATTACTTACCATAGAGATTTCTGGCGGACCAGATGGCTGCCGGAGTCTCTATGATCATTACTTACCATAGAGATTTCTGGCGGACCAGATGGCTGCCGGAGTCTCTATGATCATTACTTACCATAGAGATTTCTGGCGGACCAGATGGCCGCCGGAGTCTCTATGATCGTTTGGAGTCCGAGCGCGATGTTATGACTTCACGCCCGGCCTCTGCATTCAAACAAATGGCGCTGCCTCGGCTGGGAAGCCGAGATTGTTTTTTTTTTTTTCTTCCATTTCAGGCTTCCCAGCCTAGGAGGTGAGATGTGGGGTCTTACTGACCCCATATCTCACTGTAAAGAGGACCGATCGTGCCATATTCCTATTACAAGGGATGTTTACATTCCTTGTAATAAGAATAAAAGTGATCAAAAAAAAAATTCAAAAAGTGTCTAAAAAAAAAAATGAAAAGCAGAATTTACAATAAAAAAAAATTTGAATTTAAAGTGCCCCTGTCCCCGCATGTTTGCGCGCAGAAGCGAATGCATACGCAAGTTCCGCCCACATATGAAAAAAAGATGTTCAAACCACACGTGAGATATCACCGCGATCATTAGACCTCCTCTGTAACTCAATACCTGCAACCTGTAGAAAAAATTAAAGCGTTGCCTATGGGGATTTTTAAGTACCGAAGTTTGGCGCCATTCCACGAGCGTGTGCAATTTTGAAGCGTGACATGTTAGGTAACTATTTACTCGGCGTAACTTCATCTTTCATGTCATGCAAAAAAATTGGGCAAACTTTACTTTTTTTTTTTTTTAAGGCACAAACCATTTTTTTTTTTTCCAAAAAAAACGTGTTCAATAAACTGCTGTGCAAATACCGTGCAAGATAAAAAGTTGCAACGACCGCCATTGTATTCTCTGGGGTCTTTGATAAAAAGCATATATAATGTTTGGGGGGTTCTACGTAATTTTCTAGCAAAAAAAGAAATATGATTTTTACATGTAGGCGAGAAGTGTCAGCATTGGCCTGGGTGGCAAGTGGCTAGGCTTCCTTCCTTCTAATACACACAGGAGTGACATATACACAGACACAGCAAGTACCTGGAGATAAGGCTTCCCTCACACACAGGACAGTCTGCTTTCTCTGTGCAGGGGCACCGTGCCTAGCACACAGGTCATGGCTCTGCCAGCCTGTCTGTGCCCCACACAGGTGAGGAGGAGCCCGGGCTCAGCTATATCACCTTCCTCTCTCTCTCTCCTCCTTCCGCCTCGCACCACTTCCCAGGGCAACCTTCCACGCCGGCCCCGCCCACTCCCGTCCGTCTGTGCCTGAGGGAGGGGGCGCCAGAAGATGACGTCACCAGCACCAGGAAAGCTTCTACTCTGCATCAGTCACTGGGAAGTTCTGCCTGTTTTTTTTATTATTTCACTTAAAGCACATTTCCACCTTTGCTGGGGTTTGTGTTTTTAAAAAGAAAGACATGGCAGCTACGTGCACATGGAGCAGGCAGAGTGTTCATGGAGCAGACATAGGCAGCTGCTGTACAGACACACAGAAACTTACTTTTTATTAGCTGTCCTCCCCATCTCCTCATGGCTCCCTGCGCAATGGCTGCCCCTGTGCTGTTGCAGGCAGTCTGTGTACAGTGCTCAGTATAGAACTACAGTGAGGTGAATGAGGGGAGGGAACTACATTTCCCACAATGCTCTGCTCTCCTGAACACACTTCCCTATGCTGACTCTCAGCTCCCCTTCCCCATATTTATTAATATTCTCCATGGTGGTGACGCCCCTGGGCAGAACTCAGTGAGCTGGAGGTTTCATTTAAGCGAACACCATCGCAATGCAGTCATATAAACTTGCCTGATAGGAAACAAGGCTATTTTCCCTGTCTTATACCCAAACAGAGCGAGCCTTTAACCACTTCAGCCCCGGAGGATTTTACCCCCTTCCTTACCAGAGCACTTTTTGCGATTCGGCACTGCGTCGCTTTAACTGACAATTGCGCGGTCGTGCGACATTGCACCCAAACAAAATTGACGTCCTTTTTTTCCCCACAAATAGAGCTTTCTTTTAGTGGTATTTAATCACCTCTGCGGTTTTTGCCCTATAAACAAAAGAAGAGCGACAATTTAGAAAAAAAAAAAACACAATATCTTTTTACTTTTTGCTATAATAGATATCCAATAAAAAAAAAAAAAATTGGAATTTTTTACTCAGTTTAGGCCGATATGTATTCTTCTACATATTTTTGGTTAAAAAAAAAATCGCAATAAGCGAATATTGATTGGATTGTGCAAAAGTTATATCGTCTCCAAAATAGGGGATAGGTTTATTGCATTTTTTTTTTTTTTTTTAGTAGTAACTTGTTTACTAGTAATGGCGGCGATCTGCGATTTTTTTTCGTGACTGTGACATTGCGGCGGACACTTTTGACACATTTTTGGGACCATTCACATTTACACAGCGATCGTTGCTATAAAATTGCACTGATTACTATATAAATGTGACTGGCAGGGAAGGGGTTAACACTAGGGGGCGCTGCAGGGGTTAATGTATGTTCCCTGGGAGTGATTCTAACTTTGGGAGGAGGGGACTCACAAGGGGAGGAGACCGATCGGTGTTCTGTACTGGGAACACACCATCAGTCTCCTCTTCACTGACAGGACGTGGATCTGTGTGTTCCAGGGCAATCGTGGGTGCCTGGCGGACATTGCGGCCGCGTGCACCGGTTCCCAAGCGCCCCTAGACGGCCGGGAATGGGAGGACGTCATATAACGCCCACCCAGGATGGGAGATCCACCTTGTGGGCATCATATGACAGTGGGCGGTGTTGAAGTGGTTAAAGCAGAGTTAATGTAACTTTTCTTCAATGGTTCCCGTCCCTCACTGGCGCCAGGAGTCAGTTATCCTGGTACACAGGGGTCATGCTAGTGATGTAAGCTGAGCTGCGCAGGCACAGTGCAGTTTACATGCTGGAAAAGACAGTGAGCAGGCAGGTAGGTGTATTTTATTACAGAAGAGAAATTGCATGTCTCTTGTGCAATAAAGAGCCTGCCTCCTTGCAGTTTTTGATAGCGGTTCCACTTTAAATAGCTTTGGAGCAGTCACACGACAGTACAGTTTCGACTGCTCTGTGTCAATGAGAGGTTTGAAGACGGGGCTGAATTACACATACCATTGACAGGGAGAGAGCTCACTCCCACCAGCTGCTTATCGACACAGAGCAGCCGGAGCTGATTAAGAAAAGGTTTTTACATCGTGATGTCTTAGGAAAAAGTATACAGAATGCTTCTATGTGAGTTTATTTAGGCTTTCCTTCTAATTCCAGTTCAGAGTTTACATCCATCTCTAGGATTATATTCACCCCAACATCCCTTTCACTTAAAGTGGGGGGACACCCTAAAAAACAAAAAAGCATTAATATTCTTTAAAACAAAAAAAAAAAAAAATGTTTTACCTGATCCGAAATCCCTGTTGCTAGGCAGTCTTCCTAATCTGCCTCCTTCCTACGCCGCGGTGATCTTCGTTCTTCTGTCCTCCGCCGCGTTGTCTTCTGGGTAATGGGGCGCGAAGTGTTATGGGAACTGTGTGTTCCCTAACACTGCGCGTCCCATTCACAAAGCGCCGCGCGACTCGGGCATGCGCAGTAGGAAACGGGCAGTGAAGCCGTAGTCTTCGCTGCCTGTTTCCCTTACTGAGGATGGCCGCGCTGGGACCGGAGCGCCGACGGACATCTCGGCCTCCACGACCGACATCGCGGGCTCCCTGGGAGGGTAAGTGTACTTATTAAAAGTCAGCAACTACTTTTTTTTTTGCTGCTGACTTTTTAAAAAAAAATTTTTGTTGCTCAAACACCGCTTTAAATACCCATTTCACTTACCTTAAGCCGTGGTCACATGATCCTCGAGCGCCAAGTCCTTCTGTATGAAGGGTTTAATAAAGTACTGTTGTTGCCTGTGTTAATTAGTATATTTTCTGTGCTGTGTAAGTTGCACTATTTAGTTATTGTTGCCCGGCAGAAGTGGTGTTGCCTGAGAGGTAAGGGTTAACACTTCTGCCCAGGTTTTCCTAGGCTTTTCTTAGGCCTCATGCACACTGGTTTATTGTAAACGCTGTTTATCCTAACAGGAGAAAATCAGCATTATAAGTTCACAGAAGCTGCGTTATTTCAAACCATTTTAGGCGTGTTTCGCAGTGTTTGGAGTTTGGGAATTTAAATTTATTCTGGCCATTGAAATAAACGCTGAAGTGCTAAACGCGCCTAGCAATTATATATTGAAAGGGGAACTGTATCTAGATCAAGGGCTTTTTGGTTGCACACTGCATGGGAAGAGAAGGAGAATGCTGCTGAGAATGTAATTGCCACTTTGCTAATTTACCACCCCTTGTGGGAGCCCAGTAGGGGTTCCAAGGTATATGGACTTGTACTAATGAACAGACTTAGGCTGCGTTCACATATATGCGAATTGGATGCGTGTTAAACCGCATCCAATTCGCATGACATGTGAATGTGACCGTCTCTCAATGGAGCCGGTTTACACAAGTCTGGGGTGGCCACGGTGTGGTTTGAAAAAGGGTCCTATGCGTTTTTGAGTCCAGTTCAGGTGCGAGTTTAGGCAAAGAGTTGCACCTGAACCGGTAAACAGAAAAGCACTGGCCCCCGATATGCAAACCGCAGCCGCACATACAGTATGTGAACCCAGCCTCATGGAATAAAAGACTTTACCACCTATTTAAGGTAGGACTATCTCATGGGGCAAAAGGGAGCACCAGGGACACACTAAAAGGGCACTTAGAGGTCTATGTAAAGGAATGTGTATGGAAGATGTCTCTGAGAACTGTTTATCTGTTATGCTTAACTATATCAGTAAAATATCTTGTTGTTATCTAATCTACCTGGTGGCATATCCAAAGAACAGGGCCTAACATGGGAGGGAGATGAGTTAGTGAAGATACAGTACAAAAGGTCTAAGGAGCAGAGAAGCTATCCAGAGGAGGCTATATTGCTGTTGCTAATGACTACAATACTATTGTCACGTGCATAAACAGCGAGCTAGTCGGAAAGTGGGTGACATGGCAGGGGTTGTGGAAGCCCTGATAGTGAAGGAGCTTGACGCTTAGGCTCCTTCCTTAGTGACCAGTTCCCTATATATAGGGCCCAATCGCGACACAGAAGTGCTCTAAGTATAATGAGGAACTGTGTTCATAGAACAATGTAAAGTGCTATAGAGTTGGCCACAGATTACAAAGAGTTAACAGTGTTCTAGCAGACGAGCCTCACTTTTAAGATGGAGTGCTGCCTTAATGAAGAATTCACATGACATATTCAAGCTATATACCCCCAGCTGCTGTGTACAGCCCATCGACAGAAATTAGAAGATATGGCTGTATGCGTTTATGCCAACATGTGCACTGATGTATGTCTTGAGCACAGTTAGGGGTTAATTTACTAAAGGCAAATAGACTGTGCACTTTGCAAAGATGTGCATAACAACTCAATGAAACGTGTATGAAATCTGATGTAAGCTCATGTCTCTGCAAGTGAAATCTGCACAGTTTACCATCAGTTTTCATGCATGCCTTGGGGCTCATTTAAACTTGTGGTTGGAGGTGTTAAAAACGGTTGAGGCATGTTTTTTGCATCACTCCAACTGCCACCCTTTAAAGCGGAACTAAACCCTCCTGTCCTTTACAATAAAGGAAATTGCCTTCTTAGGCTGGTTTCACACTGGAGCGGTGGGGGCGCTGGCGGTAAAGCGGCGCTATATTTAGCGCCGCTTTACCGGCGTTTTAGCGGCGCATTGCGGCCGCTCGCGGGGTGTTTTTACCCCCCGCGAGCGGCCGAAAAAGGGTCAATACCGCCCGCAAACCGCCGCTATAGCGGCGTTTTGCGGGCGGGTTCGGCGCGCTCCCCCATTGTTTTCAATGGGACGGGCGCTATAGGAGCGGTAAATATACCGCTCCTATAGCGAGCCAAAGATGCGGCTTGCAGGACATTTTTGAGCGTCCTGCAAGCGCACCGCTTCAGTGTGAAAGCCCTCGGGCTTTCACACTGAAGGAACAGCAACAGCTGTTTCGGGTCGGTTTGCAGGCGCTATTCTTAGCGCAATAGCGCTTGCAAACCGCCCCAGTGTGAAAGGGGCCTTAGCCTCTGTTGGATCTGCAGTTGCAGTTATGACACCAGCCATTTGATGGCTTGACAAATTGATTGGGAGTAGAAGCAGTTCAGACAGTTACCATTCACAGCATGCCTTAAATATAACTGCTTTGGGAAACAGTTAAATTGAATGGATTAGTTCCACTATAAGCTGCAAAGGCAGCCAATGGAGGTGTTCACATGCCACAGGTATGGTATATGCATAATTACATTGGTCCAAGCTGGAACATTGTTACAATGTACAAAATATAACATTCACCTTTAACTGCTTGCCGACTGTCATATGATGGCAAGGCAGCGCAGCTCTGCTTGCTGGAGGGTGTCATATGACTACCTCCCCTTCCCAGCCCACCAGGGGGCATGCCCGCGCCGCCGGCGGCACTCATGCGCGCCCATTGTGTCACTGGGGACCCGATGCGTGTGCCCGGCAGCCGCAATGTCCGACCGGGCACCTGCGATTGCCCGTGAACACAGCAGGACCGTGGATCTGTGTATGTAAACACACCGATCCATGTCCTGTCAGAGGAGAGGAGACTGATGGTGTGTTCCCAGTACAGAGGAACACTGATCGGTCTCCTCCCCTTGTGAGTCCCCTCCCCCTACAGTTAGAATCACTCCCTAGGAAACATAATTAAACCCCTCGATTACCCCCTTGATCACTTTTTATAGCACGGATCACTGTATAAATGTGAATGGTCCCAAAAATGTGTCAAAAGTGTCCGATATGTCCACCGCAATATCGCAGTCACGATAAAAATCGCAGATCGCCGCCATTACTATTAAAAAAAATAATAAAAAATGCTATAAATCTATCCCCTATTTTGTAGACGCTATAACTTTTGCGCAAACCAATCAATGAATGCTTATTGCGTTTTTTTTCCCCAAAAAATATGTAGAAGAATACATATCAACCTAAACTGATGATTTTTAATTGGATATTTATTATAGCAAAAAGTAAAAAATATTGTGTTTTTTTCAAACTTGTCACTTTTCTTTTGTTCATAGCGCAAAAAATAAAATCCGCAGAGGTGATCATAAAAAATGATAACAATTTAATTTGGGTACAGTGTTGCATGACCGCGCAATTGTCATTCAAAATGTGACAGCGCTGAAAGCTGAAAAATGGCTTGGGCAGGAAGGGGATGAAAGTGCACTGTATTGAGGTGGTTAAGGCCTGGTTCACATCAAGATTGTGCAATTCCTGTGTGGTGCATTTTGACAGACCATTAATTTAAATGGGCTGCAAAACGCACTGGACTGCTTATACTACTTTTAAAAACGCACTGCGCTGAACCACATGGTATTGCGGTAACATGCGATTTGGTGACCACAAATGCACCGCATTTGCAATCTGTTTTTGGGGTACCATTAGGAATACATTGGAACCTGCATGCAGATTTAAAGGGCAGAATGCGCACAAAACAAGCCTTTCCTGCACTGCATTCTTGCGTGAATCAGACCTTAACGGAGATCAACTGTACCTATGCAATGACTTTGTAAAATTAGGTAAATTATTGTAACTTTGATGTAAATCGCCTGCACTTGACTATTTTTCTTAATAAAACATAAAAAAACTTCAAGTGTTAAAAAAGTGCACATTTTGTTCTATTTATTTTGTTCTGTCTGTATTGATGCTTGGATTATGTTTTTGGTACAAAGTATAGGCAAAGTTATTTACAAATTGAATGAAGACACTTTGTAAATTTTTCAAATTTCTATAAAAATTTGTGAACAAAACCAATAACACAAAGAAATTGAATTAAAAAAATAGATGGAGTTGGGTTTTAGGAGAACTCAATGAATATCTTTAGAAAGATCATATAATTTTAGTATTTATTACACCTTGCTGCCCTTTCCAGAGGTACAGATGCAAAAACTTCAATTAGAGCAAAATAGTATTATGAACGTACTCCTTCTGGTCCCTGCATAGTCTGCATCTGGTTCCCTTCATTATTTCAATGGAATTAGATGCTACAATAGAAGTCTATGGGGTCATCAAAGCTATGACTAATTCTACTGAAATGAAAACTAGGAGTGAAAGCAGAGTGTGCAGAGCCTGGAAGATATTAACTTATGGTACCACTACGTTCCTATCAGAATTTTCACACAACTGTATGTCAGGAAGGAGAACACAGAAGTAAGTGTCATTAACACATATAATATGAGAGGCAGCATAGGATAACTACAGTATATCAATCAGTCAAAAAATTCAGGCTTCATTCACAACTATGTGGTGAGCGGTGGTGTGAATGATAAGATTTAGAAACCTTAACACAGCTCTCTGGAGTCATAATTTAGACCAGTGTTCATCTCTGTTAACCCCCATCAAGAAAAAGATCAGACTATACCAGGAGGTGAACTTCATAAGTCCACCCAAAATAAATATTTCAGTTATAGGTGTCACGTACCTGGTGGTGCGAGCCCGAGATTGCAGGGAGAGGCCTCCCTTGCGTCTCCCACTCCTGGTCCCCTGGCGTGGGAACAGGAGAGCCAGGAGTGAGGAGGAGCACGGGTGCCTGGCAGGATCAACAGACCGGCGGGAAGGAAACAGGTTAGCTGAGCAGGCAGGATCTCTGGGAAGCAGGCTCACAGGTAAACCGGATAGCAGAGCTGGCAGGATCACAGGAAGCAGGCTCGCAGGTAAACTGGATAGCAGAGCTGGCAGGATCACAGGAAGCAGGCTCGCAGGTAAACTGGATAGCAGAGCTGGCAGGATCACAGGAAGCAGGCTCGCAGGTAAACCGGATAGCAGAGCTGGCAGGATCACAGGAAGCAGGCTCACAGGTAAACTGGATAGCAGAGCTGGCAGGATCACAGGAAGCAGGCTCACAGGTAAACTGGATAGCAGAGCTGGCAGGATCACAGGAAGCAGGCTCGCAGGTAAACTGGATAGCAGAGCTGGCAGGATCACAGGAAGCAGGCTCGCAGGTAAACCGGATAGCAGAGCTGGCAGGATCACAGGAAGCAGGCTCACAGGTAAACTGGATAGCAGAGCTGGCAGGATCACAGGAATCAGGCTCACAGGTAAACTGGATAGCAGAGCTGGCAGGATCACAGGAAGCAGGCTCGCAGGTAAGGATCACAGGAATCAGGCTCACAGGTAAACTGGATAGCGGAGCTGACAGGAACTGGACAACGGCTTGGCAAGCAGGTTCACAGGTACACTTGGATAGCAGAGCTGACAGGAACTGGACAACGGCTTGGCAAGCAGGTTCACAGGTAAGCTGGGATAGCAGAGCTGACAGGAACTGGACAACGGCTTGGCAAGTAAGTTCACAGGTACACTTGGATAGCAGAGCTGACAGGAACTGGACAACGGCTTGGCAAGTAAGTTCACAGGTACACTTGGATAGCAGAGCTGACAGGAACTGGACAACGGCTTGGCAAGTAAGTCCACAGGTACACTTGGATAGCAGAGCTGACAGGAACTGGACAACGGATTGGCAAGTAAGTTCACAGGTACACTTGGATAGCAGAGCTGACAGGAACTGAACACAGGAAACGGAACCACAGACTGGACTGGAACCAGCAGGTGAACAGGCTCGTTACAGAGGATCAGACTGCAGACTGGACAAAGGCTAAACAAGGAACCAAAGTTCATCAAGAAGTCAGGTAATGAATCTGAACTAGAGCAAGGTACAATGGATCAGGCAGGAGGATGGTCACTGGAAGCCGGGTCGGGTACAGGCAGAAAGCAGGATAGTCTTTATGGCAAGCCGGGTCAAAGGAACAGGTATAACAGGATCAGGTTTCTTTTACTACACCACAACGCTGTAGAGCAGACAGCAAAGACCGTCTGCTCAAGTCAGGCTTAAATAGGCCGGCTGGTGCTAACTAGGGCGCGCGCCCGTCTCCCTGTGCGCGGTTGTGCACGTGCCCGCGCCCGGGCGCGCATGCGCAATGGAATCTGAGGGCCAGGACGGCCCGGGTTTAGATTTCTGGCAGGATCTTCATGACATTGCCCCCCTCCTAGGGGCAACCTCCGGGTGCCCCTCTGGGCAAATCTCTCAGGGTGAGCTCTCTTGAAGGCTTGAACTAGACTCTTAGCATGGATATTACACTCGGGCTCCCAGGAATTTTCTTCAGGACCATATCCCTTCCATTTGATCAAAAACTGGTTCTGATTTCTCCTTTTTCTAACATTTAGTATGGCCTCTACCTCATATTCTTCCTCGCCATCTACCAAGACTGGGTCTGGAGGTACCGTCCTTCTGTTGGAAAAGGGGTTGGAAGTGGAGGGCTTTAACAGGGAAACATGAAAGACTGGATGGACCTTGAGGGAATCAGGAAGTTCCAACTCATAGGCTACTTCATTAATCTTTCGTTTGACTGGAAAGGGACCTAAGAACTTAGGGCCCAGTTTCTTTGAGGGACAAGCCAATTTCAGATTCAAGGTGGAGAGCCACACTGTGTCACCCGGTGCCAGTACCAATTCTCCACGCCTCTTTCGGTCAAAGACTGTTTTGTTATGTTCCTGGGTCCGGGCCATGGTGTCCTGCAGGAGTTGGTTATTGGAAGCAAAGAAGTCAATCTTCTCCTGGACTGCGGGCACAGTACATTCAGGAAGGGAATTGGGCAGAAATGAAGGATGAAAGCCATAGTTGGCGAAAAAGGGTGTCTGTTGGGTGGCCGAGTGGATAGCATTGTTATATGCAAACTCGGCAACTGGTAACAGGGAGATCCAATCGTCTTGGGAGAAGGAAGAAAAGCATCGAAGATATTGTTCCAGGGTCTGATTGGTTCTTTCGGTCTGCCCATTGGTTTGAGGGTGATAAGCGGAAGAAAACGATAGCTCAATATTGAGTAGACATGGGAACTGCCAAAAAATTCGTTTCGTTTCGTTTCGTCCCGTTTCGTATATAAAAAAATTCGTAATTCGTAATTCGTGTACGAAATTCCGTTCGAATTCGTACGAAATACGAAATTCGGACGAATCGTAATTTTTTTTACGAATCGTTAGTAAAGTTACGAATCGTTACGAATCGTTACGAATCGTTACGAATCGTTAACGCGGCTAATGAATTGTTGGTTCTCATAACACAATTCGAATCCAACTACAAATATCGAATTTCAATTTCAAGTTACGAATCGTTACGAATCGTTATGAATAGTTACGAATCGTTACGAATCGTTATGAATAGTTACGAATCGTTAGTAAATCCAACTACCAATATCGAATTTCAACTAATTTGAACGAAATTATTATAGCAGATATAACGAATGAATTCGAATGACAAAGTGTCATTTTTGCAGAAAAAAAAAAAAAGCGTAGGGGTCCCCCCAAATTCAATAACCAGGCCCTTCAGGTCTGGTATGGATATTAAGGGGGACCCCAGCCAAAAAAAAATAAAAAAAATGGCGTGGGGTCCCCCCCAAATATCCATACCAGACCCTTCAGGTCTGGGATGGATTTTAAGGGGAACCCCGGCCAAAAAAAAAAAAAAAATGGCGTGGGGTCCCCCTCAAAATCCATACCAGACCCTTTATCCGAGCACGCAACCTGGCAGGCCGCAGGAAAGGAGGGGGGGACGAGAGCGGCCCCCCCTCCCGCCTGAACCGTACCAGGCCACATGCCCTCAACATTGGGAGGGTGCTTTGGGGTCCCCCCCAAAGCACCTTGTCCCCATGTTGATGAGGACAAGGGCCTCATCCCCACAACCCTGGCCGGTGGTTGTGGGGGTCTGCGGGCAGGGGGCTTATCGGAATCTGGAAGCCCCCTTTAACAAGGGGACCCCCAGATCCCGGCCCCCCCCCCTGTGTGAAATGGTAAGGGGGTACAAAAGTACCCCTACCATTTCACCAAAAAAAGAAGATTTTAATAAAGGAATTGTCAAAGACCGTCTCCTGTCATTTTTACCATTTTTGACGCTTTTTTTGGTGAAATGGTAGGGGTACAAAATGTACCCCCTTACCATTTCACACAGGGGGGAGGCCGGGATCTGGGGGTCCCCTTGTTAAGGGGGCTTCCAGATTCCGATAAGCCCCCCGCCCGCAGACCCCCACAACCACCGGCCAGGGTTGTGGGGATGAGGCCCTTGTCCTCATCAACATGGGGACAAGGTGCTTTGGGGGGGACCCCAAAGCATCCTCCCAATGTTGAGGGCATGTGGCCTGGTACGGTTCAGGCGGGAGGGGGGGCCGCTCTCGTCCCCCCCTCCTTTCCTGCGGCCTGCCAGGTTGCGTGCTCGGATAAGGGTCTGGTATGGATTTTATGGGGGACCCCACGCCATTTTTTTGGGCTAGGGTTCCCCTTAAAATCCATCCCAGACCTCAAGGGTCTGGTATGGATTTTGAGGGGGACCCTACGCCATTTTTTTTTTTTTTTTTTGGCTGGGGTCCCCCTTAATATCCATCCCAGACCTGAAGGGCCTGGTTATTGAATTTGGGGGGACCCCTACGCTTTTTTTTTTATCAATGACTTCAATGAATGACAGTTCTCTGTATTACGGATCCAACAATTCATTTGCCGGCAAATAGCCGCGAGTGATTTTAAATAGTTTTTTTTTTTCCTGCAAAAATGACACATTGCACAGAGACAGTTCTCTATATTAGATATACTGAATCTCGAATCATTCGAAGCATTCGTTATATCCGCTATTATAATTTCTTTCATATTAGTTGAAATTACATATTTGTTAGTTACAATACAACATTCGAATTGTTCTCTGTATTACGGGAATCGGCAATTAGCCGCGAGTGATTTTAAATGTCTTTTTTTCCTGCAAAAATGACACATTGTACAGAGAGAGTTCTAAACACGGGAAACCTGCGCCCTTCTATATACTATATACTCTATAGTATGTCTATGAAGGGGGTCACGTTTCCTGTGTTTAGAACTCTCTCTGTACAATGTGTCATTTTTGCAGGAAAAAAAGACATTTAAAATCACTCGCGGCTAATTGCCGATTCCCGTAATACAGAGAACAATTCGAATGTTGTATTGTAACTAACAAATATGTAATTTCAACTAATATGAAAGAAATTATAATAGCGGATATAACGAATGCTTCGAATGATTCGAGATTCAGTATATCTAATATAGGGAACTGTTTCTTGCAGTGTCATTTTTGCAGGAAAAAAAAACTATTTAAAATCGAGTCGCAGCTATTGCCGGCAAATGAATTGTTGGATCCGTAATACAGAGAACTGTCATTCATTGAAGTCATTGATAAAAAAAAATGCGTAGGGGTCCCCCCAAATTCAATAACCAGGCCCTTCAGGTCTGGGATGGATATTAAGGGGGACCCCCAGCCAAAAAAAAAAAAAAAAAAAATGGCGTAGGGTCCCCCTCAAAATCCATACCAGACCCTTGAGGTCTGGGATGGATTTTAAGGGGAACCCTAGCCAAAAAAAATGGCGTGGGGTCCCCCATAAAATCCATACCAGACCCTTATCCGAGCACGCAACCTGGCAGGCCGCAGGAAAGGAGGGGGGGACGAGAGCGGCCCCCCCTCCCGCCTGAACCGTACCAGGCCACATGCCCTCAACATTGGGAGGATGCTTTGGGGTCCCCCCCAAAGCACCTTGTCCCCATGTTGATGAGGACAAGGGCCTCATCCCCACAACCCTGGCCGGTGGTTGTGGGGGTCTGCGGGCGGGGGGCTTATCGGAATCTGGAAGCCCCCTTTAACAAGGGGACCCCCAGATCTCGGCCCCCCCCCTGTGTGAAATGGTAAGGGGGTACTTGTACCCCTACCATTTCACCAAAAAAGTGTCAAAAATGGTAAAAATGACAGGAGACGGTCTTTGACAATTCCTTTATTAAAATCTTCTTTCTTCTTTCTTCTTTCTTCTGGTCTTCCTTTCTTCATCTTCTCCTTCCGTCATCTTCTTCCATCTTCTTCTTCCTTCGATTCGCTTCTTCTTCCTCCGGTCTTCTCGTCCTTCTCGTCCGGCGTCGTCCTTCTCGTCCGGCGTCGTCCTTCTCGTCCGGCATCGTCGTCTCTTCTCGCAGGCCGCTCCTCGCAATGGGAGGCTCCCGCTCTGTGAGGCTTCGCTCCGGGTGACAGGTCTTGTATAACGAAGGCACCCGGTGACCCCGCCCCCCCTCTGACGTCATGGGGAAAGCCATAGGGAATTCCACATGACGTCCCCTTGCGTCAGAGGGGGCGGGGTCACCAGGTGCCTTCGTTATAAAAGACCTGTCACCCGGAGCGGAGCCTCACAGAGCGGGAGCCTCCCATTGCGAGGAGCGGCCTGCGAGAAGAGACGACGATGCCGGACGAGAAGGACGACGCCGGACGAGAAGGACGAGAAGACCGGAGGAAGAAGAAGCGAATCGAAGGAAGAAGAAGATGGAAGAAGATGACGGAAGGAGAAGATGAAGAAAGGAAGACCAGAAGAAAGAAGAAAGAAGATTTTAATAAAGGAATTGTCAAAGACCGTCTCCTGTCATTTTTACCATTTTTGACGCTTTTTTGGTGAAATGGTAGGGGTACAAAATGTACCCCCTTACCATTTCACACAGGGGGGAGGCCGGGATCTGGGGGTCCCCTTGTTAAAGGGGGCTTCCAGATTCCGATAAGCCCCCCGCCCGCAGACCCCCACAACCACCGGCCAGGGTTGTGGGGATGAGGCCCTTGTCCTCATCAACATGGGGACAAGGTGCTTTGGGGGGGACCCCAAAGCATCCTCCCAATGTTGAGGGCATGTGGCCTGGTACGGTTCAGGCGGGAGGGGGGGCCGCTCTCGTCCCCCCCTCCTTTCCTGCGGCCTGCCAGGTTGCGTGCTCGGATAAGGGTCTGGTATGGATTTTATGGGGGACCCCACGCCATTTTTTTGGGCTAGGGTTCCCCTTAAAATCCATCCCAGACCTCAAGGGTCTGGTATGGATTTTGAGGGGGACCCTACGCCATTTTTTTTTTTTTTTTGGCTGGGGTCCCCCTTAATATCCATCCCAGACCTGAAGGGCCTGGTTATTGAATTTGGGGGGACCCCTACGCTTTTTTTTTTATCAATGACTTCAATGAATGACAGTTCTCTGTATTACGGATCCAACAATTCATTTGCCGGCAAATAGCCGCGAGTGATTTTAAATAGTTTTTTTTTCCTGCAAAAATGACACATTGCACAGAGACAGTTCTCTATATTAGATATACTGAATCTCGAATCATTCGAAGCATTCGTTATATCCGCTATTATAATTTCTTTCATATTAGTTGAAATTACATATTTGTTAGTTACAATACAACATTCGAATTGTTCTCTGTATTACGGGAATCGGCAATTAGCCGCGAGTGATTTTAAATGTCTTTTTTTCCTGCAAAAATGACACATTGTACAGAGAGAGTTCTAAACACGGGAAACCTGCGCCCTTCTATATACTATATACTCTATAGTATGTCTATGAAGGGGGTCACGTTTCCTGTGTTTAGAACTCTCTCTGTACAATGTGTCATTTTTGCAGGAAAAAAAGACATTTAAAATCACTCGCGGCTAATTGCCGATTCCCGTAATACAGAGAACAATTCGAATGTTGTATTGTAACTAACAAATATGTAATTTCAACTAATATGAAAGAAATTATAATAGCGGATATAACGAATGCTTCGAATGATTCGAGATTCAGTATATCTAATATAGGGAACTGTTTCTTGCAGTGTCATTTTTGCAGGAAAAAAAAACTATTTAAAATCGAGTCGCAGCTATTGCCGGCAAATGAATTGTTGGATCCGTAATACAGAGAACTGTCATTCATTGAAGTCATTGATAAAAAAATGCGTAGGGGTCCCCCCAAATTCAATAACCAGGCCCTTCAGGTCTGGGATGGATATTAAGGGGGACCCCCAGCCAAAAAAAAAAAAAAATGGCGTAGGGTCCCCCTCAAAATCCATACCAGACCCTTGAGGTCTGGGATGGATTTTAAGGGGAACCCTAGCCAAAAAAAATGGCGTGGGGTCCCCCATAAAATCCATACCAGACCCTTATCCGAGCACGCAACCTGGCAGGCCGCAGGAAAGGAGGGGGGGACGAGAGCGGCCCCCCCTCCCGCCTGAACCGTACCAGGCCACATGCCCTCAACATTGGGAGGATGCTTTGGGGTCCCCCCCAAAGCACCTTGTCCCCATGTTGATGAGGACAAGGGCCTCATCCCCACAACCCTGGCCGGTGGTTGTGGGGGTCTGCGGGCGGGGGGCTTATCGGAATCTGGAAGCCCCCTTTAACAAGGGGACCCCCAGATCTCGGCCCCCCCCCCCTGTGTGAAATGGTAAGGGGGTACTTGTACCCCTACCATTTCACCAAAAAAGTGTCAAAAATGGTAAAAATGACAGGAGACGGTCTTTGACAATTCCTTTATTAAAATCTTCTTTCTTCTTTCTTCTTTCTTCTGGTCTTCCTTTCTTCATCTTCTCCTTCCGTCATCTTCTTCCATCTTCTTCTTCCTTCGATTCGCTTCTTCTTCCTCCGGTCTTCTCGTCCTTCTCGTCCGGCGTCGTCCTTCTCGTCCGGCGTCGTCCTTCTCGTCCGGCATCGTCGTCTCTTCTCGCAGGCCGCTCCTCGCAATGGGAGGCTCCCGCTCTGTGAGGCTTCGCTCCGGGTGACAGGTCTTGTATAACGAAGGCACCCGGTGACCCCGCCCCCCCTCTGACGTCATGGGGAAAGCCATAGGGAATTCCACATGACGTCCCCGTGCGTCAGAGGGGGCGGGGTCACCAGGTGCCTTCGTTATAAAAGACCTGTCACCCGGAGCGGAGCCTCACAGAGCGGGAGCCTCCCATTGCGAGGAGCGGCCTGCGAGAAGAGACGACGATGCCGGACGAGAAGGACGACGCCGGACGAGAAGGACGAGAAGACCGGAGGAAGAAGAAGCGAATCGAAGGAAGAAGAAGATGGAAGAAGATGACGGAAGGAGAAGATGAAGAAAGGAAGACCAGAAGAAAGAAGAAAGAAGATTTTAATAAAGGAATTGTCAAAGATCGTCTCCTGTCATTTTTACCATTTTTGACACTTTTTTGGTGAAATGGTAGGGGTACTTTTGTACCCCCTTACCATTTCACACAGGGGGGGGGGCCGGGATCTGGGGGTCCCCTTGTTAAAGGGGGCTTCCAGATTCCGATAAGCCCCCCGCCCGCAGACCCCCACAACCACCGGCCAGGGTTGTGGGGATGAGGCCCTTGTCCTCATCAACATGGGGACAAGGTGCTTTGGGGGGGACCCCAAAGCACCCTCCCAATGTTGAGGGCATGTGGCCTGGTACGGTTCAGGCGGGAGGGGGGCCGCTCTCGTCCCCCCCTCCTTTCCTGCGGCCTGCCAGGTTGCGTGCTCGGATAAAGGGTCTGGTATGGATTTTGAGGGGGACCCCACGCCATTTTTTTTTTTTTTTTTTGGCCGGGGTTCCCCTTAAAATCCATCCCAGACCTGAAGGGTCTGGTATGGATATTTGGGGGGGACCCCACGCCATTTTTTTTTTTTTTTTTTGGCTGGGGTCCCCTTAATATCCATACCAGACCTGAAGGGCCTGGTTATTGAATTTGGGGGGACCCCTACGCTTTTTTTTTATCAATGACTTCAATGAATGACAGTTCTCTGTATTACGGATCCAACAATTCATTTGCCGGCAAATAGCCGCGAGTGATTTTAAATAGTTTTTTTTTCCTGCAAAAATGACACATTGCACAGAGACAGTTCTCTATATTACTACGCTTTTTTTTTTTTCTGCAAAAATGACACTTTGTCATTCGAATTCATTCGTTATATCTGCTATAATAATTTCGTTCAAATTAGTTGAAATTCGATATTGGTAGTTGGATTTACTAACGATTCGTAACTATTCATAACGATTCGTAACGATTCGTAACTATTCATAACGATTCGTAACGATTCGTAACTTGAAATTGAAATTCGATATTTGTAGTTGGATTCGAATTGTTCTCTGTGTTATGAGAACCAACAATTCATTAGCCGCGTTAACGATTCGTAACGATTCGTAACGATTCGTAACGATTCGTAACTTTACTAACGATTCGTAAAAAAAAATTCGTATTCCGTACGGAATTCGTAAAAAAAAAATTACGAATTCGTACGAAACGAATCGCACATGTCTAATATTGAGGGCCTTGCAGAGTGATTTCCAAAACCGAGAGGTGAATTGTACCCCTCGGTCGGACACTATGTTGGCTGGTACCCCATGGAGTCTGATGACTTCTCGGATGAACACTTGTGCGGTTTCTGAGGCAGAAGGGGTACCCTTCATGGGAACAAAGTGTGCCATCTTTGACAGACGATCAACTATCACGAAGATCGTAGTGTGGTCCTCTGCTGGGGGCAGTTCCACAATGAAATCTATGGACAGCATTTTCCAGGGGCGATCTGGGACTGGTAATGGCTTGAGTAAGCCCCAGGCTTTGGTTCTGTGACTCTTGCTCCGAATACACACAGTGCATGTTTCCACAAATTTCCTGCAGTCTTCCCTTAGCTGAGGCCACCAGAAGGTACGTTGTACCAATTCAGTGGTTTTGGTGACACCAAAGTGTCCGGCAAGCTTGTGATCATGGCACAATTCCAGGACGGTTACCCGCAGACCCTCGGGAATGAAAATCTTATCCCCATGCCACAATAGCCCATCCTTGGCCTGCAACCCAGGACCGGGAGTGGGTATGAGGCCACTGGAAGCCCGCCTGACCCGGGACAGTAGGTCTTCCTGTAGCAGGAGAAAGTTTCCAGGGGCAAGGATAGTGTCTGGAGGGGAACCATCCTGGGATTTGTGATACATACGAGACAGAGCGTCCGGCTTCGCGTTTTTGGAACCCGGACGATATGTCACGTGAAAAGTAAAACGAGAGAAAAATAAGGCCCAACGGGCCTGTCTAGGTTTTAACCTCTTGGCAGTCTCCTGAGTCACTGGGCCAGATTTGATGGTGGACCCATCCGCCAGGTGGACAGACAGGCCTTGTTTTCTCAGACGGAGAGGAATTCGATGCCGGGCAGCAAAAGCAGAGTCCATAAAGCAACTGCAGGCACCAGAGTCAATGATAGCTGTGGTTTGTAGGGTCCTTCCTGAGAACTGGAAGGAAACAGAAAGGGCAAGATGAGATGAAACCCCGGTCACAGGATCCACATAACTGGAGAGAATAGTGGGGAACTTACGGAGTTTAGCCGGGCAGTTCCGAACATAATGACCAGGCTCTCCACAGTACAGGCACAGATTGTTGCTGCGGCGTCTCTGACGTTCTGCTGGGGTGAGGGAAGGCCGCAGGAGTCCAAGTTGCATGGGTTTGGATGCTGAAGAGGCATGAGTAGGTTTAACGGGGGGAGCAGTGCGGAAGTGACTAGGACCCCTGGGGAGCATCCAGGTCGGTCTTGGGGACCCCAAGGTCCGTTCGGCCCTACGCTCCCGTAGGCACCGGTCAATTTGGATGCTTAGATCTATAAGGGAATTCAGGGTCTGGGGTACCCCCACTCTGGCGAGCTCGTCCTTGAGTGCGTCTGAGAGGCCCATGCGGAATTGATGACGGAGGGCAGCATCGTTCCAGTCGGTGTCGGCACCCCAACGCCTGAACTCAGCCACATAGTCCTCTGCTGGTCTTCGACCCTGTTGGAGAGAACGTAAGGCGGCCTCCGCAGTGGTTGAGAGTTGGGGGTCCTCATAAAGCTGCGCCATGGCATCAAAAAAGGTGGAGAGACTGGTCAATGCTGCATCCTTTTGTTCCACGAGACGGTGGGCCCAGATTTGGGGGTCCCCAGTCAGTAGGGCTACCACAAAACCCACCTTGGTGGTCTCTAAAGAGAAGGTCCTAGGTTGCAGGGCAAAATGGAGTTCACAGGAGTTACGGAAAGTTCTGAAGCTACCACGGGCACCCGTAAATTTCTCTGGAGTAGGTACCTTGGGCTCGGGTGGTAGCATCACTATAGTCTGGGTAGGTGCAGGCCCCGTTGGGGGTATTGCTGGGTGAGGAGTTCCTTGGGTACTGGATGGACCAGACAGGGCCAGTACCCGTTCCTCCAGCCGGGTATAACCCTGCTGGAGGTTCTTCACCGCTTCGGTCAGACCTGCCAGGTGTTGGCATAGCCCCTCCATGGCGGGGGCTCCCTGCTCGGGCTCAGACATGGCTGTCTGCTACTGTCACGTACCTGGTGGTGCGAGCCCGAGATTGCAGGGAGAGGCCTCCCTTGCGTCTCCCACTCCTGGTCCCCTGGCGTGGGAACAGGAGAGCCAGGAGTGAGGAGGAGCACGGGTGCCTGGCAGGATCAACAGACCGGCGGGAAGGAAACAGGTTAGCTGAGCAGGCAGGATCTCTGGGAAGCAGGCTCACAGGTAAACCGGATAGCAGAGCTGGCAGGATCACAGGAAGCAGGCTCGCAGGTAAACTGGATAGCAGAGCTGGCAGGATCACAGGAAACAGGCTCACAGGTAAACCGGATAGCAGAGCTGGCAGGATCACAGGAAGCAGGCTCACAGGTAAACTGGATAGCAGAGCTGGCAGGATCACAGGAAGCAGGCTCGCAGGTAAACTGGATAGCAGAGCTGGCAGGATCACAGGAAGCAGGCTCGCAGGTAAACCGGATAGCAGAGCTGGCAGGATCACAGGAAGCAGGCTCACAGGTAAACTGGATAGCAGAGCTGGCAGGATCACAGGAAGCAGGCTCACAGGTAAACTGGATAGCAGAGCTGGCAGGATCACAGGAAGCAGGCTCGCAGGTAAACTGGATAGCAGAGCTGGCAGGATCACAGGAAGCAGGCTCGCAGGTAAACCGGATAGCAGAGCTGGCAGGATCACAGGAAGCAGGCTCACAGGTAAACTGGATAGCAGAGCTGGCAGGATCACAGGAATCAGGCTCACAGGTAAACTGGATAGCAGAGCTGGCAGGATCACAGGAAGCAGGCTCGCAGGTAAGGATCACAGGAATCAGGCTCACAGGTAAACTGGATAGCGGAGCTGACAGGAACTGGACAACGGCTTGGCAAGCAGGTTCACAGGTACACTTGGATAGCAGAGCTGACAGGAACTGGACAACGGCTTGGCAAGCAGGTTCACAGGTAAGCTGGGATAGCAGAGCTGACAGGAACTGGACAACGGCTTGGCAAGTAAGTTCACAGGTACACTTGGATAGCAGAGCTGACAGGAACTGGACAACGGCTTGGCAAGTAAGTTCACAGGTACACTTGGATAGCAGAGCTGACAGGAACTGGACAACGGCTTGGCAGGTAAGTCCACAGGTACACTTGGATAGCAGAGCTGACAGGAACTGGACAACGGATTGGCAAGTAAGTTCACAGGTACACTTGGATAGCAGAGCTGACAGGAACTGAACACAGGAAACGGAACCACAGACTGGACTGGAACCAGCAGGTGAACAGGCTCGTTACAGAGGATCAGACTGCAGACTGGACAAAGGCTAAACAAGGAACCAAAGTTCATCAAGAAGTCAGGTAATGAATCTGAACTAGAGCAAGGTACAATGGATCAGGCAGGAGGATGGTCACTGGAAGCCGGGGTCGGGTACAGGCAGAAAGCAGGATAGTCTTTATGGCAAGCCGGGTCAAAGGAACAGGTATAACAGGATCAGGTTTCTTTTACTACACCACAACGCTGTAGAGCAGACAGCAAAGACCGTCTGCTCAAGTCAGGCTTAAATAGGCCGGCTGGTGCTAACTAGGGCGCGCGCCCGTCTCCCTGTGCGCGGTTGTGCACGTGCCCGCGCCCGGGGCGCGCATGCGCATGCGCAATGGAATCTGAGGGCCAGGACGGCCCGGGTTTAGATTTCTGGCAGGATCTTCATGACAATAGGTGGATTCTGGTGGGCTGGATCACCAACTTCTTATAATTCCTGGAGATTCCAGCACTGAGACTCCTGTCTTCCTGACTCTATTCCTGCCCATCTTGGGGTGTGATAGTAAAAGAATGATACACAAACTTCAGGCATTTGTTAGTAGGCTGTAGTTACAAACAACATATTTTTCAGATAAGTCCATGCTAGCTCTAATTATCTGGACCCTGCAATTTATTTGCCACACATTTGACAAGATGGCTCTAGCTCTGTCAGGTTGGAGGGAGGTGGTTGGTAAACAGCAATCTTACCACAGAATTTCAACTGGATTGAGGTCTGGACTGTGTCAGGATCAATCTAGATTGACATTTAGGTTGTTGTTTTTCATTCCAGTGCAGCTTTGGTTGTACGTTCAGGACCCTTGTACTGCTGAATGCTGATTATCACCACCCTTAGAATTGTCTTGTATTTATCCTCAGCACAAGGATGACACTGTGAATGTGCTTTGTGAATGATACAGTAGAGAAAAGGGGTGGACACACACTGGAATTGATGTTAACCATAGACCCTATTCCCACGCAGCAGGGAGCCATAAGTGCAGCTTCCTGCTGTACATATCAGAATTGCTCAGCGAAGCTTAAAGTGATTGTAAAGTCTATTTTTTTTTAAATTTAAAAATAACAAACATGTTATACTTACCTACTCTGTGCAGTGGTTTTGCACAGAGCTACCCCAATCCTCCTCTTCTCGGGTCCTCTGCCGGCACTCCTGGCCACTCCCTCCTGCCAAGTTCCCCCCACAGCAAGCAACTTGCTATAGAGGCACCAGAGCCAAGCCGCTGCTCTGTGTGTCCATTCTGACATGAAGCTGCGACTCCCCTCTCTCATCATTGGCTCATTGACTTTGACTGACAATAGCAGGAGCCAGTGGCTCTTGCTGCTGTATCCCAGCCAAACAGGAGAGAGAGACCCGGGAGAGCCTCAGGTCTCATGCACATCGCTGGCTCAAGATTGGGCTTAGGTAAGTATTAAGGGGGGCTGAGGAGGGAGCTGTACACTGAAGGTTTTTACCTTTATAAAAATCTTAAGCCTTTACAACCCTCCCTGTTTGACAGAAGTTGATTAATAGTTTGACTTCTGTCAAATGGACACAGTGGAAACGTTTGTTGACCAGTGTGTTCTGACAGCAGGAGCCAAGTAGCTCTATGTAGCTTTTTGAATCTGTCAGAAACCATAAATCAGACTGGGACAGAAGTGCAGTTACTTCAGGACAGGCCAGGAAATCAGGAAATCGGAGAATCAGCATATACAGCAAACAGGATCAGGAACCAGAAGGGACGTCAGCCAAGCAAGTCTTCAACAGGTAAACAGGAGAAAGTCTCTGGATATGTTGACCAAGGCGAAGGCAAAGAGAGACTGAACTGAACAGCTTAAGTAACCAGCAGGACTGATGAACAGGATATTATCATCAGGTGAGTCACTGTGAAAAAGACTGGAGCTGGCAATTAACCGACAGCTGAGCGGCCTGCTCTGAGAAGGAAGGGCTAAGCCCAGCCCTGACAGTATCCCCTCCTCAACGACCCCTCCCCCTTGGAGGACCACCAGGTTTGAGGGGAAAACATCTATGAAAAGCACGACAGGGGCATGTAAGTCCGAGGATGAGACCCAAGAGCTTTCCTCCGGACTATACCCTTTCCAATGCACCAGGTACTGTATGCTCCTACGGGAGTCAACAATGGACTGTACTTCATACTCCTCATGGTTCTCAACCTGTACTGGGTGAGGACGTGGCACGAGGTGGTAAAGCGGTTGCAGACCAAAGGTTTTAATAAGGAGACATGGAATACATTTGAGATACGCATACTAGAAGGTAGGTCTAAAGCGTAAGCCACTGGGTTAATCCTGTGGAAAATACGGAAAGGCCCAATAAACCGAGGTGCCAAATTCAGTGAGGGAACACAGAGTCGGAGGTTGCGAGATGACAGCCAGACCCTGTCCCCAACCTGGTAGGAAGGCGCAGGCAGGGGTCTGCTGTGAGCATGGAGTCTACCTATCATTGGCATGTCGCAAAGCCTCCTGGACTTGTGCCCAAGTGGAACGAAGCCCACAGACCATAGTTTACCATAAACGGGGACAATCAGGAAGCAGAATTCAAGGCACTATTGTGAGCAAACTCCGTCCAAGGTAAGAGGTCTGACCAGTTGTTATGATGGTCAGAAATATAGCAACGCGGAAACTGCTTCAAGGACTGGTTGGCTCGTCCTGCAGCCCCATTAGACTGCGGGTGATACGCAGAGGAGAAAAAAATCTGAATTTCCAACTGTGCACAAAAGGCTCACCAGAAACCGGGACACAAACTGACTACCCATGTTCGAGACGATCACCTTGGGTAGCCCATGTAAGCGAAAGCAAAAATGGAAGGCAGTTCCTTATATGTGGGCAACTTCTTAAGTGGAATACAATGAGACATCTTCGAGAACCGATAAACCACCATAAGGATAACTGTGTTGCCCTGAGAGTTGAGTAACTCCACAATGAAATCCATGGACAAGTGAGTCCAAGGCCTCTCTCCATTGGGTATGGGTTGTAGGAGGCCCACTGGAAGGTGTTGTGGTGTCTTAAAGCCCCATACACACGGTCGGACAATCCGCGGACCAGGTCGGTCGGATCCTGTCCGTCATACTTTGTCTGATGTTGGTTTTGCGTACACACGGTCGGACAAAGTTGTCGGAAAATCCGATCATTCTGAACGTGGTGACGTTTGTTGCCTACGACGGGACTACGTAGAGGCTAGTAGCCAATAGCTTTGGTCTTGTAATGTGATGTGAGCATGCGTAGCACTTTGTCCGGTCGGACAACCGTACACACGATCGGATTTGGTGTGATCGGACCGTGTTGTCAGCAAATCTTTCCAGCAGGAGATAAGACTTTGTCCGTCGGACAATCCGACGTACACTGTCCGATGGTGCATACACACGGTCTGATTTTTCAACAACATCGATCGGACAGAATCCATGAAAAAGTCCGACCGTGTGTATGGGGCTTTACTCTGAGTACACACGGAGCAAGCAGCTATGGAGGCGGCTACATCAGCGCGTAGACTAGGCCACCAGAATTGTTGGGAAATGGCCCAAAAGAGTTGATTCTTCCTAGGGTGGCCAGCAGCTCTCAGGGACGAAGCAGCGGTCACAAGGTTTCTCAGGAGGTGCATGGACCTGAGTGGCAAGAATTTTGTCACACAAAGTAAAAGTGAGACTGGTGCGAACTGTAGCCAGAATACGATCAGGAGGAATCACAGGAACAGGAACCGATTCCATCTTGGAAGTGAAGGAAAATGGTCGCGACAAAGCGTCAGCCTTTACATTCTTAGTGCCGGGTAAGAATGAGACAACGTAATTGAAACTTGACAAGAAAAGAGCACTTCTGGGAAGGAGGCATTTAGCCTCAGACAAGAATGTGAGATTCTTATGGTCAGTAAGAATGAGAACCCCGCACAGTGGTACCTTTGAGGAGATGCCCCCATTCTTTCATGGCTAAAAATGATCGCTAACAACTCTCTGTCCCCAATCTCGTAATTGCATTCCGCAGGTGACAATTTCTTGGAAAAGTAGCCACAAGGATGCATAGCGCTCTTAGAGTTAGTACGTTGAGACAGAAGGGCGCCAACTCCAGTCTCAGAAACATCAACCTCAAGAATAAAGGGTAACGTAGGATCAGGATGTGCCACAACAGGAGCAGAAACAAAGGCAGCCTTGAGAGTTTTAAAGGCCTTTATGGACTCTGGAGACCAACTCTGTGGGTTACCGTCCTTTCTGGTCGTATCAGTGAGTGGCTTGACCAGAGACGAGAAGTTACAAATAAACTTTCGATAATAATTGGCAAAGCCAAGAAAACGTTGCAGAGGACGTATACCCATGGGTCGGAGCCACTGTAGGACTGCTGAAAGTATCTCTGGGTCCATCGAAAAACCAGCAGTGCAAATGACAAAACCCAGGAATTTAACCTGTTCACGATGGAACTCGCACTTCTCCAATTAACAATAGAATTGTTCTCTCTCAGCTTCTGAAGCACACGACAGACATCTGTGTGGTGGCTCACTAGGGACTTGGAAAATATGAGGACATCGTTGACATAAACCACCACATATAGCTGCAACAAATCTCGGAGGACATTGTTGATAAATTCCTGGAAAACTGCCGGAGCGTTGCAAAGGCCAAATGGCATTATGAAGTACTCATAATGGCCTGTTCTGGTATTAGAAGCAGTTTTCCATTCGTCGCCCTCCTTGATCCTCACGAGATTGTATGCTCCTCTCAAATGCAGCTTTGTGAAAACAGTTGCTCCCTTGAAGCGGTCAAATAACTCCGTAATCAACGGAATTGGATAAGCATTCTTAATCGTGAAACAATTGAGACTCCTAAAATCAATACAAGGTCTTAGTTCAGCACTCTTCTTCTTCACAAAGAAGAAACCAGCACCAGCAGGAGAGGAGGACTTGTGGATGAATCCTCGAGAAAGTGCGTCTTCAACATACTCCTCCATGGCATTATACTCCAAGACCGACAAAGGGTAAACCCTGACATGAGGGGGTATGGCACCAGGTTAAAGGTCAATTGCGCAATCATAGGTCCGGTGTGGATGCAAAATTGCTAAAATCGGCAGGGAGGAGAGTGAAGAGGTGCATAGGACCTTAGCTACATTCTGAAAACTGCATGTCTTGCTGCATTGTGGCGACCAGGAGAGAACCTAAGCACGAAGCCAATCAAAAAAATGGTTGTGCCTCTGTAACCAAGGACAACCAATAACCAGCGGAAACTTAGGTGAGGAAATAACTTGGAATTTGATTATCTCCTGGTGAAGAGCCCCTACGGCCATGGACAACGGAACAATCTCATGAGTCACATGGGCAGGCTGTAAAGGTTTCCCACCAAGAGCCTCAATGGCAAGTGGCGTGGCACAAAGCTGCAGCGGAATCGAGTGCTTAGATACAAAGGCAGCATCAATGAACAGGCCTGCAGCCCCAGAGTCGATTAGAGCCTGTATCTATACGGATGACTCAGACCAAGAAAGGGTAACCGGAACAAGGGGCTTATCCTTTTGGATAACTAGAGACGAAACAACGCCACCTAAGGTCTGTCCCCTACAGGACCTCAAGGTTCGGGCGTTCCCTGGACGGGTAGGACAAGACTTCAAAAAGTGACCTGCCTGGCCACAATAAAAGCACAATCTCTCCCTCCTCCTAAAGGTTCTCTCATCCGCAGAGAGACGTGTGAAGCCCAAGTGTATGGGTTTATCTTCACTGACCGACTCGGTACCAGGAGGAATTGGAGGTGAGGGAGGCAGGGAAGGGACTGCAAAGCTCTGAGACAAATGTACAATCGCTCCTTAAAAGAGAGTCTTTCTCTGAGTCTGGAGTCAATGAAGATGGCAAAATCTCATCTTTGATGGTATCCGAGAGAAAATGAGAAAAAGCAGCCACGAGGGCCTCATTGTTCAAAGCAACTTCTGCTGCCAGAGTACGGAATTCAATGGCGTAATCGGCAACAGTTCTTATACTCTGTTTGATGGACATGAGGCACTTGGCAGCAGAAGCAGAGCATGCGGAAACGTCAAATACCCTTTTAAAAGGAGGCCACAAACTCTGGGTAACTCAGGATAACAGGGTTTTGCGTCTCCCATAGAGGGTTTGCTCAGGCCAAGGCTCTCTAAGAAAGCAAAGATATCCCAAAATCTACTTTGCTTCTGTCCGTGGGAAACACCTGGGGCAGCTTCTCAAAGTATATCTCAACCTGATTGAGAAACCCTCTGCATTGAACTGGATCGCCCCCAAATCCCTGGGGAAGCAGAGCGAAACCAGACATTCCTTTTTATAGAGGTAATACTTGAGGCGGGTGCCTTCACAGAGACTGGAGCAGCAGGGACGGCCTGCAACACAGGTTGTACTGGAGCCGTCACAGTGGGAGATTACAGGTGAGCCATGCGATTCAGAAGCATCTGTAATGCTAAGGCAAACTGATCCATGCAGTGATCCTGCTCATCCAACCTGGAAAAAATATTACCAACAAGTGGATTGACTGCATCTTCTGAGACAGGAGTGCAGTTAAAAATCACACTTGTTTAATAATAATAATAATAATAATAATAATAATAATAATAGTAAAAGGTAAACAAAGCAATGTATTAAAATCATAGCCAGAGTTTGGTAACCAGAACGGATAGTCAGACAAGCCAGGGCGTCAGGGAGCCAGAGATCAGCGTACTTCAGGACAGGCCAGGAAATCAAGAAACCGGAGAATCAGCGTAGTGGAACAGCAAGCAGGATCAGGAACCAGAAGGGACGTCAGCCAAGCAAGTCTTCAACAGGTACACATGAGAGAGTCTCTGGATGTGTTGACCAAGGCGAAGGCAGAGAGGGACTGAACCGAAAAGCTTAAGTAACCAGCAGAACTGATGAACAGGATATCATCATCAGGTGAGTCACTGTGGAAAAGATTGGAGCTGGCTATTAACCGACAGCCGGACGGCCTGCTCTGAGAAGGAAGGGCTGAGCCCAGCCCTGAAAGAATCCTGAACTGGAGAAGCTACTTATGACTAATTACCACTAGCTATACCATGACCTGGATAAATGAGATCTTTCACACACACGTTTTCATGATTATTTTAGGATCATTTCACACTTGAATTTAATTCAGGTGAAATCCATTCAACTAATTAGGTGACTTCATAAGGCAAAGAATAGAAGTGAAGCTGCTCAACTTCAGAGTCCAAAATAGATTTATTAAAGTAACCCGATGCAAGATAAATCCACCTACCCGCTCTTACATGTTTCACTCCATCCGGAGCTTAGTCATACTCTAAGACCCTATGAATAAGCTCCCAATGGAGTGAAACATGTAAGTTGAGAGCAGGTGGATTTGTCATGTATTAGGTAACTTTAATAAACCTATTCAGGATCCTGGCGTTTAATGGCTCTACTTCTATTCATTGCATCAAAGGGGTGGATTTACTAAAGGCAAATAAAATAATAAAAAAAACAAAATAAAAATGCATTTTTGCTTGCACCTGATTGGGTGAGGGAAGTCAGCAGAACTTTCCTTAACCACTTCCCGACCGCCCCCTGTATATTTACGTCGGCAGAATGGCACGTACAGGCAGAATCACGTACCTGTACGTGACATTCTTCCGGCGGTTGGGGGGTCCGATCGGACCCCCCTCCGCCGGCGGGGACGGTCGGGATCGCTTCAGGAGCGATCCGGGACGAGGGGACGGCCAGTGGTTTCTGGCCACCCCCTCGCGATCGCTCCTGGCCAATGAGAAACTTCCCCTTCCTGTCTATTGTATAGACAGGAAGGCGGAAGTGATGTCACGCTCGGTGCGCCGGTCTATGTGACCGGAGACGCCGAGCGGCGAACATGTACAGGTTAGTGCACAACACTACACTGACACCAGTACAGTTAGGCACATATTCCACCCCCCTGTCACCCCCTGATCACCCCCCAGATCACCCCCTCCCCCCCCAGTCACAGTGTCACTAATTGCAGTGATCATTTATTTACTGATCACTGCATTTAGTGTCAGTGTGACTGTAATAACTGTCAGGGCAGTTAGTTTTAGGTCCAAGGTAGCCCCCTACCCCCCCCTAATAAAGGTTTAACCCCTTGATTGCCCCCCAGGTAACCCTTTCACCCCCTTTTGCCAGTGTCACTAAGCGATCGTTTTTCTGATCGCTGTATTAGTGTCACTGCTGTCGCTAGGTAACCATTTTTTTTTTTTAGGTAACCGCCATGTTTATATAGGTTCATAAATAGTTTTATAGGTCAGGTACCCCCATATTACAACCTAAATAAAGGTTTTAACCCCCTGATTGCCCCTAGAGTTAACCCTTTCACCAGTGATCACTGTATAACTGTCACTGGTGACGCTGGTTAGCCAGTTAGTTATTTCGTTATTTAGGTTCCCCGTCAGGTTTTTATATAGCGTCAGGTACCCCCCATATATTACCTAATAAAGGTTTTAACCCCCTGATTGCCCCTAGTTAACCCTTTCACCCCCTTTTGCCAGTGTCACTAAGCGATCGTTTTTTCTTATCGCTGCATTAGTGTCGCTAGGTAACCATTTTTTTTTTTTAGGTAACCGCCATGTTTATATAGGTTCATAAATAGGTTTATAGGTCAGGTACCCCCATATTACAACCTAAATAAAGGTTTTAACCCCCTGATTGCCCCTAGAGTTAACCCTTTCACCAGTGATCACTGTATAACTGTCACTGGTGACGCTGGTTAGCCAGTTAGTTATTTCGTTATTTAGGTTCCCCGTCAGGTTTTTATATAGCGTCAGGTACCCCCATATATTACCTAATAAAGGTTTAACCCCCTGATTGCCCCTAGTTAACCCTTTCACCCCCTTTTGCCAGTGTCACTAAGCGATCGTTTTTCTGATCGCTGCATTAGTGTCGCTAGGTAACCAGTTTTTTTTTGTATTACTGTTACGGGTGACGCTGGTTAGTTAGCTTGTTTTTTTATACTGTCAGGGCACCCGCCATTTATTACCCAATAACGGTTTAACCCCCTGATCGCCCGGCGGGTGATATCAATTAGGTTTTAGGGTCAAATAAGGTCTGCGTCGCCCCAGGTTAGTGCCAGTACCGCAAACACCCACGCACAAAGCATACACCTCCCTTAGTGGCACAGTATCTGAACAGATCAATATCTGATCTGATCAGATCTATACTAGCGTCCCAGCAGTTTAGGGTTCCAAAAAAAAAAACGCATTGTTAGCGGGATCAGCCCAGATACCTGCTAGCACCTGCGTTTTCCCCCTCCGCCCAGCCCAGCCCACCCAAGTGCAGTATCGATCGATCACTGTCACTTACAAAACACTAAGCACACATAACTGCAGCGTTCGCAGAGTCAGGCCTGATCCCTGCGATCGCTAACAGTTTTTTTGTGGTAGCGTTTTGATTCAGTCGCTTCAGTCAGGAGCTTTTTTACCTGTGAATCTCAAAAAAATAAAAAAAAATAAAATAGTTGTCGTTTTATTGTTCTCTCTCTCACTCTATTCTCTCTCTATTGTTGCTCTTTTTTTACTCCATTCTATTCTGCAATGTTTTATTATGTTTTATCATGTTTTATCATGCTTGCTTTTCAGGTATGTAATTTTGTTTACTGTGTTTTAGTGTTGAGCATTTTTTTGTTTTCAGGTGCGCCATTCAGTTGCAACGCGGATTTATTTATCTTGACAGCAACAGCGTTTGCTCCCACGATACATAAAGCCGCGACTCCAACGCTGTAGGAGGTGATTTCACCACCACAGTTAAAAAAAAGAGCATATATGCCGAAGCATGGGGGCAGCAGGGGGGGGGAGGAGCGATTGGCTCCTAATGCCACGTACATACGGTCGAAATTCCGACCGTGTGTACACGGCATAACTTTTGCGGGAGGATGCCCCCATGCATCGGCATATATAAATGGTGCATGTATGCCCATCATTAGAAGTGGGTGGATGAAGGGAGGTATTCTAATGGTGGGCATACCCACCAATCAATCTCTTTTTTTCGTTCAGCCAAGAGGCTGCATGAAAAAAAAAAGATTACAATATATGTCCAGTATGTTGCTGGACTTTGAATGGTTATACCAGAATGATGCCTGCAGGTTTAGGTATCATCTTGGTATCATTCTTTTCAGCCAGTGATCGGCTTTCATGTAAAAGCAATTCTAGCGGGTAATTAGCCTCTAGACTGCTTTTACAAGCAGTGGGAGGGAATGTCCCCCCTCCCGGATATAAACCGCGCCATTGGGAAATTGGGAAAGCATTTTATCACACCAATCTTGGTGTGGTCAGATGCTTTGAGGGCAGAGGAAAGATCTAGGGTCTAATAGACCCCAATTTTTTCAAAAAAAGAGTACCTGTCACTGCCTATTGCTATCATAGGGGATATTTACATTCCCTGAGATAACAATAAAAATCATAACAAAGAAAAAAAATGGAAGGAACAGTTTAAAAATAAAATAAAAAAGCTAAATAAATAAAAAAAAAAAACAAAAAAAAAAAAAAAAAGCACCCCTGCCCCCCCTTCTCTTGCGCAAAGGCGTACACAAGCGTTGGTCTGGCGTCATATGTAAACAGCAATTGCACCATGCATGTGAGGTATCACCGCGAAGGTCAGATCGAGGGCAGTAATTTTAGCAGTAGACCTCCTCCGTGAATCTAATGTGGTATCATGTAAAGGCTTTTAAAGGCTTTTAAAAATGTATGTAGTTTGTCGCCACTGCGTGTTTGTGCGCAATTTTAAAGCATGTCGTGTTTGGTATCCATGTACTCGGCCTAAGATCATATTTTTTATTTCATCAAAAATTTGAGCAATATAGTGTGTTTTAGTGCATTAAAATAAAAAAAAGTGTATTTTTTCCACAAAAAATGCGTTTGAAAAATCGCTGCGCAAATACTGTGTGGAAAAAAAAAAATGCAACACCCACCATTTTAATCTGTAGGGCCTTTGCTTTAACATTATATATAGTGTTTGGGGGTTCAACGTAATTTTCTTGCAAAAAAAAAATATGTTTTCATGTAAACAAAAAGTGTCAGAAAGGGCTTTGTCTACAAGTGGTTAGAAGAGTGGGTGACGTGTGACATAGGCTTCTAAATGTTGTGCATAAAATGCCAGGACAGTTCAAACCCCCCCCAAATGACCCCATTTTGGAAAGTAGACACCCCAAGCTATTTGATGAGAGCAATGTTGAGCCCATTAAATATTTTTTTTTTTTGTCCCAAGAGATTGAAAAATGAAAAAAAAAAAAATATATATATTTTTTTTACAAAAAGTTGTCACTAAATGATATATTGCTCAAACATGTCATGGGCATATGTGGAAATACACCCCAAAATACATTCTGTTGCTTCTCCTGAGTACGGGGATACCACATGTGTGGGACTTTTTGGGAGCCTAGCTGCGTACGGAACCCCAAAAACCAATCACCGCCTTCAGGCTTTCTAAGGGTGTAATTTTTTTATTTCACTTCTCACTGCCAATCACAGTTTCGGAGGCCATGGAATGCCCAGATGGCATAAAACCCCCCAAAATGACCCCATTTTGGAAAGTAGACACCCCAAGCTATTTGCTGAGAGGTATTGTGAGTATTTTGCAGATGTCGCTTTTTGTCACAAAGTTTTGAAAATTGAAAAAAAAAAAAATTTTTTTTTTTCTTTACTTTCTTCATTTTCAAAAACAAATGAGAGCTGTAAAATACTCACCATGCCTCTCAACAAATAGCTTGGGGTGTCTACTTTCCAAAATGGGGTCATTTGGGGGGGTTTTGTGCTATTTTGGCATTTTATGGCCTTCGAAACGGTGATAGGTAGTGAGGAGTGAAATCAAAAATTTGCACCCTTAGAAATCCTGAAGGCGGTGCTTGGGTTTCGGGGCCCCGTACGCGGCTAGGCTCCCAAAAAGTCCCACACATGTGGTATCCCCATACTCAGGAGAAGCAGCAAAATGTATTTTGGGGTGCAATTCCACATATAACTATGGCATGTGTGAGCAATATATCATTTAGTGACAACTTTTTGAAAAAAAAAAAAATCTTTTTTATTTTTGTCTTTATTCAATCACTTGGGACTAAAAAAAAAAATATTCAATGGGCTCAACATGCCTCTCAGCAAATAGCTTGGGGTGTCTACTTTCCAAAATGGGGTCATTTGGGGGGGTTTTGTACTTCTCTGCCATTTTAGCACCTCAAGAAATGAAATAGGCAGTCATAAATTAAAAGCGGTGTAAATTCCAGAAAATGTACTCTAGTTTGTAGACGCTATAACTTTTGCGCAAACCAATAAATATACGCTTATTGGCATTTTTTTTTTACTAAAGACATGTGGCTGAATACATTTTGGCCCAAATGTTTGACTAAAATTGAGTTTATTAGATTTTTTTTATAACAAAAAGTAGAAAATCTCTTTTTTTTTCAAAATTTTCGCTCTTTTTCCGTTTATATCTCAAAAAATAAAAATCACAGAGGCAATCAAATACCATCAAAAGAAAGCTCTATTTGTGGGAAGAAAAGGACGCAAATTTCGTTTGGTTACAAAATTGCATGACCGCGCAATTACCAGTTAAAGTAGTGCAGTGCGAAATTGAAAAAAGACCTCTGGTCCTTTGGCTGCCAAATGGTCCGGGGCTGAAGTGGTTAACTTACCTTAACTTACTAAGCTCTGGAGCAACTGCGCTTTCAGAGGTTCAACTGCACTTGCAAAGTGCACAGTCTATTTGCCTTTAGTAAATCCACTTCATAATTTTCGTACATACACACCAACACAAAGTGCACATCAATGCCTTTGCCTGTACTGACATCCCACCTACTACAGTGGGCCTGTCAAAGCAGCAGTACCTAGTGTCACGAACAGGTGTGACCAGATTGTGTGGACTGCAAAGAGGAAACCAAAACATGTAAAGTGAATGAGAATAATGTTTATCTAAGGTAAGTGATATAAATAAGTAAACACCCCAAATACAAATAGTGCTCAACCAACAAACAGAAACCCACAGACAACAGATAATATATACAGCCAAAGGGAAGTACCAAAATCAAACACGTTAGCCAGGCCAGGGTCATACACAGAAGATCAGCAGATAACAAGGGCAGTTCCGGAATCACAAATGTTAGCCAGGCCAGGGTCATACACAGAGGATCATCAGATGAACAAGGGCAGGACAGGAGCGGGAGATTAAGGATAGGAAAGGCTACAAGGGAACAGGAACACAGGATCAGGATGGGATCGGTACAGGCTCAGGCTCAGGTGCAGGTGCAGGTTACAGGGTTCAGGATGCAGGTCAGGGCACATGGAAGAAAGATACCAAGGCAAGCGTGTGAGGGCCTGCCGGGCATTTATATGCCTGTAATTGGTCTCAAGTAACACCTGATTGCAAGAGGTTCTGACTACTCCACACTGCCAGGATCCATCCGCTGGTGGACGCCAGTACTGCTGCCCAAAGATGACATACTACTATCAACAGGGAAAAGCTCCCCTGGCAGTTCCAGACTGCCAGGAGACACCTGCTGGTGGACCACAGTACTGCACGCCAAATATGAGGCAGTTTCTCCAGCGGATGAAACCTTTCCTGACACCTAGATTGTGCCTGGAGCTCACATTAAAGGTAAATCTGAAGGAGGCATGTGGGCAACCACTGCTGACCTAGTTTTAAACATTGCAGTTGCCTGCCTCTAATGTTGAGCCACTGGCTTTAACATTTTTTTTAGTTCAATTAACCAGACTTAGGGGGTTATTTACCGTATATGCTCGAGTATAAGCCGAGTTTTTTAGCACATTTTTTTGTGCTGAAAATTCCCCCCTTGGCTTATACTCGAGTCAAGCACTTTTCTGCAGCAGAGAATGACATTTTCCGAACCGACTTTGGGGCCCCGTATCTCGGGGCCACTTGGAGCTAGAAACCCCATGTTGTAGTGCTAGTTCCACTTGGTTTTCACACTAAATTTAGGGTTCCTAGCACCAAGTGACCCCAAGATACGGGGCCCCAAAGTCGGTCAACTGTGTCCATCTGCAGCAATGTCATTTCGGGACCCTTTGGGTCCAGAGACCCCAAATTTTGGCTGCAGATAGGGCGCATTTAGGAACCCTTAACTACCAAGTTTGAGGTTCGGGGGACCTATGGCTGCAAATGGGCACAGTGAGGCTGCAAATGGGCATTGTTGACCCTCTTTTCCACTTACAGTAGCTGCGCATTTCTCACCCTAGTCTTATACTCGAGTCAATAAGTTTTCCCAGTTTTTTGTGGTAAAATGAGGTACCTCTGCTTATATTCGGGTCGGCTTATACTCGAGTATATACGGTACTAAAGGAAAATCCACTTTGCACTGCAAGTGCACTTGAAAGTAAAGTCGCTGTAGATCCGAGGGGGACATGCAAGGAAAATAAAAAACAGCATTTTAGCTTCCACATGATTGGATGATAAAATCAGCAGAGCTTCCACTCATTTCAGATCTACCCCTTAGATTGAGAGTGACTGCACTTCCAAGTGCACTTTCAGTGCAAAGTGGATTTGCCTTTCGTAAATAACCCCCTAAGGCCCCTTTCACACTTGTTCGACTTCAAAGTTGCACAATTTTACAGCGATTTTGCTGTGATTCACGGCCACAATTTTTGCCGCAATTTTGCAGGAATTTCGCCGTGATTTCAAGGAATGCCTGTGTAAGTGGCATCAAAATCGGACCAAAGTAGTGCAGGGACTACTTTGAAGTCGGAAAGACTTGAAGTCGTACTAATATGAATGGCTGTCATTGGAAATCATGGGGAACGACTTGTCATGCTACTTTGCAGTCCCAAATCGTGGGACAAGTCGTATAGTGTGAAAGGGGCCTTAGTCTGCCAATAAGGAAGCATAAGTTTTACTCCTTACACTTTCTTACGTTAAAGGACAACTGCCCCTTTATTTAAAAAAATGCTTTAAACCATCTGACCCTGTTGTTTTTGGTCTGGGTCCATTTGCGCATTCTAGCATCAAATTTTACCAAAACAATAAGAAGACACAAGAGGTAGGGCTTGCAGAAAGGGGTGAAATGTAGGTATAGTATGGTGGCAGTATGAAATATAGTCCTACATGGAGGGTTCCCCAGTAAACAGAACCTCTTCTTCCTCTAAAAATCTTTGCCTGTGGGTGTTTATGTATTCTTCTATAATAAATAATAATTAATGGTTGACGTCCTCAATAAGAATATATAAGAGTATATAACACGAATACGTATATACGCGTATATACGGTTCATCATTTTTAATCTCTTGCCATTTATCTGGACATGGATATATAAGCAGCTGTTGTACAGCAGTGGGTCTCAGAAGCAGATGTTTCCACATAGTTATCCATGTCACTGGCTTCCAGTGTATTGTTTGAACAGATGTACACAGTCTAGAAACATCATGTACCAAAGGAGAGAATGTATGTCCTATAAGAATATAAATGTATATAAAGAAGGGGACTGTATTTGATATGAAAACATGCTGTTGTGATATAGCTGATATGATATTGTCTTGTTACTCTATAATTAATACCCACAAAATCCTCAGTATTGTTCAGCCCTCTGTTTTGGTTTTCAAGAACTCTTCATGGATGCTCATGCAATGGGGGATCCATCACTGAAAAAGATTCACCAGATTAAAAAATAGATTAGTCAATACAGAGACCTACTGTAGAGCTCAGGTCTTGTGACCTAAAACTAAGGAACCATGGAATCAGTTAATTGCAACTAACAAGTAATTACATGGAGACTATTATACCCCATTTCTACCTTTCTTAATGCCAATGTTATCAAATATGTTGAATTTGAAGTTAGAATTATGTCTAGGGTTGCACTGATACCTCTTTTTTAAGACCGAGTACTAGTTTTCAAGTACTCGCCGATACTGATTAACAATGAATTTTGTCATATGAAAGTTATCAAAGCACAATTTTGTAAATAAGTAATTTTTCTCCTTCACTTATGTGCGCCGATGAGGCTGCACTGATGGGCACTGATAGGCTGCACATATGGGCAATGATATGTGGCACTGATGGGCGGCACTGAAAGGCAGCACTGATTTGGCTGTGTGCAACATAACTTGGCTGTGTGTAACGGCTAACAAGCCTTACTGCGTGCGAGTGTTGGGTGTACGGGATGTACCAAGATGGCCGCTGTGATGTTCTGATGCCTCCAACGCGCCTCTGACTCACTCTATCTTCTCCACCCAATGACTTCCAGGAATGAGTGTGTGACGCCTCCAATACACCTCCAACTCCCTTGCGCAACGTCTCGTCTGAAGCCTGGAGGTATCGGATTAAGCATCAGAGCATTTGCATGAGTATTACTCGTGCAAATGCTTGATATCGGCACCGATACTAGTATCGGTATCAGTACAACCCTAATTATGTCGCTTAATGTAACAGGGTAATGGTCAAACAACTTGTCACTAAGTCCTGCTTACTATAAAGCCCCATACACACGGTCGGATTTTCCGATGGATTCTGTCCTATCGGACAATGTTGTCGTAAATTCCGACCGTGTGTAGGCACCATCGGACAGTTTCCATCGGATTGTCCAACGGACAAAGTCCTATCTCCTGTTGGATAGATCTTTCGACAACAAAGTCCGATCACACCAAATCCGATCGTGTGTAGCGTAGTCCGACGGACAAAGTGCCACGCATGCTCAGATCACATTACAAGACCAAAGCTATTGGCTACTAGCCTCTACGTAGTCCCGTCGTAGGCAACAAACGTCACCACGTTCAGAATGATCGGATTTTCCAACAACTTTGTCCGACCATGTGTACGCAACACCAGTGTCGGACTAAATCCGTAGGACCAAATCCAATGGATTTGGTGGTCGGATTTTCCGACCGTGTGTATGGGGCTTAAGTGTGTGGAACAATACCGGTGGGTATTTGCTGGTACCACAATTTCTTTGGTTCCCTTCCCTCCCATTTTGTTAATTGTCAAACATTCCCATAGAAACACTCCTAAACCTTGTGGACAGCCTTCCCAGAATAGTTGAAGCCATTATAGATGCGAAATGTGATGCGGGACCCGCAGTGGATTTGCAGGGTTCCCGCATCCCTGCAGTGTGAACTGAGTCACAGATCATTCAACTCCTTCCCGATAAATGAAATGATGTTCTCTATCTATCGTCTGCCTAGACCACAATGTACGTGGAAATTAGTTTGTCAGAGAAGAACCAGCAATGGTACTGCTTTTTACTCACTCTTTTACAAGGATTTCCAACATGAAACTGAATCAGAACTGACAACATGCAAAATCCTTACATAATAATCGATATTTCCCAACTGTGGAACTTGAGTAAGAGGCACACCCTGGGATGGAGAAGACATGCGGCACAAAATGTTGGGCATGGCATAAAGGGGAATGGTTAAAAAGAATCTGAGCCTACATACTGTATATGCTGTACAAGTGAGAGTCTTACTAACATAAGGCTCCATTCACACTTGAGTGACTTGTCATGCAACTTTGGACAACATCCCCATAGACACACTCCTAAACCTTGTGGACAGCCTTCCCAGAATAGTTGAAGCTATTATAGCTGCAAAGGGTGGGCCAACTCGGTATTAAATCCTACGGACTAAGACTGGGATGCCATTAAAGTTCATGTGCGTGTAAAGGTGTCCCAATACTTTTGACAATATAGTGTATATCCAAAGGAATACATGTATTTGCATGGGTAAAGTGAACACTGCTAAGTCTTATAGCCAATGTTGTGAATACATACAAGAGGTTAGTATCCCAAAGGGGTGAAAGAAACCCCTTCCTAAAGGACCTCTTCTCTAAGGGGGTGGGGGGGGGGGGCTGTAGTTGGGGTTTTAACTCTTACAAATTCTGTAAGAACCAATGAGCAGGCTTTTGAAAATCAAGTTTGTGAATTGCTTTTATTCCAGGAATGCATGATAAATATGAGTTTAGGGAGGCATGTCCCTAAATTGCCATCTTCCATGAGTTGCCAAGCTCCAGCTACTTGCCAAGTGCCAACAATCACCATCAGAAGTCAGGACTACTGGGGACTCATTTAGAGTAAGCGACAACATTAAAATTGATTTTATGTTTTATCTTTCAGATTTGCTGGAGGGGGGGAAGGATAAATCTGTACAGTATGTAAAATGGGAAATCCCATTTGAAGTAAATCTAAATTCTTGATATGAAATTTGGCTTGCTAAAGCAATGTGTACCATTAAAAAATTGACATGTTTTTTCCATAAAATATAGTTTTCCTCCTCCAGGGACACATATGACTGGGAGACAGTTCTGACTTCATAACAGAAGGTGTCTGAACAAGAACTTTCATGAACGGGTTACCAGGTATTATTTTAATGAAAGCTGCAGATTTAAAATTGTTAGAAAACAATTACAAGCTTATATGGGAATTTAGTGTTTAGATTTGGATCTAGTTCAAAGCTGATTGTTTTCTATGGGGGAACACAGACAGTTCTTGTTTTGAACCCTTTGATGTTGTAAATGCGCCCCGGTGTTATGAAGTGTTTTTGTAAATGTCCACCAGCGATAACCTTCCTTTCCGTTTTCTGCAGGTCAAACCAGCTCAATGAAGTTGGTTTGAAATACAGGGCCGGTTCACACTGCTGCGTGGTGCGAGATCGCATGTGATTCGCACCGCACTGCAAATCACATGTGATGTCCATGCGATGCGAATTCAGTCATACAGATTGTAAGGCTGAATTTGCATCGCATTCGGACCAAACTCGCACAGGACTCTTTTTTGGTCCGCAGTAGAATCGGATCACATGGGTGTTCACACCCACGCGATCCGATTCCTGTCTGAATTTGCAGATCGCACTGCGATATGTGTACTGATTTGGGGGTGTCATTAACTTTTAATTGACACTTCCAGCAGTTCGCATAGGGCAGTGTGAACTGCCGCAGGGAGAAATGCGATGCGGGACCCGCAGTGGATTCGCAGGGTTCCCGCATCCCTGAAGTGTGAACCGAGTCACAGATCATTCAACTCCTTCCCGATAAATGAAATGATGTTCTCTATCTTTCGTCTGCCTAGCCCACAATGTACGTGGAAATGAGTTTGTCAGAGAAGAACCAGCAATGGTACTGCTTTTTACTCACTCTTTTACAAGGATTTCCAACATGAAGCTGAATCAGAACTGAGAACATGCAAAATCCTTACATAATAATCTATATTTCCCAACTGTGGAACTTGAGTAAGAGGGACACCCTGGGATGGAGAAGACATGCGGCACAAAATGTTGGGCATGGCATAAAGGGGAATGGTTAAAAAGAATCTGAGCCTACATACTGTATATGCTGTACAAGTGAGAATCTTACTAACATAAGGCTCCATTCACACTTGAGCGACTTGTCATGCAACTTTGGACATCAAAGTTGCTTGACCAGTCGTTACCCATGTTTTCCAATGATAACCATTCATCTATGGGTAGCACAGTGGTGTAGTGGGTAGCACTTTTGCCTCGCAGTAAAAAGGGTCACTGGTTCGAATCCCAACCGCGACACTACCTGCCTGGAATTTGCATATTCTCCCTGTGCCTGCATGGGTTTCCTCTGGTACTCTGGTTTCCTCCCACACTCCAAAGACATGCTGGTAGGTTAATTGACTTCTGTCTAAATTGGCCCTAGTATATGAATGTGAGTTAGGGACCTTAGATTGTAAGCTCCTTGAGGGTAGGGACTGATGTGAATGTACAATGTATATATAAAGCACTGCATACATTGATGGCACTATATAAGTACCTTAAATAATAATAATATGCATGACTTATTAAAGTTGCAGCCACTTCAAAGTAGTTCATGCACTACTTTGGTCTGACTTTCATGCAACTTTCATAGACTTCAATGTTAACCCTCAGAAGTTGCATGAAAGTCATACCCGAATGTTATACAATGCAACTTGTGTGCAACAGTTGTCCATTATCACTGGTCAAAGCCAAAGTCCTATCAAAGTTGCACTCCAAAGTCGGTGCAACTTTGGAGTCATACAAGTGTGAGGCTCCATTCATATCTTGGCGTATGGGGGCGACAATCGTGGTAAAATCATGCAAATAGAATTACGGCCTATGCCATATATTCCAGAAGACTTCTTTTTTGTTCTTTCATCAGGAGAGGAGAGGTTTTCTAAGCTAAGCACACCCTCATGCCTGCATGCCTGAGCTAAGGGCAGATGGATCCAGGAAGAAAATGCTACATTAATTATCTGCCCTTCCTCAAAATGCCCACAGCTAGAAAGGCTAGGGGAATGTTTTTCAAAGGGATTTCCCAACACATGGATGGATGGGTGATTTTGCTATAAATATTAAAAATTAAGTAACTAGCTTTTAAAGTTCGTGGTGCTCAGATACAGTTAAAGCGGTTGTAACCCTAAAAAATAAAATAAAAATAAATAAAAAAAAGCTCCTGTTTCTTTAAAGCATCAATGGCAGCATAGTGCTGTTGCGGTGTCATTTCTCCCTTTTTATGTTCTAAAATACCTGGTTTATCCTGCTTGCTCCTGTGTTCCCCTATGTGAACTGACAACAGTAATCATGGCTGCTGATCCTTGATACCGGGGTCAGTTTATGTGTCTCCGTAAGCCCGCAGTCTCTCCCTCTCCCCCTCCCCTGTGCCCCCATAGAAAGCGGTTTTCTATGGACCAGGAGCGCCATAGAGGGACCCAAGAAGAGGAGGATTAGGGCTGCTCTGTGCAAAACCATTGCATAAAGCAGGTAAGTATGAGCAGCAAAGCACTGAGCCCACCCATTTGTGTGACAATAGCAAATTAATATTTTCCTCCCGGGCCAATTAGGAAGCAGCTCCTGAGTCCCAAACCCATTCCTGTTTGGTGAGAAGAGAAGCTACGTTTGTTCGGCCGGGAGGATAAGCCTACCTCTACCCTCGACTGGAGCAAGGAGCAGCAGCCCTACCCCTCCTCATCTCCTAAGGTAAGGCCACCTTCCTGTCCATCACCCGCGGGGGGTGGCGTCGGCGCGAGTGAGGGGGGGAGGTTTGTTTGCCACCCCCCCAAAATATTGAGCACCAGCTGCCACTGTTTAAATGAGTACACTAGATTAGGCATTCAAATATCATTAATGCGAAAAAGTGAAGCAGTCCATTTGGGATTTCTGAATGGGTTAAGGAAATCCAGTACTTAGCCATGTTTATTGGAAAAGGAAATGAACGTGAACAAGGAAAATACAGGCGTACAAGGCCTTAATTTGTTATTATTCATTCTTTTTTTTGGATGCCTCAAAGTAATGCCCAAGAATCTTGTACTTCTCCAGCTCTTTTATTACTAAGAGGGTGAAACAGCGCCGAGCGTTCGGAGACTATTCTAGACAGGAAGAAGGAGCGATTTTATCCTCACAAACAGGAGGCTCGCCCACATGATCACCTGGGACAGGCTTGGCCAGTGCTTGAAGGCTACAAGGTTATAGGAGCCTGGGAATGTTTAACATCAAGAAAGCAATTACAGCCCAGCAAGAGCGGAGGGAATTACACAGGAAATGTGAACAGTAACCCTTCCCTGCCAAGGAACATGAGCGTATACCTTACTTTATGCCACGTTTCAAAAGGAAATAGAAATTAATGGAAAAGTATAATTCTATCTATCTCTTTCTTGCTTGTCTATAGCTGATCTATCTATCTATATATCTATCGCCTATAGCTTATCTATCTATATATCTATCTATCTATTTGTCTCTTGCTTGTCTATAGCTGATCTATCTATCTATCTATTGCTTGTCTATAGCTACTCTATCTATCTAGCTATCTCTTGCTTGCCTATAGCTGAGCTATCTATCTCCTGATTGTCTATAGATTATCTATCTATCTATTGCTTGTCTATAGCTGATCTATCTATCTATTGCTTGTCTATAGCTGATCTATCTATCTATCTATCTATCTATCTATTGCTTGTCTATAGCTACTCTATCTATCTATCTATCTATCTATCTCTTGCTTGTCTATAGATTATCTATCTATCTATCTATTGCTTGTCTATAGCTGATCTATATATTGCTTGCCTATAGCTATCTATCTATCTATCTATCTATCGCTTGCCTATAGCTGATCTATCTATCTCTTGCTTGTCTATAGATTATCTATCCATCTATCTATTGCTTGTCTATAGCTGATCTATCTATCTATTGCTTGTCTGTAGCTGATCTATCTATCTATCTATCTATCTACCTATCGCTTGCTTGTCTATAGCTGATCTATCTATCTATCTATCTATCTATCTATCTATCTATCTATCTATCTATCTATCTATCGCCTATAGCTTATCTATCTATCTATCTATCTATTTATCTCTTGCTTGTCTATAGCTGATCTATATATCTAACTAGCTATTGCTTGTCTATAGCTACTCTCTATCTATCTATCTATCTATCTATATATCTATCTATCTCTTTCTTGTCTATAGCTGATCTGTCTATCTCTTGCTTGCCTATAGCTGATCTATCTTTCTCTTGCTTGTCTATAGATTATCTATCTATCTATTGCTTGTCTATAGCTGATCTATATATTGCTTGTCTATAGCTACTCTATCTATCTATCTATCTATCTATCTATCTCTTGCTTGTCTATAGCTGATCTGTCTATCTCTTGCTTGCCTATAGCTGATCTATCTTTCTCTTGCTTGTCTATAGATTATCTATCTATCTATCTATTGCTTGTCTATAGCTGATCTATATATTGCTTGTCTATAGCTACTCTATCTATCTATCTATCTATCTATCTATCTATCTATCTATCTATCTATCTATCTCTTGCTTGTCTATAGCTGATCTGTCTATCTATCGCTTGCTTATAGCTGATCTATCTATCTCTTGCTTGTCTATAGATTATCTATCTATCTATCTATTGCTTGTCTATAGCTGATCTATCTATCTATCTATCTATTGCTTATCTGTAGCTGATCTATCTATCTATCTAGCTATCTATCTATCGCTTGCTTGTCTATAGCTGATCTATCTATCTATCTAGCTATCTATCTATCTATCTATCTATCTATCTATCTATCTATCTATCTATTTATCTCTTGCTTGTCTATAGCTGATCTATATATCTAACTAGCTATTGCTTGTCTATAGCTATCTATCTATCTATCTATCTATCTATCTATTGCTTGTCTATAGCTGATCTATCTATCTATCTATCTATCTATCTATCTATCTATCTATCTATCGCTTGCTTATAGCTGATCTATCTATCTCTTGCTTGTCTATATCTATCTATCTATCTATCTATCTATCTATTGCTTGTCTATAGCTGATCTATCTATCTATCTATCTATCTATCTATCTATCTATCTATCTATCTATCTATCTATCTATCGCCTATAGCTTATCTATCTATCTTGTCTATAGCTTATCTATATAGCTATTGCTTGTCTATAGCTACTCTATCTATCTATCTCTTGCTTGTCTATAGATTATCTATCTATCTATTGCTTGTCTATAGCTGATCTATCTATCTATCTATCTATCTATCTATCTATCTATCTATCTATCTATCTATCTATCTATCTATCTTTCTTGCTTGTCTATAGCTGTTCTGACTATCTATCTAATACCTAACTACATAGGCAATAATATACAGTATAAGCTGCAAGGGTGTAACCTGACGGCATTGGGGTTTTTTTTTGGCTTTGTAGCTTGGAGTCCTAATAAGGCTCCATGCCGGTTATCTCTAGTGTGTTCCATGTGTATTACAGGACAAAAAGCCCCATAGGATTATGACGTTTGGGTGTGCTTAGGAAGTGAGAGCATGCTTGTAAAGCAGATCAAAGATCTGGGATTAATGTCTACCTAGGTGGTCTTCCATTTTTCTTGTTTCTGTTTAGAATTTGAGGGACGTTTTTATTCCACGAGCTAGAAAACTGGGCAAAAATCCTGGTTTTCCTTTCTAACTTCTGAAAGTCAGGAGGGAGTCTCTCATCCCTAAATTGCCTCGTTCCATGACACATTAACTCTCCAAATGCCAAGTACAGTAATCTGCTATCGAAGCAAATAAAATAAGGCTTCAGGTAGAGGATAATTCTGATTTCCATCACCTAATAAAAAGCTCCCATTGTACCACTAAACTGGTTACCAACTTACAGAAAGCTTCTCATGTTTTTGGTCAGATTCAGCGGATGCAGATATCATTAAAAAAATTGGTGGTTTCACCATAAATTTGCTTCCATCTACAGCTCCAGGTTAATGTTTTGTTGCATACCCTCTAATCCTCCTCTATTCCGCCTAACCCTTTCCCATAGCCAATCAGCAGCAAGGATAAGGGGAGTGATTTCAGCTACGATTTTACTGAAGCGGTCGCTCTAAATTTTGCTGATGGAGCTGCTTAGGAAAAAAATATATTTTTTAATTTTAATTAGAGGATGTGGGTTTGGTAGGTAAATACACACCAAACCCACATCCCAAAATAAAGTAAAAAAAAAAATATTTTTTTTAAAGACAAGTTTAAGATGAATTACAGGTATGGTTATTTTATACATAGTTACATTGATCCAGCTTGGACCAATGTAACTACGTATATGCTAGGGTTGCACCAATACTAGTGTTTTATCGGCGAGTACCGATACTTTCGGTTAAGTATTCGCCAATGCCGAGTACCGACACTTTGCAGTGTGATTTCCGTAAATACAAAAAAAAGGGCGCAAATGCAAATATCGCATGCAATTTGAACAAGAATGTGGTGCAATTCCTAACCGAATCACATGCGATTTACCCCACCGCTCCTGTGTGTATAGAAAGGGAAAAGTGCCATCTAGTGGCCAGGTTATTAAAAATGTTAGCACTTATATTAAATACAGTTCAAATGCAAAATCTGCATAGGTGTCCAGGTCCTGTCAATGATAGAAAATCATGGGCATTGGTGGTGCTCACGGGACTGAAGAAGATTTTTAGAGACCCCGTGGGTATAGGGCGGAAGTGATGTCAGCTTGGGGGTAGACCGCCTATATATCTCCTCCAGTCCTGTGAGCACCTCCAGCAGCCGTGATTTTCTATCATCGGCGGGACCGGGACACCTATGCAGATTTTGCTTTTGTATTTTTAATAAACTGCCCACTAGATGGCACTTTTGCCTTTCTATACAGACACACACACACAGGAGCGGCAGGGGAAATCGCATGTGATTTCGGACAGGAATCACACTGCATTCCTGTTCAAATCGCATGCGATTCTTTGCAGTGTGATTTGCGCCCATTCATTTTGTATTGACCCAAATAGCACCACAAAGTATCGGTTTCGGGAGCATTTTTATGAGTACTCATAAAAATGCTCATATTGGTGCATCCCTAGTATATATTTTACCTGGTCAATGCCCCCAGAAGCTGGAAATTACTGAAGAAGACACTGCTTCTTCAGTGATCTCCACTTGCAGCCTGGTCCCGTGCTGAGCAACCATCCTGGTGCATTGTATTCAGGAGGTTGGCTGCTTGACATGCTTTTCAGAGAATGCTTTGTATTCTGTGATTGGACAAAGTGAAGAGCGTGATGTCACCACTCTGCCTCTCCATCTCATCCAATTAGAGAACACTTTCTCTGAATGGCACCCATGCCGAGTGGCTGACCTACTGTATTCACAATTCATTGGGCTGGCCACTCAGCACTGGACCCGGAAGCAAGTGGCAATCACTGGAGTAGTGGTGTCTATTCAGTGATTTTCATTCTCCTTGGAACATCGGCCAGGTATAGTATATACAGTATCTCACAAAAATGAGTACACCCCTCACATTTTTGTAAATATTTTATTACATCTTTTCATGTGACGACACTCAAGAAATGACACTTTTCTACAATGTAAAGTAGTGAGTGTACAGGTTGTATAACAGTGTAAATTTGCTGTCCCCTCAATATACCTCAACACACAGTCATTAATGTCTAAACCGCTGGCAACAAAAGTGAGTACACCCCTAAGTGAAAATTTCCAAATTGGGTCCAAAGTGTCAATATTTTGTGTGGCCACCATTATTTTCCAGCACTACCTTAACCCTCTTGGGCATGGAGTTCACCAGAGCTTCACAGGTTGCCACTGGAGTCCTCTTCCACTCCTCCATGATGACATCACAGAGCTGGTGGATGTTAGAGACCTTGCACTCCTCCACCTTCCGTTTGAGGATGTTTCACAGATACTCAATAGGGTTTAGGTCTGGAGACATGCTTGGTCAGTCCATCACCTTTACCCTCAGCTTCTTTAGCAAGCCAGTGGTCATCTTGGAGGTGTGTTTGGGGTCATTATCATGTTGGCATACTGCCCTGTGTCCCAATCTCCGAAGGGAGGGGATCATGCTCTGCGTCAGTATATCACACTACATGTTGGCATTCATGGTTCCCTTAATGAACTGTAGCTCCTCAGTGCCGGCAGCACTCAAGCAGCCCCAGACCATGACGCTCCCACCACCATGCTTGACTTTAGGCAAGACACACTTGTGTCTCCTCAACTGGTTGCCGCCACACACGCTTGACATCATCTGAACCAAATAAGTTTATCTTGGTCTCATCAGACCACAGGACATGGTTCCAGTAATCCATGTCCTTAGTCTGCTTGTGTTCAGCAAACTGTTTGCGGGTTTTCTTGTGCATCATCTTTAGAAGAGGCTTCCTTCTGGGACGACAGCCATGCAGACCAATTTGATGCAGTATGGTCTGCATATGGTCTGAGCACTGACAGGCTGACCCCCCACCCCTTCAACCTCTGCAGTAACGCTGACAGCACTCATACCTCGATTTCCCAAAGACATTCTCTGCATATGACACTGAGCATATGCACTCAACTCCTTTGGTCGACCATGGCGAGGCCTGTTCTGAGTGGAACCTGTCCTGTTAAACCGCTGTATGGTCTTGGCCACCGTGCTGCAGCTCAGTTTCAGGGTCTTGGCCATCTTCTTATAGCCTAGGCCATCTTTATGTAGAGCAACAATTCTTTTTTTTAGATCCTCAGAGAGTCCTTTGCCATAAGGTGCCATGTTAAACTTCCAGTGACCAGTAAGAGAGAGTGAGAGTGATAACACCAAATTTAACACACCGAGACCTTGTAACACTAACGAGTCACATGACACCGGGGAGGGAAAACGGCAAATTGGGCCCAATTTGGACATTTTCACTTAGTAGTGTACTCACTTTTGTTGCCAGCGGTTTACACTTTAATGGCTGTGTGTTTAGTTATTTTGAGGGGAAAGCAATTTTACACTGTAAACTCACTACTTTACATTGTAGCAAAGTGTATTTTTGTGTTGTCACATGAAAAGATATACTAAAATATTTACAAAAATTTGAGGGGTGTACTCACTTTTGTGAGATACTGTACATATAGGAGGCATTCTAATTGGGTGGTGCTGTCACATGGATGGCGTCGACCAATCAGAACCCACCTAACCCGTCCTGTCAACACTGGAGAAGAGCAGAGAAAGCCGCAGGGATTTCAAATCCCTGGACTGGTAAAACGGCGACCCGATGTCTTTTGATCAGGGTCATTTGGGTAGTTTCTGTTGTCATTATGATTTAAAAAGCATAAACACAGTTGATTGATAATAAATGGCTTCAGCCAAACAATAATCATGAGTGAAAGAAAAGTTTTTGTGTTTATTATCATTCATATTCTCAGAAAAATGGCCAAGAAATCATAAATTCTGCCAGGGTATGTAAACTTATGAGCACAACTGTATGTAGCCAAGCTAAATGATCAAAGTCGGATAGAGTTAAAGGCATGATGTAACATAACATAAGTTAAAGCAAAAGTCCATCTGGAGATCGATTCCTACAACCACGTTTCCTAATACTGACATGATTCTAAGCAGTTCGGTGAGAAGCTCATTCTGACACATAGTAACAATCTGGAATTTTCGTTAGATGAAGAGTAAACACATCCACCGAGGGAGCTCACAGTCATGTCATGAGAACTTGCCCTCATATCACATCATCTTTGCTTTACGCTGCTCATTCCCATCTCTATTCTTTGCTTGTTCACAATTCTCAAATGAGGTTTATTGATTTAAAAGCAGAGCGAAGATGAAGCTGTTTTAAATAGCAGTTTGTTTTACAAATAAAACTGGCTGCATAGAACATAAGTTCCCTGCGAAAACTCAAAATTTACGACCGTTCACACCAGAACTGCACAGGGACGTGGCACGGGTTCCAGTGCGATTTTTGCGTGTTCCTGTGCAGTGCGATTTTGCAGCCCATTCTTTTAAATGGTACTGAAATCACACTGGAATGTGAATAAAGTAGTGCATGCACTACTTTTTTTTTAAATCAAGCTGCACCAAATCACCTGGGGCTACGGTACCGGGCGATTTGGTGCCCACAAATGCACTGTGTTTGCAATCTGTGTTTCGGTTGCCGTTAACATTGCATTGGCATCCGCAGTAGATTGCAAAGAAAGTGCATTTTAAGCAGAGTGATGGAAACACGCACAGAACGCACCTTTCCCATACCACGTTCTGGTGTGAACCAGCCCCTACACCCCAACTCGAAGAAAAAATCTCCCACCCTTTCTAATACATCCTGCCAGGTGTTTGTTTATTCTTACCTGGTGAGGAAAATGATATGCACCTGGATCTCCCCACCCAGCCCCCTTGCTGATAGCATTTCTGCCTCTAGGGACCGCTAGTCGAGGTCTGCAGATGTGCCCCATTACACCAGTCCCCTTTACTCCCCTCACATCATTCCTCTTCTGGATCCTGAGAGGGTCGCTCCAATGGACAACCAGTAGGAATCTATCCTGGAAGATAGCGTAAACCGTGACAAAGACAGTTATCTTCCCTGGGTGTGTCCAGGAACAGGTGTGGGTGGGGCTAGCTGTATGGTACCCAATGTGAAGAAACAGCACACTCAGAATCCAAGACAATTTCACAGAATTGTATTTGGTTAATTGCAGTTCTGAAAATATCACTTTGTCTTACACAGGTGCAGTATTTCTAATGGTAACATGCCCAATAGCGCTCAGTAACAGGTTCAGTAATATTCAGTAAGCCCTCGTTCACTCCAGTGTGATTTGTCATGGAAATTGACAGTTCAAAGTTGCATGACAAGTCGCACCCCATTTGCGGCAATGGAACCATTCTAATCGCTGCAACTCAAGTCGCAGCAACTTTGAAAAAGGTTTCTGCACTATTTCTGTGCGATTTTAGTGCAACTTGTATTGACATCTGTTAAATGCAGTCGCACAGATGTCAGCAAGCCACACATGAAATTGCACTAATGGTCGGCTTTGAGGTCGCACTGAATTAGCATGACTTCAAAGCCAACTATGGTGTGAACCAGGGCTAACAGGTGCAGTACTCTCAGTAACAGGTTCAATAATACTCAGTAACAGGTGTATTAGCTTTCAGTAACCGGTAGAGCAAACACTCCACTCAGGCACAATGTGGTTCCCAGTTGAATGCTACAGCTTTGACCATAAGGCCGGGTTCACACTGGTACGACACGACAGTCGTACCGGATCCGACTTTGTCCTGCGACTTGAAGTCCAACATGCGTTCTTCTTCAATGAACTGGCTTTGATCCCCGACAATACCAGGCACTGTGTCTGGTATGAATCTTTAGGGGGAACGCCACGCACAATGTAAAAAAAAAAACGGCATGGGTTCCCCCTCCAAGAGCATCCCAGGCCCTTTGGTCTGGTATGAATTTTCCGGGGAACCCGCACGCTGAAAAAACAGCATTGGGGCTCTGCAAAATCCATACCAGACCCTTACCCAAGCACATACCCCTGCAGGTCAGGAAAAGGGATGGGGATGAGCGAGCGCCCCTCCTCCGTACCAGGCCACATGCCCTCAACATGGGGGGGTGGGTGCTTTGGGTCAGGGGGGCCCTCAAAGCACCTTGTCCCCATGTTGATGAGGACAAGGGCCTCTTCCCAATAACCCTTGCCGTTGGTTGTCGGGGTCTGTGGCAGGGGGCTTATCGGAATCTGGAAGCCCCCTTTAACAAGGGGGCCCCCAGATCCCACCCCCCATCCTATGTGAATGAGTATGGGATTCATTGTACCCCTACCCATTCACCTTTCATGTAATTTATTAAGTAGCGCCGGCATCTCTTCCGATCTCTTCTCCCCTCTCCGGCTCTTCTGTGTCCTCCGCTGACGTCTTCTGCCTCAGTTGGTTCTTCTCCCCTCTCTGGTTTTCTCCGCTCTCTCTCCGATTCTTCTCCCTTTGTCTGCTGTCTTCTGCTGGGTCTCCTCCGCTATCTTCTCGCTCTTTTGCTCGCTCTTTTGCCCCGTTTTCTCCGCTGTCTTCTCCCTCTGTTCTTATTTCGATGTTGACTTGACGCTCTCTCCTGCTCTAATGCGGGTGTGCGGTGTGCCACTACTTATATTGGCATGGGGCGGGGTATTACAAGTAATACAGACCATCGTCTTACTTGCCTTGAAAATCTTCTTTATTTTCATGTTTGGTCTTTGGTTCTTGGAGTCTTCAGGCTCCTATTGATGAACAAATTAATTGGCGAGTCATACATTTTAAATTTCTGCAGATCTATTCGCTCTCCATAGAATAATGCAATTCATTCATCCATGTAAGGAAAATTGTATTTAAAATGTATCCATAGTTAAAACTATTCTTCTTTTGGATAGTCACAGTTTTGGATAAATTAAGGAACTTCTAAATGTAGACAACTTCTATATTTGTCCTAGTGATCACTGTCGTCAGCAGGGGCAGCCTGTCCATTAAGAGTGCACGGGCACTGCCCCCCTCTCTCCAGCCACCCCCCTCTATGACTAATGGATAGATTCAGGCATAGCATGAATCTATCCATGGCCGCCACTGCCACACCTATTCAGGCGTCCGGCTCCTTTTTGGATGCCGGGCGCTTGAATTCCAGTGGCGGGGGTGTTTTTTTGAAGCATCTGATTAGAGCCATAGGCTCTAATAGATTTAAAAAAAGGTGGACTTGGAGCACAGAGCATTGCCGCTCGCAGTCCACCCAGATGTGTTAGAAAAGCAAATTAATATTTGATTTTCTAACACTGAAACGCCTCTCCATTATTCAGGTAGCGCGAGTTTAATACCCGTAACCTGATTGGCTGAAGGCATAGGCGCTCCGATTGGACGCCTAGCAAAATGGAACAACAGAGGAGGGGGGAGCATGGAGGACACATGAGCCATCATCTGCTGCCTGACCAGCCACTAAGATGGGGTAAGTTCTGGGGGTCACAGTGGCGGCATTGGATGGGCACAACTGGCGACATTTGATGGGCATGAGCGGCTGCATTTGATGGTGCACTAGTGGCTGCAAATGATGGCCAAAAATGGCTGCATATGATGGGCACAAGTGGCGGCATTTGATAGGGCACAAGTGGCTGGATATGATGGGCACAAGTGGATGCATTTGACGGGCACAAGTGGCTGCATTTGACGGGCACAAGTTGCTGCATATGATGGGCACAAGTGGCTGCATATGACGGGCACAAGTGGCTGCATTTGACGGGCACAAGTGGCTGCATTTGACGGGCACAAGTGGCTGCATTTGACGGGCACAAGTGGCTGCATTTGACGGACACAAGTGGCTGCATTTGACGGACACAAGTGGCTGCATTTGATGTGCACAAGTGGCTTCATATGATGGGCACAAGTGGCTGCATATGATGGGCATGGTGGCTGCATATGATGGGCATGGTGGCTGCATATGATGGGCGTTGTGGCTGCATATGATGGGCACGGTGGCTGCAATTGATGGCACAGTGGCTGCATTTGATGGGCACAATGGCTGCAATTGATGGAATAGTGGCTGCATTTGATGGGCACAGTGAGACTGTAATTGATAGGGTTTTTTTCAGTGTTTTTCGGGCACAGTGTTTTTTTGGGCACAGTGAGGCTTGCGATTATGGGCACAGTGATGCAGCATTGATGAACACAGTGAGGCTGTGATTATGGGCACAGTGAGGCTGCGATTATGGGCACAGTGAGGCTGCTATTATGGGCACAGTGAGGCTGCATTGATGAACACAGTGAGGCTGCTATTATGGGCACAGTGAGGCTGCATTGATGGGCTCAGTGAGGCTGCAATTATGGGAACAGTGAGGCTTGCGATTATGGGCATAGTAAGGTGGCATTGATGGGCACAGAGAGGCTGTGATTATGGGCACAGAGAGGCTGCGATTATGGGCACAGTGAGGCTGCATTGATGAACACGGTGAGGCTGTGATTATGGGCACAGAGAGGGTGCAATTATGGGCACAGTGAGGCGGCAATTATGGGCACAGTGAGGCAGCAATTATGGGCACAGTGAGACTGTGATTATGGGGCACAGTAAGGCGGCATTGGTGGGCACAGAGAGGCGGCATTGGTGGGCACAGTGAGGCTGCGATTATGGGCACAGTGAGGTTGCGATTATGGGCACAGTGAGGCTGCATTGATGGGCACAGTGAGGCTGCATTTATGGGCACAGTGGTAGGCTGCATTTTATGGGCACTGGTGAGACTGCATTGATCTCTTGTATCATGTCTGCAGTCTCTGACCATCTTTAGTATGGTGTCCTCAGTCTCTAACCATCGACTGCATCATATCCGCAGTCTCTTACCATCTCTTGTATCATGTCCGCAGCCTCTAACCATCTCTAATATCATGTCCGTAGCCTCTAACTATCTCTTGTATCATGTCCGCAGCCTCTAACCAATCTCTTGTATCATGTCCGCAGCCTCTAACTATCTCTTGTATCATGTCCGCAACCTCTGACCATCTCTTGTCTTATATCATGTCTGCAGCCTCTGAGGGAGTTTGGAGAGGAGTCAAGAGTGGGAGTGCCACCAGGATGGGGGTCATGGGAGAAGTCAGACGTGTGTGGACTGTTGAGAGGAGACTATAGGATAAAACCAGAGCCACCGAGCTGGAGCCGATGGGCACATTTTGTATTAAGGGGCACGTTTTGTTGTGCCCATCAGAGTGCCCCTTAATATAAAATGTGCCCATCAGAGTGTCCCTTAATATAATAATAATAATAATAATAATAAGTATATTCTTGTTTTGAAACAACATTGATTCTTTCTTAAAAACGAGGGGGCTCAGTTTGCCATCGTCGCCCTGGGCACTAAATGGCCTTGTCCCAGCACTGCTGGTGTCATTGGGAGAAATTGTGACTCATCACTGGTGTCATTGGGAGGAATTGTGCCCCATCGTTGGTAACACTGCATCCCATTGTTGGTATCATTGGGTGGAACTGTGCCCCATCACTTGTGTTGTCAGAGAAGGAAATAGTGCCCCAAGGGCTGGATAAAAGCAGGCAAAGGGCTGCAGTTTTGAGAACACTGCACTAAACAATCAATGATATTCTTCATCTGCTGGATGGGGGCATTTTAATTGTTTGATTCTTGCCTGGAGTTCTGCGTTAAACATTCTTCATGGTCCTACTGTAAAACCACATACAATTATAATCCTGCATTCGAAACAAACAAGGAACATTTTGGAAATTGAAGTCCCTTTAAATACAATAACTTGTTCTTATGGCAATATGCCAATGATGGGGAAAATATCTTAGATTTTCTCAAGTCAGGGCACCACTAAGGGACACACAAGGACAGGAAGAGTTGGAAAAGCGGTAGTGAGGCCAAGGTGGCTTTTTCCACCTTGTCTTTATATTCTTTGTGAGCGCCGAATGCTGGACTTTTCTGTTTCCAGATTATGTGTACTTTCCTTCCAAAGTGACTGCCATGTAAATTCTCAGAGGAGGGTGATAACGAACATTTCTCCTGCCAGTCAGTGCAGGTAGACAGACAGCTGCTGGGCGCCAGCCAGACTGAAATAAAACTGGAATCCAAATGACAGAATTAAGACTTGTTTAAAGTGTAACTTTACCTTTCAGGAATAAATGCTGTGTATCTGTATGTAAAAGACTTCCTTACTAATTCAAATTTAGATTTGTGTGAGTATGTGCATGTATGTATGTATATAGATATATCTATATACATATACACTGTATATTGTAGGTTGGGAGCTCAAATAGTTTAGCAAGCAGATTTTCTCAAACTTTGTACCCCAAAGGAACCCTAGAAATACTTTTCAGGTCCTAGGGAACCCACTACTAAAACCAATAAATTGGAGCTCAGTGGGAAAATGCCTCTTCTCTTACACTGGTGGCCAGTAGAAATAATGCCCCCAGTAAAGTGGTCCAAATGCCAGCCTTACAGACGACAACAAAAAACATTGATGTCATACAGCAGGCTCTGCTAAGTGGTGTAGGATCTATGTCGGCACCATGAAATAGGATGTTAATCAGTCACACCCTCTAGTGTACAGTTTAGAGTAAGGAAAATTTCTTTTGACTCACAGTAGCTTGTTTTAGTCTGGTTAATTGGTCAAAGTTACTGTATTTCAGGCTGGAAGGCTCTACAGGTCAGGCCTCTGGTACCTCCCGTTGATTCTAGAAGCTGCTGGAAGTTTTTATAAGCTAGTGGGTGGAGGTAAGGAGGCCATAATCTGCATATTTATGTGAATCTGGCCAATCCCAAGGCAGGAGACCTGACAGGGTGGCTGGGCCAGCCCATAAATATTGTGGAGCCTTGCCAGCGGGGGTTGAGTTGTAGTTGGGTAGAAGATGGAGGGCTAAGGCTGTATAGCCTGAGAGGGGACCCCAGGGCTGAGGGGGCTCTGCCTCAAGGCTGGAGCTGAGGGAGGGAAGAATGAAGAGGAACAGAGGGAATAAAAATATCCCAAGCTTTGAACATCTCACGGAGCACTGTTCAATCCATCATCTGAAAATGGAAAGAGTATGGCACAACTGCAAACCTACCAAGACATGGCCGTCCACCTAAACTGACAGGGCAGGCAAGGAGAGCATTAATCAGAGAAGCAGCCAAGAGGCCCATGGGAACTCTGGAGGAGCTGCAGAGATCCACAGCTCAGGTGGGAGAATCTGTCCACAGGACAACTATTAGACACCTTTCACAATGGGGCGCTTTGCAGGTGCTACAGCACTGAAAATAGTGCCTGCAAAGCGCCCTGAAAGAGCCGCTCCTGTCTCTCCAATGTGAAAGCCAGAGGGCTTTCACACTGGAGCAGTGCACTGGCAGGATGCTAAAAAAAAGTCCCGCTAGCAGCATCTTTGGAGCGGTGAAGGACCGGTGTGTATACCGCCCCTCCACCGCTCCAGCCCATTGAAATCCATGGGCAGCACGGCTATACCACCAGCAAAGCGCTGCTGCAGCAGCGCTTTGCGGGTGGTTTTAACTCTTTTTCGGCTGCTAGCGGGGGTTACAAGCACCCCACTAGCGGCCGAATACCTACGCAAATGCGACAGTAAAGTGCCGCTAAAAATAGCATCGCTTTACCGCCGACGCAGCCCCCGCCCCAGTGTGAAAGGGGCCTTAGTCGTGCACTCCACAAATCTGGCCTTTATGGAAGAGTGGCAAGAAGAAAGCCATAAGAAGTCCTGTTTGCAGTTTGCGAGAAGTTATGTGGGGGACACAGCAAACATGTGGAAGAAGGTGGTCTGGTCAGATGAGACCAAAATTTAACTTTTTAGCCTAATAGTAAAACGCTATGTGTGGTGGAAAACAAACACTTCACATCACTCTGAACACACCATCCCCACTGTTAAACATGGTGGTCAAAATAAAAATGTATTCTATTTGAAATTCGAATTTTGGAAGATGGTTATATTCTTTCTATTCCATTCTATTCTATTGTTTTTTTCTATTCTATGCTGTTCTTTTCTTTTGTATTATATTTTTTCTATTCTATTCAAATTGGAATATATTCTATTCGAAATTTGAATTCTGGAAACGGTTATATTGTTATATTCTTTCTATTTTATTTGATTTTCTATTGTTTATTCTATTCTATTCTTTTCTATTCTATTCTAATTCAAACTTATTCTATTCGAAATTTGAATTTCAGAAGATGGTTATATTCTTTCTATTTTATTATAGTCTGTTTTTTATTCTATTCTTTTCTATTCCTTTATTTTCTATTCTATTTTATTCTCTATTCGAATTCTAAAACTATTGGAATTTGAATTTCATCTGAAATTTTGATTCGTTATTTTGGATTCATTTAAAATTGTTACTATTGTAATAATGAACAATTCATCCTAATTTCAATTAAGAATGAAACAAACCGCACATGTTTAGTCATTAATGGAGGGGGACACAGCAATGTATTCTAAGGCTTCATGCACACGGCCATACTGCTGCATACCAGGGCCGGATTAACATAGGGGCTGATGGAGCTGCAGCTCCAGGCCTTTGCCTTAAAATAGGCCCACTCAGCCAGCAGTATAAGCCCGATTTTCTCATGTCCATAAACTTCTATGGGACAGGAGAAGCTGTATGTAAATGTAGGGGTGTTTGGCTGCACTTGTGTTGGCTCACTGTGGTTATTACAATGTCACAGTGCACAGTCCCCCCTACACAAATGGGAGAGGCTGAGTCGGCTCTGCCTTTCCCCTCCCCTCTCCCTCTGTGAAGTTTGTGCAGTGAAGGAGCCGTGTGGGAGGGAAATTATGAACAGAACACCAGCAGATAGAAGGTGAACAGGAAATCTCTGAGTGATGCAGAGACCATCCAAATGTGAGCTCAGTGACTGGACTCTTATCTCCCTTCCCTCGTTTTTAACTTTTTTTTTCCAGCAGTAGTTCTTATAACTGCAGCCAAAGTGTTTAGAATTGTGTCATCAGCCTGTGGTAGTACTTGGTCCCTTGTTCTTTTAGGTGGGTTCACACTGGTTTGCTATGTTTTGGCCCATTGCTGGTGTATCCACAGTTTTCCTGTGTTTTACCCACAGTCCTATTAATTTCTATTAGGTTGTGTGTTTTTTCTGCATTTTATGAAAGCACACCAAAATTCCTACATGCTGCATCTTACCAGCAAAAACCTGCAACCTGATGTATACCAATAGGACTGCAGCTAATACTGCAGATACATAAGCAGTGCGGCCGACTGCAGCACACCAGTGTGAGCCCAAAGTTTTGCACACACAACCCCCCTGTACAACTTGGTCTGATCAATACTCCTGGCATACATACACACGGCCATACCATCCCAGCTCAGGATGGGTGGGGGTTCCAGGGATTTGATTGACTATGCAGGCCCTGTCCCTTCTATCCGTCTGGGCAGAGTGCTGCAGGGAGTGGCAAGTGGCACACTGTATCTGGTTACATGCTGCTGGTGGCAAGTGGCACACTGTATCTGGTTGCATGCTGCTGGTGGCAAGTGGCACACTGTATCTGGTGGCATGCTGCTGGTGACAAGTGGCACACTGTATCTGGTTGCATGCTGCTGGTGGCAAGTGGCACACTGTATCTGGTGGCATGCTGCTGGTGGCAAGTGGCACACTGTATCTGGTTGCATGCTGCTGGTGGCAAGTGGCACACTGTATCTGCATGCTGCTGGTGGCAAGTGGCACACTTTATCTGGTTGCATGCTGCTGGTGGCAAGTGGCACACTGTGTCTGGTGGCAAGTGGCACACTGTATCTGGTTGCATGCTGCTGGTGGCAAGTGGCACACTGTATCTGGTTGCATGCTGCTGGTGGCAAGTGGCACACTGTATCTGGTGACAGCTGCTGGTGGCAAGTGGTATCTGGTGGCAGGCTGCTGGTGGCAAGTGGCACACTGTATCTGGTTGCATGCTGCTGGTGGCAAGTGGCACACTGTATCTGGTGTCTGGTGGCAAGTGGCACACTGTATCTGGTGGCATGCTGCTGATGGCAAGTGGCACACTGTATCTGGTGGCATGCTGCTGATGGCAAGTGACACACTGTATCTAGTGGCATGCTGCTGATGGCAAGTGGCACACTGTATCTGGTGGCTTGCTGCTGATGGCAAGTGGCACACTGTATCTGGTGGCTTGCTGCTGATGGCAAGTGGAACACTGTATCTGGTGGCAGGCTGCTGATGGCAAGTGGCACACTGTATCTGGTGGAAGGCTGCTTGTGGCAAGTGGCACACTGTATCTGGGGACAGGCTGTTGGTGGCAAGTGGAACACTGTATCTGGTGGCATGCTGCTGATGGCAAGTGGAACACTATCTGGTGACAGGCTGCTGGTGGCAAGTGGCACACTATCTGGTGACATGCTGCTTGTGGCAAGTGGCACACTGTATCTGGTGGCATGCTGCTGATGGCAAGTGGCACACTGTATCTGGTGGCATGCTGCTGATGGCAAGTGGCACACTGTATCTGGTGGCATGCTGCTGTGGCAAGTGGCACACTGTATCTGGTGGCAGGCTGCTGTGGCAAGTGGCACACTGTATCTGGTGGCAGGCTGCTGATGGCAAGTGGCACACTGTATCTGGCATGCTGCTTGTGGCAAGTGGCACACTTTATCTGGTGACAGGCTGCTGGTGGCAAGTGGCACACTGTATCTGGTGACAGGCTGCTGGTGGCAAGTGGCACACTGTATCTGGTGACAGGCAGCTTGTGGCAAGTGGCACACTGTATCTGGCAGGCTGCTGGTGGCAAGAGGCACACTGTATCTGGTGCAGGCTGCTGGTGGCAGGCTGCTGGTGGCAAGTGGCACACTGTATATGGTGATATGCTGCTTGTGGCAAGTGGCACACTGTATCTGGTATGCTGCTGGTGGCAAGTGGCACACTGTATCTGGCATGCTGCTGGTGGCAAGTGGCACACTGTCTGGTGGCAAGTGGCACACTGTATCTGGTGGAAGGCTGCTGGTGGCAAGTGGCACACTGTATCTGGTGACAGGCTGCTTGTGGCAAGTGGCACACTGTATATGGTGATATGCTGCTTGTGGCAAGTGGCACACTGTATCTGGTGGCAAGTGGCACACTGTATCTGGCATGCTGCTTGTGGCAAGTGGCACACTGTATCTGGTGGCAGGCTGCTTGTGGCAAGTGGCACACTGTATCTGGTGGCAGGCTGCTTGTGGCAAGTGGCACACTGTATCTGGTGGCAGGCTGCTTGTGGCAAGTGGCACACTGTATCTGGTGATATGCTGCTTGTGGCAAGAGGCACACTGTATCTGGTGGCAAGTGGCACACTGTATCTGGTATGCTGCTTGTGGCAAGCCGCACACTGTATCTGGTGGCAGGCTGCTTGTGGCAAGTGGCACACTGTATCTGGTGGCAGGCTGCTTGTGGCAAGTGGCACACTGTATCTGGTGGCAGGCTGCTGTGGCAAGTGGCACACTGTATCTGGTGGCAGGCTGCTTGTGGCAAGTGGCACACTGTATCTGGTGGCAGGCTGCTTGTGGCAAGTGGCACACTGTATCTGGTGGCAGGCTGGTGGTGGCAAGTGGCACACTGTATCTGGTGGCAAGTGGCACACTGTATCTGGTGGCATGTGGCAAGTGGCACACTGTATCTGGTGGCATGCTGGTGGCAAGTGGCACACTGTATCTGGTGGCAGGCTGCTGGTGGCAAGTGGCACACTGTATCTGGTGGAAGGCTGCTGGTGGCAAGTGGCACACTGTATCTGGCAGGCTGCTGGTGGCAAGTGGCACACTGTATCTGGCAGGCTGCTGGTGGCAAGTGGCACACTGTATCTGGTGGCATGCTGCTGGTGGCAAGTGGCACACTGGGTCTGGTGGCAAGTGGCACACTGTATCTGGTGGCAGGCTGCTGGTGGCAAGTGGCACACTGTATCTGGTGGCAGGCTGCTTGTGGAAAGTGGCACACTGTATCTGGTGGCATGCTGCTTGTGGAAAGTGGCACACTGTATATGGTGATATGCTGCTGGTGGCAAGTGGCACACTGTATCTGGCATGCTGCTGGTGGCAAGCGGCACACTGTATCTGGTGGAAGGCTGCTGGTGGCAAGTGGCACACTGTATCTGGTGGCAGGCTGCTTGTGGCAAGTGGCACACTGTATCTGGTGGCAGGCTGCTTGTGGCAAGTGGCACACTGTATCTGGTGGCTGGCTGCTTGTGGCAAGTGGCACACTGTATCTGGTGGCATGCTGCTTGTGGCAAGTGGCACACTGTATCTGGTGGCAGGCTGCTTGTGGCAAGAGGCACACTGTATCTGGTGGCAAGTGGCACACTGTATCTGGTATGCTGCTTGTGGCAAGTGGCACACTGTATCTGGTGGCAGGCTGCTTGTGGCAAGTGGCACACTGTATCTGGTGGCAGGCTGCTTGTGGCAAGTGGCACACTGTATCTGGTGGCAGGCTGCTTGTGGCAAGTGGCACACTGTATCTGGTGGCATTCTGCTTGTGGCAAGTGGCACACTATCTGGTGGCAAGTGGCACACTGTATCTGGCAGGCTGCTTGTGGCAAGTGGCACACTGTATCTGGTGGCAGGCTGCTTGTGGCAAGTGGCACACTGTATCTGGTGGCAGGCTGCTTGTGGCAAGTGGCACACTGTATCTAGTAAAAGGCTGCTTGTGGCAAGTGGCACACTGTATCTGGTAAAAGGCTGCTGGTGTAAGGCTGCTTGTGGCAAGTGACACACTGTATCTGGTGGCTGGTGGCAAGTGGCACACTGTATCTGGTGGCAGGCTGCTTGTGGCAAGTGGCACACTCATCTGGTGGCAGGCGATGGTGGCAAGTGGCACGCTGCATCTGGTGGCAAGTGACTTGTGGCAAGTGGCACACTATCTGGTGGCAACTGGCACACTGTATATGGTGGCATGGTAATGAAATAATGGTTGTGGCAAGTGGCACACTGTATCTGGTGGTGGCAAGTGCACACTGTATCTGGTGCAAGTGGCACACTGTATCTGGTGGCAGGCTGCTGGAGGCTAGTGGCACACTGTATCTAGTAAAAGGCTGCTGGTGGCATGTGGCACAATGTATCTGGTAAATGGGTGCTGGTGTAAGGCTGCTGGTGGCAACTGACACACCGTATCTGGTGGCTGCTGGCAAGTGGCACACTGTATCTGGTGGCAGGCTATGGGTGGCATCTGGGATACTGCATCTGAGGCAGGCGATGGTGGCAAGTGACACGCTGCATCTGGTGGCAAGTGACAAGCTCATGGTTCCCACTGATTCTGCATCATGGTGAGTTGAACTATTTCACTATATATTACAATATAGTAATAGAAATAATGGAATTTGATCATCCTGACGCCATATCAAGCATAGTTTCAGGATGATTTTAAGTGCTAACACCAGCCATTTGCCCGAAAAATCACCCCCGCCACCTATTTCCCCATCAACTCCGAGACTACCCCCCCCTCATCTTTTTTTGGGAAGGGTTGATGTACCTGAATGGCAGTTTGGAAATGTGGTCTCTCTATGTTGCTGCTGTTAAGAGACTGCATAGCAGGTGGTATTGGGGGTGTTGCTGCTGCTCAAAGGCTGCACGGCTGATATTACTGGTGAGAGTATATTTAATTTGTTTTAGCAAAAAATGTTTGCATTTTCATTTTGTTTCCATAAAAAGGCCCACCAAAATCCTCAGCACCAGGCCCATGATGCTCTTAATCTGGCCCTGTTCAGCAAAAAATCAAAAATCCAGTGGTGATTAAATACCACCAGGAAAAAATCTCTATTTGTGTATGTAGCACTGACCCCTGAAGAAGCTGCTAGTTTGAATCAGGCCCGCACTCTTCTGAGAAACCCCACTAACATAACTCGATCCCCTTGGCACAGCTGGGGTGCAATGCAATACAGTACAATGTAAAACAATGTAAAGTACCTGTATATGACCCTTAGGATCCACTGGCTCCACCTGGTGGGGAAAACAGCACGCCACACAACTGAATACTTAACCAGAAATACTTTTTACTGCAAGTATATTTAAACAGATGGTTACAGAGATTGCGCTGTCATCCCAACGTAGGATGACAGCACAATATATATCAATAAACAAATACAATGTGAAAGGTATTTTTTGTGTATATAAACCTGGGAGCTCCCCCTACTTTAAAAGTTATACGTCAGGCCTCACTGAAAGTACTTTCTCCCGTATATTCTTTCTTCGCTAGCTTAAAATGACTCCTCTGATATTTGTAATCCATGAATGAATGATTTGTATAGCGCTGCAAATGCGAACTGAATCGCCTCAAGGCGCTTGTCTGCTCTTGTTGTCCTGCGATATTAGAAGAGGTGGGTCTTGAGTTTTTTCCTGAAAGCCTGATGGTTTTCTTCCAAGCGGATGTTGTTCGGTAGAGCATTCCATAGCCGAGGTCCCTGTACTGCGAATCTTCGTTCTCCCTTGTAGCGGGCTTTGGGGATGAGAAGGCGGTTCTGGTTTGTCGATTGAAGGCTGCGATTTGGTATGTATTTTTCTATTCACAAAGGTATTGAGGAGCATTTCCTTGTGTACATTTGTGGGTGAGGCAGAGGGTCTTGAATGTGATTCTATCTTTTACCGTCAGCCAAAGGTGTGAAAAGAGTTAACTCAGGGTGCTCCGGGTGTAACTCCAAGAACTTATATACAATGCTTGGGCACTAAAGTGAAGTAGGCCTCAAGCCTGCTCAGTGTCAGTTGCTCTGCTACTCCTCCGTGGAACTGCAGATTCCAGCGGGGCCTGTAAGTGAGTCTAACTGCGTGTAACAAATCAACAAACAGTGGGCCGTAACCCGCTCACCAACTGGATCGGAGCTCTGGGTGATGACTTTGATCCGGTAACTGCAGCTTGCTTCTGTATCAGCTGGGCCAGATGCTCTGTGTCACTCAGCTCAATGGATCCCGTCACCGATGCGCCGATGGGCGCCTCTGTGCCTTGTCAGTCCGGTCACCGGCTCTCAGGCTCCGTCAGGTCACCTTGCAACAAGCAGGTTTGCACTCCGTGGTGACTGTCTGCCGCTGTCTCCAGGAAACCTCCTCACAGGTCCACACAGGCAGGCAACGTGATCCCAAGAGAGCTAATATGGCCGCTCCGGTTCTTTTTATACCCTAGGCAGCATGCACTGTATAAGAGAGTGTTCATGGGTAGGTCACACAGACTCCTGGGTAGAAAAAGGTCAATCTTCCAAATCAAAACACTTCCTGTAAGAGTCTTTAGGTTTGTTCAGAGACAATAGCACAACAGTGCATTACCCATTTTCGGTCACTAGATGGCTCCAAGTGTAGAACCACATTAATGTCCACAGACTTAACATTGACATATACATAACCACATCAATAGACAAAGATGTCAGCGCTACATGTAAAAAAAAAAAAAATGATAATAATTTAATTGCGTACAGTCAGTGTTTCATGTCAGCACAATTGTCATTTACATTGTGACAGCACTGAAAGCTGAAAATTGGCCTGGACAGGAAGGGGGTGAAAGTGTCTGGTATTGAAGTGGTTAAGTACTGTTCACATTATGATTGTATGACAGACTCCATTCCCAAGTGTGGTTTATGTTTCTCAGCTTCTGGCCTACAACCATGATACTAAACAGAAGAGCTCTCAGCCTATCATCAGAGATATCCAAGCAAAGGTACATGCATGAAGTGGGGAGCCATGGTGTAACCCCCCCCCCCCTTCTATAACAGACCTACAAGAAATAAAAGCCCCGGGTCATTCAAACCTGCTTCTGCACCACCCCTGTTTTGGAATATTACAAGTGGCGCATTGTTTCCTGAGATTTTTATACCTAATTGGAGTTTTTGTGTAAAGTCGATGAGCACCCCATACAGTTGTTTCCATGGTTACTTAACTTTCTCACAGGTTGTCAGTGGTATATTTAACTTGAATTCTTTACTTTAAATGTAATCCTTATGACTGCATACATTATTATCTGGCTGATAATGCATTCCTTTATATTTTATTACTTTCATCATGATGAAGATTTGTTTAAACATTTCGTTCTGCTAAATGTTGTGTTAGTGTTGGGTGAATTGTGGGTTTTATTGGTATGTGGGAGCGGGTATATTCTCTATAGATTCTAAATTCTATATAGATTTTTGATGAAGAACAAGGGGCTGTCAGAAGCCTGCAGATCATTACTAAACTAGGTGTGGATTTTTTACCCTTATTTATGGTGCACTATTTCCTTGAAAAGAATGGGCACTTTTTACAGGGAATATTGATTGAAACAGGAGAAATGTAAAAAAATTACTATCTTGAAGGCTTATTTCACACGGTCAGCTAGGGGTCAGTAAAACCAGGCAGTTAAACCATGCTTTTACTGCCCTCTGACTACCCACCTGAACGCTGATATTCAGCCGCTCAGGGCTGTATACATCCTGCAGCAAAAATGAAAGTGTACCCTGCATTCACTATATCTGGTCTCCCACAGTACACAGAACATGGTAATGCAATCATTTTAGTAAATATAAACTGCTAAATACCTTTTCTCTTCAGCAGTATATAGCAGTCTTGTGACTTCTATCAGTGTACGGCTGAACACTGGTTAAAGCTTGTAGGTAGGAGAAGTTTTCATTCTCCTCTGACTGTTCTATGAGGCTGCCGGACCCATGACCCTCTGTCTGGACAGTGCTGATTGGCCCTGGCAATCCCAAGCAATATATACCAAACTGAGCATGTGCAGAGTGAGTCCAAAGGCTCTGTACTATCAGGAGATAGATTAGGGACAGTGGAAGAAGGAGAGGATCAGAGAAGACAGGATCAAACATCCTTTTTACACAGTGCAGAGGATTAACCCCTTAGGTTCCACAGCGAGTATAGCAAGCATGCTTTACTGCATATACAGACTGATTTTACTGTTGTGGGTTTAGCAGCACGGCGATCAGAGGTGCTGTGTGTCAGTCTGACACACTGCATCTCCGATCGTGGTATGGAGCCTCTGACGGAGGCTCCTTACCACGTGATCAGCTGTGACCCATCACAGCTGATCATCGTGTGAACCAGGATGTGCCAGTAAACGGCATTCCTCGGTTCGCGCTGATAGGGAGAGCTGATCGGCGGTTCTCCCTGTCAGGGGGGGGGGGGGATCTGTGCTGATAATCAGCACAGTGATTATCAGCACAGCCCCCATCAGATGTGCCCATCAGCTTCCAATCAGTGCCCCATCAGTAATGGCTCTCAGTGCCAATTAAAGTGCAAATCAGTGCCCACCACAGTGCCAATCAGTGCCCACTACAGTGCCAATCAGTGCCCAGCAGTAACACCTGTCAGTACCTCCTGTCAGTGCCAATCAGTACAGCCTATCAGTGCCGTCTGTCAGTGCCCATCACAGCTGCCTGTCAGTGCCCAGCACAGCCGCCTGTCAGTGCCACCTATTAGTACCCATCAGTACCCATCATCAGTGCTGCCTATCAGTGTCCATCAGTGCTGCATATCAATGCCGCCTATTGGTGTCCATCAGTGCTGCATATCAGTGCCGCCTATCATTGCCCAGTCCACCAGCAGAGAAAAGTTGGGTAGATGCCACACTCCAAATTCTGGAGGCATAATAATGCTCTAGCACTGGGGTCTTCAAACTACGGCCCTCCAGTTGTTCAGGAACTACAATTCCCATCATGCCTAGTCATGTCTGTGAATGTCAGAGTTTTACAATGCCTCATGGGACGTGTAGTTCTGCAACAGCTGGAGAGCTGTAGTTTGAAGATCCTTGATCACTCTAGCAGTGATGGCAAACCTTGGCACCCCAGATGTTTTGGAACTACATTTCCTATGATGCTCAGCTACACTGCAGAGTGCATGAGTATCATGGGAAATGTAGATCCAAAACATCTGGGGTGCCAAGGTTCGCCATCACTGCTCTAACATGTCTTGAAAAAAGGTGTGTTCTCATGTGCCTTGTATAATGCCCAAGAAATATCGTTTGAAATATACAAGTGGGTCATGGCACATCTACGTTCCAAATTTAGCACTTAAGATGGTCATGAACTATGCAATCTGATTGGCCAATCTCTGTACAACTCGATATTTCTGCAAAATAGGTAATAGGAAAGAAAGACGCACTTGAACAATTAATTCAAATTATAGGAAATCAATCAGGCTCTTGCACTAAATCTAATTTATTTAAGATCTAACTGATTGCAGTGTATGGTCACCTTTAAAAATTAAGATCTGAAAATATTAACTTATTTGGTTTAGAAACACTTCTCTGTTCCTTGTAATGTATTGAAAAATTTGGGTAAAAAAAAAAACACATTTCAAAGATATAAGTAATAGGAATGAGATTAGTAACAAAGGGTTAATTAACTGAGAACACCTACTAATTGCCTAACAAGACACACCCAATTAGATGAAATTAACCAATTGTATTGGCGTGTGCTATTATTAACGAGAAAACCACAGTTACCCTAGCGCCAGTTGCAGTTTACATATGCGGGTATTTATTATCGCTATTTGCGCTTCAATGTCCGGCGGTTCAATTAATGACTTTTCCGACACACCAATTAATGTATGAACTGGGGCAGCGCCTTCTCCTTAGTGAATGACCCTCTATTTTCTCCCAGTTTTTCACAGGTTTGTCTAAATGTTGTGCAGCAAACTTTAAACATGCTTCCACATGCTTTTTCTTCAGCAATGGAGTCTTGCGTGGTGAGCATGCATACAGGGCCAGGCCATGGCGGTTGAGTGCATTATTTATTGTTTTCTTTGAAACAATTGTACCTGCTAATTCCAGGTCTTTATAAAGCTCTCTACAAGTGGTCCCTGGCTCTTGGACAACTCCTCTGATAATTATTTTCACTCCTCTGTCAGAAATATTGCAAGATCACCAGGTCGAGGCCGATTTATGGTGAAATTATGCTCTTTCCACTTCCAGATTATGGCCCCAACAGTGCTCACTGGAACATTCAGAAGTTTAGAAATCCTTCTGTAATCAACACTATCAGTATGTTTTGCAACAATAAGGTTGTGAAGGTCTTGAGAGAGCTCCTTGATTTTACCCATCATGAGATGTTTCTTGTGTGACACCTTGGTAATGAGACACCTTTTTATAGGCCGACAGTTGATACTGAACTAGCTGATATTAATTTGCACTGACAAGGGGCAGGATTGCTTTCTAATTACTGATAGATTCCAGCTGGTGTCTTGGCTTTCCATGCCTATTTGCACCTCCCTTTCTTCATGTGCTCAATACTTTTTTCCTGTGCCATTCCATTTTATTATACATAACTTAATTTCTGAACTTATTTGTTTTGGTTTCCTTGTATGTATGGATTACATGGGTTGTTACCGACATGTGGTGAAAATTTCATGTCAATAGCACCTTTATATTTACCTTGAAAAATTGTGACGTGTTCAATAAATTATTTTACCCGCAGTAGGTGAGAAATAAGAGACCAGACATACATGCGTTCTTTTTTTTACATGCTCTGTTTAATTCACACCCTCATTACATTGTCAGCAAATATCAAAATGATCTGAGCAAATCCCCCCACCTGTGATCCCCCCACCTGTGTGGGGACAGTAATGCTTTCTAGGCAAAGTGTTACTCCTACATTTGAATGTAGAAGCTTAGAAGGAATGCTCAGCACTAATAAATGAGCTTTTCCCTCTGCCTTTAATAGTCAAATATACTACTACTACTAAAGCGATGGCACTTTGTAAAAATTGAGTGACAAAGTTACTATTTAACTGAAGCACATGAACGTGTGAGATAAAATTAAGGCCTCTTGCACACAGTACCGATGTTTGAGCATCTGCTTTTTTTGGACGCAATTCCAAATATTTGGAAGTTCATTCCTTCCATTGGCCAGACTATTCACTTATTATGGCCATTGAAATTAATGTACACTCATGCGCTAAATGTGCCTAGTGCGTCAAACATTTTTTTCTGCTCATAAGCTCCTCTCCTGAATGCACAAGTGATGGGATTTTCTTTCAGCTTCTAAGCATTTGCAAAGTGAAAAAAAAAACCTCAAACGCCCTTAGAAGCATACATTTTTGCACCCAATGTGTATGAGGCCTTCCTTGTGTGCCTGATGAAGACCTCTGTGCTGGATCGTGGTGGAAATATTTATCTAATACTGTCATAGTACAATTATGGAAAATGTCATTGCTGACTTGCTTTTGGAGATACATGTTCCAGGACTGCCTAACGTATCCTACAGTGTGAGTCAGTGGGCAGGAACAAGCATGCAGGTTTCGGTTGTGGGTACACCTAGCATGCACATGCGTAGTCAAGGTCAATGATGCTGGCTGTCAAAATACATGAACAGTGTCTGCATCTGATTGGATGCAGGGGTTGTTCGTCTGACAATTTTCCACTTGCCTCCTAAATGAAAGTCAATTGAAAAACGTAACTTTTGCTCATCTAAGTGTTGCAAACAGGGCCGCCCACAGAGCTAAATTGAATGTGAATATGGCCAGCTTAACCAAATGGTGAAGCATGTAAGCATAAGGATGAAAACCCTGGAGCTTACAGCTAAAAAAAGGTCGGTCAGTAATGGTAGCACCTAAGGTTCTCTCTTGACAAGTTATCTTTAAAGGGTGGCCTATGTGCAGAATCACTCAATAGCCTATTTGGGCCTCTGGGTACAAAGACAGCAAGGTGCCTCCTCATTTACCTGGTCTGATTTCACTATATCCTATAGATAATATGATTCAACCTACCTACCTTTGGCCACTGGAAATCTGATAAGTCTAATAATGGATATGTACAGCCAAAATAGGCTGTGGGCTGGAATCCAAGGATTTCAGGTGTGGCACACAAGCACCCTGCACCCATATGTAGCACTCTCTAGTGTGTTCGAATAGATATTGTTAGGATTTTTGTTAGTGTAGGTAAAATGTTTTGGCTTGGCTGGCAGCCAGGTCTGTGATTTAATTTGGGTTGAGTGAGTGATCCAGGGAGGCTGGTATGACTCAACAGGCTGTATTTCTAGTACCTCCCCTTACTTCTAAAACTTTCTGGAAACTTCCAGAAGAATGGGATGGAGGTTAGGAGGAGCTGCCTGGAGTATTCATGAGGGCCCTGACCAATCCCAAACTGATGGGTTGGCTGGGGGCAGGCCACCCCAAATACTCAGGGTCAGCCAAGCAGGGCAGGAGAGTGTGGGTGGAAGTAGGAAGCTGTCGGTGGCCCTTGAGGGTAACCTCCTAGCCTGGGAGCTCGGGTGCAGGAGGGATCCTCTGATATCCCAAGGAGGAATCCTGTCCAGTAGGGGGGGGCTGAGAGGACTGGGTGAGAGCAGCCTGAGATGGATACAAATAAAAAATTGCGACGAGGGGGCGTGGTCTAAGATGGCGGAGTAGGAGAGTTACACGAGGGCTCTGCTCCTTCCATACCCCCAGGCTATGTAGCTACGCAGCATAGAGAGAGAGCACAGACCTGAAACTGTCAGTAAAACGGCTGGCATATACCTGTGATCCCCGGGCGGCATGATAAGAAGGAACGGAGACGGGCAGAAGGTACAGAAAACATCTATCCAGCCAGAGATCCCTCAATACTTCTCCCGGACAAGGGCGGCTGCGGCGCGACACCTGGAGCAAGTGAAAGGAGAGGAGAGACAGCGCGGTGGATTCGGAGAGGCGGCTGACGTCATCCCTGCGACCCGTGCGCCTTGTGCGCTGGATACGCCGGCAGTGTCAGGATCGAGGAGCGGTGATACAGAAGGGGGAGAGGAAGCTCGCCACCGGCATCAGGTGGAAGGTACAGTAGCGGCACCCCAAATGGCAGGGGAAGATGCAGATCTCAGAGCGCTCTTGAGGGCGCTCCCGACAAGGGCAGACATGCAGGCTCTTCCCACAAAAGCAGACCTAGAAGGGTGGATGGCCAGGATAGAAGAAATACACAGGAAAGACCTGGAGGAGGTGAGGTCTGAGGTCCAGCTGCTAGCAGGCAGGGTGTCTGAAGGAGAGAGTGCACAGGCAGCCTTGGAGGAGCGGATGCTAAAGAATGGAACAGGTACAGGGTGAGCAAAATCTTTAGGTCCCCTCTATGCAGCTCCGCTTAGAGGAGTTTGAAGACCGCAGCAGAAGGAAGAACTTAAGATTTAGGGGGGTCCCAGAGACGGTTGGCGGGGATGCATTGCAATCCACTATCGCCTCAATATGTCAGCAATTGGACATTCAGGTCCCTCTAGAAGACTTAGAGTTTGAAAGGCTCCACAGAGTGTCAGGTACCCTCCCAACTAGCCCAGACAGGCCAAGAGATGTGATATGTTGTTTTCACAGGTTCACACATAAGGAACTGATCAGTCGTAAGGCATGGGATATGAAAGAAGTGATATATGAAGGTATGAAGATTAAAATCTTGCCTGACTTATCGAGGGCCACCCTGCAGAGAAGAGCTATGATACGACCATTATTGGGTATAATACGGAAATCAGGGGGCACGTACCGCTGGGGCTACCCCTTTTCAGTCATCATAAAGAAGGACTCTAAATCATTCATACTGAGGCACCCGCTGGACTTGCCTCAACTGTTTATTTTTCTAGGAGAAGAGGCGGTTGAGGTACCAAATTGTTTACAGCATCTGGGCCGTCAAAATGACCACAGGGATCAGAAGAAGTAGTAGACTTTAAGACATATAGGAAAAAAGATGGAGGAGCCCTCATTTACCTGGACTTAGGATGCAGGATGCAGGACTCCTGGGAACTTTCTCTCTTTTTTTCTTCCTCTCCCCTTTTTTTTTTTTGCATGCCAACAACTCCCAAACACACCTCGCCCTTTCTTGTTGGAGGGGTTAGCTACCCGTATATCCCCCCTTTTTTTTTTTTTTTTTTGTTTTTGGGTCTTAAAAATTTTTTTCCTTTTTTTTTTTTTTTTTTTTTTTCTCACACAATTTATTCACTAAGTCACTTATCCACGAAAGTACACTAGAGGAATATTGGAGTGTCGATGCAAAATAGGTTTTTTTTTCTCACTTATTTATTTTTATAAATTTTTTTTTTATTTTTTTTTGTTTGTTTGTATGATTTTTTTTTGTGAAATTTTTTGGTGAATTTTAGATGGAGGGGTTTTTTTTTTTTTTTTTTCCCAACTATTTAGTTACTTATGTATTTACTCATTTATTTATTATTTATTTATTTATTTATTTATTTATTTATTTTTTTTTTTTTTTTTTTTTTTTTTTTACAAACGTTTCTGAATAATGTATATCAGGACGTATTGGAGTATATATACACGTGGTTATTGGATTTTGGGGGGGGGGGGGCTCACTGGGGTATAAAATGTTATAAATGTCATTTAATGTTTGTATGTAATGGAGGTAGGAATTTGGGAGGGGTTCCCTCACCTCACCTCTCACTTTTCTTTCCAAATTTTTTGTTCACAGGCGAGATAGGGATATCTTGCATCACAAATATTTATTCACATATCCACAAATCACAACTAGGCACATAAGGACCTAGAGGCGAACTGCTCTCTAGGCATATATTAGTTAATAATTATTAGTTTAAGACCCTTAAGAGGTCGAAATAGAGGTGTGAGGGGGAGGTTGGGGAGCTCCTCTCCTTTAGAGGGGATAAGGAGGTAAAAGGGTTAGGGGGGTGGATGGGAGAAGAGGGACAAGGGGAGGGGAGAGAGAGGGGGAGGGAAGGAGAGAGGAAAGGGAGAAGGGGTGGAGGTCAGAGGGGGGGATCATGGGAGAATAAAAAAAGAGTATATAGGAGACAGCCTTTATCTTGTTTTGTTCCCCTTTTTTTTTTTTTCCCTATCTCTTTTTTCTCTGCCTTTATATACGAAGGAATGTACTTGGGTATTTGTGTAAGGATAAAACACGGAGAGAACAGTCTGGAGGTCAATGCAATCTGGATTTGGATTTGCCTGGGGGGTGGGAGAGAGCGGAGCCTCCCTGCCATTTTGGGTCAAGCCCCCTATAAATAGTTTTGCACCTACCGAGCCAGAGGAGGGTGGCTCGGAGAAGGGTGTCTCCCTAAGGGGTTTAGAAAGGGTTAGGGGGGGGTTTTTTTTTCTTTTTTTTTTTTTTTCTTTTTGCAGGGGGAAGAGGGAGGGGGAGGGTGAGGGATATAGGTAGATAAGGGTGGGGGTTTTCCTCTTTTTTCTCGCTGTCGTCTCTCGTCCCCTTCCCCTCTCCTTTTAACAGCCTCTCAGCAAGATGGAGGAAGTAAGGGTAACATCTATGAATGTTAAGGGTTTAAATGTCCCAGAAAAAAGAAAGATGCTTCTTAATGATTTAAAACAGAGGTGTATAGATATAGCTTTTATACAAGAAACTCATTTTAAGGCAGGTAGACTCCCTTTCCTTCAAAATAGATTTTTCCCAACTGTATATCATGCCTCCAATCAGGAGGCAAAATCAAAGGGGGTCTCAATTATGATCTCCAATCGGATCCCATGGACGTTGACAGATAAACGGGTGGATGGGAAGGGAAGGTACCTCTTCCTGAAGGGGTCGATAGGGGGGGTGAAGGTGACATTGGCTACAGTATATGCTCCCAATGTAAGGCAAGAGGTGTTCTTAATAAAAACCCTCACAAATCTGATAGATTTCTCAGAGGGTAAGCTGATACTGGGAGGAGATTTTAATATCCCATTGGACCCGAAAGTAGATACGTCCTCGGGGACGTCGTCTATACCCCATGGTACCAGAAGAAGACTATTGAAGAAATTGCATGAGCTACAACTTGTAGATGTATGGCGAATTATGCACGAGGGAGAGAGGGATTACACCTTTTACTCAAACCCCCACCAAGTGTATTCTCGGATAGACCTCTTCTTGGTACCTCACTATTTACTGACGAGGATAACAGAGGTTCATATAGGATGTATTACATGGTCAGATCATGCCCCGATCACTTTATGTATTTCCCTCCTTGGCGCTATGGGTACAACTGAAAGAAGATGGCGATTGAATGAGAGTTTGTTACAGAACCCCGAAATTCGGGAAGAAATAGCAAAAGAAATAAATGATTACTTTCAGATAAACGAGACTCCGGATAGTAACCCGGCCATAGTGTGGGAGGCACATAAAACAGTGATAAGGGGCATACTGATCAAACTCGGATCAAGAGTTAAGAAAGAAAGGGACAAACAGGTGTCGGGACTTCTGCAGAAGATCCATGATCTGGAAACCCAGCATAAGAAAAACCAGACACCCTCTATGGGGATAGAGCTGGGGGACCTGAGACGCCGGATCTCGGAAATACTACGTTTTAAGGCTAAAGCGATTATTCAGAAAGGGAAAAAGACCTTCTATGAACTAGGAGATAAGTGCAGTAAATTACTAGCAGGCAAATTGAAAGGGAAAATTTCGAATACCTATATTCCCCATATAAAAGGAAGAGACGGGAGACTCATCTCACAACCCAAAGCCATAGCACAGACATTTGGGGAATTCTATACCTCATTATATAATTTAGAATCAGCACCCATATCTACATCGATCCAGGAGGAATATCTTTCCTCTGCGAAACTGCCAAGACTAACATCATTAGAACGGAGGAAATTGGAAGAGCCTATTTCAGCAGAGGAGGTAAATGAGGCAATGAAAACGGCGAAGCCAGGCAAAGCGCCCGGCCCGGACGGCTTTACGCTGCTTTATTACAAAAAATTCTCCATACCGCTCTGCAGGCAAATGGCAAAGGTTTTCAATGCCCTGGGTAGAACAGCTGCATTCCCACCAGACTCTCTTTTGGCGCATATTACTGTGCTACCAAAGGAGGGGAAGGACCCTTCGGAATGTGGCAGCTACAGACCCATTTCCCTCCTAAATGTGGACTTAAAGCTTTTCACCAAAATCTTGGCAACCCGGATTCAGCCTTTGTTGTGTCAGTTGATAGATCGAGATCAGGTTGGGTTTGTTCCCCCGCGGGAAGCGAGGGACAACACTATTAAGGTTCTCAATCTGGTCCACCATGCCAACAAGTTAGATATTCCTAGTGTTTTTTTGAGAACCGATGCCGAGAAGGCGTTTGATAGGGTGAGATGGCCTTTTTTGTTTGAGGTGCTGAGACAGGTTGGCATGGGGGACCAGATGATTACGTGGATTAAGAGTGTGTATACAAACCCCAAGGCAGAAGTAAAGGTAAACGGAATATTTTCTAGGCCCTTCAAAATATCAAATGGTACAAGGCAGGGGTGTCCCCTTTCCCCCATGCTATTTTCCCTATCAGTAGAACCTTTGTTAAGTAAAATCAGGGAAAACAAAGATATCCAGGGCCTAAAAATAGGAAATAGAAACTATAAAATTTCAGCCTATGCGGACGATCTATTGTTCTCCATGTCTGCACCACATATTTCAATCCCCAATCTTATGAAAGAATTTGAAACATACGGCAACCTATCAAATCTAAAAATAAACTACTCGAAATCAGAAGCGATGGGAGTTGCGATGAGGAACAGGGAGTGTAAGGCGATCCAAAAAATTTTTAATTTTAAATGGGTGTCTGAGAAGCTGAAATATTTGGGCACGTATATTCCTTCGAATATAAAAAAGACGTTTGAGGTGAACTTTCCCGATTTATTTGATTCAGTTCAGAAGCAGTTGGAAAAATGGCATCAGGGCATCCATTCGTGGTTCGGAAGATGCAATATTATTAAAATGAGTATTTTACCAAAATTTTTATATTTACTCCAAGCATTACCAATATCTGTCCCAGCGGTCTTTCTCCGCCAAACATGCCCTTTACTTACAAAATTTATTTGGGCAGGGAAACGACCCAGGATAGCTAGAGGAATAATGACGATGCCCAGGGGTTTCGGTGGATTAGCGGTCCCAAACATAACGAAATATTATCATGCAGTACACCTGGGGAGGGTGGTAGACTGGTGCAGACATGGAGAACTCAAAGCATGGGTAGAATTAGAACAGCAGGTCAGTGAGATACCCCTGCGTAGAGCACCATGGTGCCTTGATAAGATACCAATGCTGATCAAGACGCACCCAACTATAGGTTCTACCTTAAAGATAAGTTCACTTTTAATACGCGACTCCAAAATCTCCTCAAGAAATTCTCCTTTAATCCCTGTGCTAGGAAACCCGGGGTTCCCCCCAGGGGGAGAGGCAGGGGCATTTAAAAATCTAGAGGAGAGAGGTATAGTCCAAGTTTCACATTTTATTCACAACGGGGCATGGCCTACTTTGGAGGGACTAATGCAGAGAGGGGGATCTTTTGAGTTAAAGCCATGGCGGGCGATTCAGATTTTGAACTTTTTGAGGTCACTGGGGCCAGCGGTTGATTATGATCGTCATTTAACGTTGTTCGAGCAATACTGTGAGGGACAGGAACCGCTTCCCCGGTTGATCTCAAAAATGTATAGGATATTAAATACCCCACAGGAGGATTATATGCCCTCTAGTAAGGCTAAGTGGGAAAGAGATCTGAATAGGACTTTCACTAAGGTACAATGGCGTGACATTATATACATGACCCAGTATACCTCTATGTGCACTCGCATGCAAGAATTCAATTACAAAATCATGACACAGTGGTACTATACTCCGGTAAAACTCCAGAGATTTTACCCTGAAACAACAGGACAGTGCTGGAGATGCGGAGAGGAACCTGGATCCTTATTCCATATACTCTGGACATGTTCCAAAATTAGGCAGTATTGGGGAGAGGTAAGAAGGATATCTCAAAAATTTATGGAAAATATAATCCCAGAAGACCCGGCCCTTTTCCTGCTTCACTCAACCCAAATACCGAAACGGATATATAGGAAATCCATCCTATGCCATTTAATTAACGCGGCGAAGGCAAATATAACTCTGTCATGGAAAGAACGGGATCCACCTTCAATAGCAAGATGGTTAAATAAAGTAAGGGAGATTGGAGCTATGGAGGATCTAGTGTACTCCGGTCAAAATAAAAAAGAACGGTACAACATAACATGGGAAGGGTGGAATAGCTTTATACACTCGGAGGAAGGGAAAACAATTCTGGGAGAAAATGTGGATGGAGTTAGCTAAAGAGATGCGAGTGAGCACACAGAATAGCTAGGGATAGGCTCTCCCCATCCTGGCTGGGAGGGGGGGGGGGGGGGGGACGGGAGACGAGAGGGAGGAAAATGGGTGGGGTTTTTTTTTTTTTTTTTTGGGGTTGGGGGGGGGGAGGAGGGGAGGGGAAATAGAGAGGCAAAGGGGAGGGAGGTACTCATACAAAGGGGAAACGGGGGATTAAAAGGAAATTACCAGAGGAACCCTTACAATAAGAAAAGATACAGATGTTATAGGATAAAAGAATCATTGGGTTTTAGTTCAGATCAGAGAGTAGACTATGAACCCTGTGTATCTGTACTTCCCCTGTTTTGTTTGTAAAGAAAATAAATAAAAATAAAATGTGAAGAAAAAAAAACAAATAAAAAAATATAAAAATGTTATATTAAGTTATGCCCCTGTCACCAAAAAAAGGAAGGTACGAAGTATCTGTTTTCAGGGCTGCACTGCATTGATTGCACCCTGTGTATCTGTACTTCCCCTGTTTTGTTTGTAAAGAAAATAAATAAAAATATAAATGATAAAAAAAAACTTTTTCTGTAAGTGTGAGAATGTCTTCTGCATTCTGTATCGCCATGTCTCTGTGTTGCTTTGCCAAATATGCTTTCATTTAGCTCTGATCTTTCCTGTCACCAAACCAACGCCAAAGCTTTCCAGTGTCCATCATTTGTAGAGACAGTCCCTCCTTTGTGCCCAGATCCTTCTGTCCCTCTGTCCTCTCTCATGTGTGCTTTATAGGTATGATGTAAAGATCTGTATAAATAAACTTACGACCATGAGTGTTTATGTAGCTTTTAATGCTGGACTCTAGACAGAAAGACATAATTTAATGTCGGTGTGTATTCCTTTAAAATAGCTTCATACATACAGCTAGCATAGATATTGTCATCTGTTTTCATATCAGCATCTAGCACAGCAGACTGGGAGAGGAAAGAACAGCACTGGGGGGCCAACATATGCTGCCGACCAAACATGCACTGACAGAGGGAGAGAGCAGAGCTAATAGGTTATGAGTATGTTGCTTCTCCTTTACTGTCCAATCAGCAGGCTGTGGTCAGTGAGGTGCCACCAGTAGAACTCAACACAAAACCTTTGTTGGATAGAGTAAAGCCTGGTTCACACGAGCCGAATATCGGCCAGTATCAGGTGGCTCAACAGAAACCGGCCGATATTCGGTCCATGTGTACACCAGCCTGTCCAACAGAATATGGCGAAAGGGGTGGCTTCTGTCAAATGGGCATGCAGCAAACCGACTGGGATCTGATCAGCTGGTGGCTGCCAGCACTGACTGGTGTGTTCTGGCAGAGGGGAAGTTCCCCTGTCCAAACACAATAGCCCAACAGGGAGATCACTGTACTAACATCAGATAGTTGGTGCAACAAGCTCCTCCCAAGTTTTTTTTCATTCAGCCCACTGGGATTAATGAAGAAAAACTGATAGTGTGTACCAGGCTTAAGAGAGGGTTAAAACCCCTGCCAGTTTTTGTTTGCCGTTTTTTCCCATTGGGGAGACTGCTGCTGCCAGTACCATGTGACTGCCGTGACCAATTAAAGTTGTACACAATAGATGGCTTCCTTTCATGCCATCCATTGTGTACAACTCTGTTGCTAGCTGTGATTGGTCAATTGGATCACATGGTACAGACAGGGCCAATCACAGACCATCTGTACCATGTGATTAGCTTTGACCAATCATAGCTAATCACAACAAAACAAACAATGAATCTGTTTCATTCAGTAAAATGCTTGCTTATAGCAGTGTATATCACAGCTGTAAGCAAACATAAAAATTCTGATCACTTCCCCAGTGTAGTACAATTTTACTATGGTAAGATCATATTGCTCTGATCACAGTGTGTTAAAAAAAAAATAGTAAAAAAGAAAAACAACTGTAATAAAAACAAAACAAAAAAAAACATTAGGAAAAAATTACCCGTATTTATCGGCGTATAACACGCGCCGGCGTATAACACGCACCCCAAGTTTAGGAGGGAATTTAAAAGAAAAAAACTTTTAGGAAAGAAGTTTAAGGAAAAAAACTTACATTTAAATGCCCATTAATGCAGCCTTGTCAGTGTCATTTGCAGCCTTGCATTGCAGCCTTGTCAGTCATTTGCAGCCTTGTCGGTCATTTGCAGGCTTCCATTGCAGGCTCGTCAGTCATTTGCAGCCTTCCATTGCAGCCTTCCATTGCAGCCTTGTCAGTCATTTGCAGCCTTCCATTGCAGCCTTGTCAGTCATTTGCAGCCTTCCATTGCAGCCTTGTCTGTCATTTGCAGCCTTCCATGTCATTTGCAGCCTTGTCAGTGTCTTTTTTCTTTTAAAAGTGGCGCAGCCGAGATACAGAGCGGATGTCCTGTGTATCTCGGCAGCGCTCGGTAGTTCTCGGCCGTTCTTGGCGGCTTTCGGGTATTCCGGCCGAAAATAGCCGAGAACGGCCGAAAATAGTCGAGAACGGCTGAAGATAGCCAAGAACGCCCGCAGATACCCGAAAGCCACCGAGATCGGCAGAAGAGGTTAAAAAAAAAACGGGGGATCGGTGTATAACACGCCCCCTGATTTTCCCCTGATTTTAAGGGGAAAAAAGTGCGTGTTATACGCCGATAAATACGGTACATAGTTACATAGTAGGTGAGGTTGAAAAAAGACACAAGTCCGTCAAGTCCAACCTATATGTGTGATTATATGTCAGTATTACATTGTATATCCCTGTATGTTGTGGTCGTTCAGATGCTTATCTAATTGTTTTTTGAAACTATCGATGCCCCCTGCTGAAACCACCGCTTGTGGAAGGGAATTCCACATCCTTGCCGCTCTTACAGTAAAGAACCCTCTATGCAGTTTAAGGTTAAACCTCTTTTCTTCTAATTTTAATGAGTGGCCATATGTCTTATTAAACTCTCTTCCGCAAAAAAGTTTTATCCCTATTGTGGGGTCACCAGTACGGTATTTGTAAATTGAAATCATATTCCCTCTCAAGCATCTCTTCTCCAGAGAGAATAAGTTCAGGGCTCAAAACCTTTCTTTAATAGCTTTGTCGCCCTTATTTGTACTCGCTCCATTTCCAGTAAATCCTTCCTGAGGCCACGATCAGACACCTGACCAATGTCTCCCTGGAAGGGAACCCGGCGGCCTGTCTGCTACATATGACAGAACGACCCATTAAAAAATATAAAAAGTCTTTGACCATTCAACTTTTGAATGCGGCCAAGGCATGCATTCCGCTGTGTTGGAGATCGGAGAACCCACCGGCAAGGCCCCTCTGGTTCGCTAAAGTTAACGAACTGAGAGACATGGAGGACCTCTCAGCCACTTTGTACGATAGGGAGGAGGCCTTCCGCGAGACCTGGAGACCCTGGCAGTATTTCATATACACAGAGGAATATCTCCAAGAAGTGGCACGCAGTCCTGGACCCCACAGGCAGACCTCCTTACCGACGCCCTCCGGGCAGAGGACACCACCTTCCTCTTAATTTGCTTGCTTTTTTGGGAACTGTCAAAAAAATGTGTTTCGTTTCGTTTTGTTCCGTTTCGTATATAAAAAAATTCGTAATTCGTAATTCGTGTACGAAATTCCGTTCGAATTCGTACGAAATCCGAATTTCGTACGAATCGTAAAAAAAAAATTGAATCGTTACGAATCGTTAGTAAAGTTACGAATCGTTACGAATCGTTAACGCGGCTAATGAATTGTCGGTTCCCGTAACACAGAGAACAATTCGAATCCAACTACAAATATCGAATTTCAACTAATACGAAATAAATTATTATAGCGGATATAACGAATGCTTCAAATGATTCGAATGAATTCGAGATTCAGTATATCTAATATAGAGAACTGTTCCTGCACAAAGTGTAATTTTTGCAGGAAAAAAAGCTATTTAAAATCACTCGCGGCTAATGAATTGTCGGCTCTGTAACACAGAGAACAGTCATTCATTGATTATAAAAAAAAAGCGTGGGGCCCCCCCAAATTCAATAACCAGGCCCTTCAGGTCTGGTATGGATATTAAGGGGAACCCCGGCCAAAAAAAAAAAATGCCATGGTGTCCCCCTCAAAATCCATACCAGACCCTTTATCCGAGCACGCAACCTGGCAGGCCGCAGGAAAAGAGGGGGGGCGAGAGCGGCCCCCCTCCCTCCTGAACCGTACCAGGCCACATGCCCTCAACATTGGGAGGGGGCTTTGGGGTCCCCCCAAAGCACCTTGTCCCCATGTTGATGAGGACAAGGGCCTCATCCCCACAACCCTGGCCATTGGTTGTGGGGGTCTGCGGGCGGGGGGCTTATCGGAATCTGGAAGCCCCCTTTAACAAAGGGGACCCCCAGATCCCGCCCCCCCCCCCTGTGTGAAATGGTAAGGGGGTACAAAAGTACCCCTACCATTTCACCAAAAAAGTGTCAAAAATTGTAAAAATGACAGGAGACTGTCTTTGACAATTCCTTTATCAAAATCTTCTTTCTTCTGGTCTTCTTCTTTCTTTCTTTCTTCATCCTTCGGTTTCTTCATCTTCTCCTTCCGGCATCTTCTTCCATCTTCTTCTTCCTCCGATCCGCTTCTTCTTCCTCCGGTCTTCTCGTCCTTTTTGTCCGGCATCTTCTTCCATGGCGTCGGCGTCTCTTCTCGGGCCGCTCCTCGCAATGGGAGGCTCCCGCTGTGTGAGGCTTCGCTCCGGCTGACAGGTCTTTTATAACGGAGGGCACCTGGTGACCCCGCCCCCCTCTGACGCACGGGGACGTCATGGGGACTTCCCTATGGCTTTCCCCATGACGTCAGAGGGGGGTGGGGTCACCAGGTGCCCTCCGTTATAAAATTCCTGTCAGCCGGAGCAAAGCCTCACACAGCGGGAGCCTCCCATTGCGAGGAGCGGCCCGACAGAAGAACAGACGCCGACGCCATGGAAGAAGATGCCGGACGAGAAGACCGGAGGAAGAAGAAGCGGATCGGAAGAAGAAGAAGATGGAAGAAGATGGAAGAAGATGCCGGAAGGAGAAGAAGATGAAGAAACCGAAGGATGAAGAAGGAAGAAGGAAGAGCAGAAGAAAGAAGATTTTAATAAAGGAATTGTCAAAGACCGTCTCCTGTCATTTTTACCATTTTTGTCACCTTTTTTGGTGAAATGGTAGGGGTACTTTTGTACCCCCTTACCATTTCACACAGGGGGGGGGGCGGGATCTGGGGGTCCCCTTGTTAAAGGGGCTTCCAGATTCCGATAAGCCCCCCGCCCGCAGACCCCCACAACCAATGGCCAGGGTTGTGGGGATGAGGCCCTTGTCCTCATCAACATGGGGACAAGGTGCTTTGGGGGTCTCAGACCCCCAAAGCATCCTCCCAATGTTGAGGGCATGTGGCCTGGTACGGTTCAGGAGGGAGGGGGGGTGCTCTCGTCCCCCCCTCTTTTCCTGCGGCCTGCCAGGTTGCGTGCTCGGATAAGGGTCTGGTATGGATTTTGAGGGGGACCTCACGCCATTTTTTTTTTTTTTTTTTTGGCTGGGGTCCCCCTTAATATCCATAGCAGACCTGAAGGGCCTGGTTATTGAATTTGGGGGGACACCAATGCTTTTTTTTTTTATCAATGACTTCAATGAATGACTGTTCTCTGTGTTACAGAGCCGACAATTCATGCGCCCCTTCACAGGCATACAGTATATCTGTGAAGGGGGTCATGTTCCCCGTGGCTGGGGTCCCCCTCAAAATCCATACCAGACCCTTATCCGAGCACGCAACCAGGCAGGCTGCAGGAAAAGAGGGGGGACGAGAGCGCCCCCCTCCCTCCTGAACCGTACCAGGCCACATGCCCTCAACATTGGGAGGATGCTTTGGGGGTCTGAGACCCCCAAAAAACCTTGTCCCCATGTTGATGAGGACAAGGGCCTCATCCCCACAACCCTGGCCATTGGTTGTGGGGGTCTGCAGGCGGGGGGCTTATCGGAATCTGGAAGCCCCCTTTAAAAAGGGGACCCCCAGATCCCCCCCCCCCCTGTGTGAAATGGTAAGGGGGTCTACCATTTCACCAAAATAGGTGACAAAAATGGTAAAAATGACAGGAGACGGTCTTTGACAATTCCTTTATTAAAATCTTCTTTATTCTGCTCTTCCTTCTTCCTTTCTTCATCCTTCGGTTTCTTCATCTTCTCCTTCCGGCATCTTCTTCCATCTTCTTCCATCTTCTTCTTCTTCCAATCCGCTTCTTCTTCCTCCGGTCTTCTCGTCCTTCTCGTCCGGCATCTTCTTCCATGGCGTCGGCGTCTGTTCTTCTGTCGGGCCGCTCCTCGCAATGGGAGGCTCCCGCTGTGTGAGGCTTCGCTCCGGCTGACAGGTCTTTTATAACGGAGGGCACCTGGTGACCCTGCCCCCTCTGACGTCATGGGAAAAGCCATAGGGAAGTTCCCATGACGTCCTTTTTTGGTGAAATGGTAGGGGTACTTTTGTACCCCCTTACCATTTCACACAGGGGGGGGGGGGGCGGGATCTGGGGGTCCCCTTGTTAAAGGGGGCTTCCAGATTCTGATAAGCCCCCCGCCCGCAGACCCCCACAACCAATGGCCAGGGTTGTGGGGATGAGGCCCTTGTCCTCATCAACATGGGGACAAGGTGCTTTGGGGGTCTCAGACCCCCAAAGCATCCTCCCAATGTTGAGGGCATGTGGCCTGGTACAGTTCAGGAGGGGGGGCGCTCTTGTCCCCCCTCTTTTCCTGCGGCCTGCCAGGTTTGCGTGCTCGGATAAAGGGTCTGGTATGGATTTTGAGGGGGACCCCACGCCGTTTTTTTTTTTTTTGGCCGGGGTTCCCCTTAAAATCCATCCCAGACCTGAAGGGTCTGGTATGGATATTTAGGGGGGACCCCACGCCATTTTTTTTTTTTTTTGGCTGGGGTTTCTCTTAATATCCATAGCAGACCTGAAGGTCAATGAATGACTGTTCTCTGTGTTACGGAGCCGACAATTCATTAGCCGGCAATAGCCGCAAGTGATTTTAAATAGCTTTTTTTACTGCAAAAATGACACTTTGTCATTCGAATTTATTTGAATTCATTTGAATCATTCGTTATATCCGCTATAATAATTTCTTTCGAATTAGTTGAAATTCGATATTGGTAGTTTGATTTGAATAATTTGGAGCTGAAATTCGTAAACGGAATTTTTCCTGCAAAAATTACACTTTGTCATTCGAATTCATTCGAATCATTCGAATTCATTCGAATCATTCGAATTCATTCGAATCATTCGTTATATCCGCTATAATAATTTCTTTCATATTAGTTGAAATTCGATATTTGGTAGTCGGATTCGAATAATTTGGCGATGAAATTCGTAAACGGCACAGGGTTCCCCTTCAGATCCATACCAGACCTGAAGGGTCTGGTATAGATTTTGGGGGGACCCCTACGTCATTCTTTTTTTAAATTTGGCGCAGGGTTTCCCTTAATTTCCATATCAGACCTGAAGGGCCTGGTATGGATTTCAGGGGGGCCCCTACGCAATAAGTTGTACCGTATTTATCGGCGTATAACACGCACTTTTTCCCCCTTAAAATCGGGGGGAAAGTCGTGGGTGCGTGTTATACGCCGATACCCCAAAAAAAATGACAAAATCGGTTGCGGCGCCGGACCGATGAGACAAAAGTGGAACTCTTTGGAAGGTGTGTGTCCAAGTATATCTGGCGTAGAAGGAACACTGCATTTCAGAAAAAGAACATTATACCAACAGTAAAATATGGTGGTGGTAGTGTGATGGTCTGGGGCTGTTTTGCTGCTTCAGGACCTGGAAGACTTGCCGTGATAAAAGGAACTATGAATTCTGCTGTCTACCAAGAGATCCTGAAGGAGAATGTCCGACCATCTGTTCGTGTACTCAAGCTGAAACGAACTTGGGTTCTGCAGCAATACAATGATCCTAAACACACCAGCAAGTCCACCACCGAATGGCTGAAGAAAAACAAAATGAAGACTTTGGAGTGGCCTAGCCAAAGTCCTGACCGGAATCCTGTTGAGATGTTGTGGTATGACCTTAAAAAGGCCGTTCATGCTCGAAAACCCTCTAATGTAACTGAATTAGGACAATTCTGCAAAGATGAGTGGGCCAAAATTCCTCCAGGATGCTGTAAAAGCCTCATTGCACGTTATCGTAAACGCTTGGTTGCAGTTGTTGCTGCTAAGGGTGGCCCAACCAGTTATTAGGTTTAGGGGGCAATCACTTTTTCACACAGGGCCATGATGGTTTGGATTTTTTTTCACCTTTAATAATAAACACCTTCATTTACAAATTGCATTTTGTGTTTACTTGTGTTGTCCTTGACTATTGTTTAAATTGGTTTGATGTTCCGAAACACTTAAGTGTGACAAACATGCAAAGGAACAGGAAATGAGGAAGGGGGCAAACACTTTTTCACACCACTGTATAACCAGGCAGGGAGTGGCACAGGTGCCTGGATGGAAGGTACTTGTAGCAGGTGCCAAGCAGCAGGCAGACTTGTGGACAGAATGATATGCAAAAGGCAGAGTCAGGTTACAAGCCAGGTCAGCAATAAGGTATCAGGAACGAGCAGACCGAGTATACACAGGAACAAACACAGGATCAGGTCGCACAAGGTAGAAGCTGGCGACCACTTGGCAATTTTCTGGTCTATGGAGCCACTTTAAATAGGCAAGAGAGCGCCAAGTATTTCCGCATTCTCATGCTAATGTGTGTGGAATCGCGAGCAAGTCCGTGCACGTCTAGTTGTCACCCACAAATTATTATGCACATGAGCGCGAGTTTGGGAAAGTCTAGTTGTCACTCGAGAATTTCTATTAGCAAGTGCACATCTTAATGCACATCTTTGTGCACGACTGTGCATACGATTTCCCTGACAGCAGCACCCTGGTGGAAAAAGGTTGCCCTAAGGCAATCAGATATTCCTTGGATCAATAAACTCTGGTGTTATTGCTTTAATTGTTAAAGAGTAACTCCACTTTTGTTGAGAAAAAATATTCCCCTCTGGGTGATCTAGGTGCAGGGATTGTAACAAACTTTGTTGCAGATTCCTACTTTTTTTTTTTATTCTGGAGAAATAGCTGTCTGATTGTCTATGTGCATGTGCGTCTGTAGGGGAGTGGTTTTCTAATTATCAATCAGCTGCTGCACCCGCTCTAATGAAAAAAAATGCAAGGTTTCCATCCCTTTAGACATGATTTCCTTTGGGAATATCTCACCAAAAAATGCCATTTGTGTTGCAGGGGATGCACAAAATAGAATTTGTATCTTAGTGCAGACCTCTGGGAAAACCAGTAAGCCAATGACACAAGCAGAAAATGACATATGGAGAACGCCCCTCTGTATACAGAACATCTCCAGATTGCCATATTGCATTGCATTTTACAGAGAATTACAGTACTGCAGTTTGAAAATGAAAGGTCATTTTTTAAAAACATTCAATTGCAATATGACTTGTGTTGTATATACTATATTATTTTATTTTTTTATTTGCTATTTCTTTTCCCAACGAAAATGGACTTGTCCTTTAACCACATGCCGACCGCGCCATAGTGAAAGACATCTACAGCGCGGTCGGCTTGTTCTAAGTGGACGTCCTACGGACGTCCTCCCAGAAACTTGCTCCTGCGCGCCCCCTGGGGCGCGCACTCGGGAACATCCGTGACCGCCGGTTCCCGAGGACCCAGCGCATCACGGATCACGGTAAACGGCCGCTGATAGCGGCCGTTTACCACGTGATCGCTTCGTCAAATGATGGAGAGATCACATGTACACATCACATGTTCACGTCATGACGCCGGTTCCTCCCTCCCCTCTCTGTACCGATCGGTACAGTGAGAGGGGAGAAGCGGAAAGGGGGAGAGACGGGACCAGCGCTGTGGGCTGGATGTGTAGTGCCCACAGCGCTGGTCAGTGCCTGCAATACTGCCACCACTGTGCAATACTCTGCAACCACTGTGCAATGCTCTGCAACCACTGTGCAATGCTCTGCAACCACTGTGCAATTCTGTGCAACCACTGTGCAATGCTCTGCAACCACTGTGCAATACTCTGCAACCACTGTGCAATGCTCTGCCACCACTGCAATGCTCTGCCACCACTGTGCAATGCTTTGCCACCACTGTGCAATGCTCTGCCACCACTGTGCAATACTCTGCAACCACTGTGCAATGCTCTGCAACCACTGTGCAATACTGCAATACTCTGCCAATACTCTGCCAATACTTACCAATACTCTGCCAATACCCGCCAATACTCTGCCAATACTCGCCAATACTCTGTCAATACTCGCCAATACTCTGTCAATACTCGCCAATACTCTGCAATAATTTTTAATAGAAACAAAGAAATATTTATTTATTTTTTTACCGAATTTTCAGTATTTTTTGATTTAGAGCGCAAAAAATAAAAAACCCAGCGGTGATTAAATACCACCAAAAGAAAGCTGTATTTGTGTGAAAAAAATGACACACAATTCATTTGGGTACAGTGTTGCATGACTGAGTAATTGTCATTCAAAGTGTGAGAGCACCGAAAGCTGAAAATTGGTCTGGTTAGGAAGGGGGTTTAACTGCCCAGTGGGTAAGTGGTTAAAAGCTAGTTATATGATGCGTATTTAGGAATGCATCCAGGTTTTTTTAAACAATCAGCTAAGCTGGCTAGAAATGTATGCAGATGTTAAACCTCTTTGCCTCCAGATGCAAAGAGTGGCCCCTTTTCTTTTGCAATGATCTTAAAGTGAATAACACTGCACCGAGTTCACGATATGGATCATAGATGTATTTATATATGTTGAGCATGTCCTTCTTAAACTCCTTCTCAAGGGGGAATACATTCAGATCATCTAATCCTTCTTCATGGCTGAGGTCCTCTATGGCTCTTATCAGTTTAGTTCCCCTTCTCTGCACTCTCTCCAGTTCTCCAACATCCTTTTTGCGAGCTGGTTCTCAAAATGAACTGCTATTCCAAATGAGGCCCTACTAATGCTTTGTGCAGGATTATATCTCTCGCTGGAATCTTTCCCTTTTTATAAAACAAGAAAGTATTGTGTTTGCATTAGAAACTTGGCATTGTAGAAACTCTGCTCATGATCTATGTTCCCCTGAAGGTGTCGTTCTGCCTGCTGGGTCTGGTCGGGCCCCCTGGCCCACCGCCAAGCAACCAGAACCCTAATAGGGCTCCTATTATTTTATGCTAGGAAGGCTTTACTCATAAAATGGAAACAACCAGAGGTACCTACCTTGAATTCATAGAAATCGCTGATCAACTCAGCAGTGCCATTATACAAAGCGGCTTATCTCGCTAGATGCCGCCCAGCCAAGTTTGACAAAATTTGGCAAGTGTGGTTAGATTCAGACATCTCAAACGCGACACAATAAGATCTAGATCCTTTGTTTGTTTACTTTGACCAAATGCCTTGTAGCACTGATGACCTAATTTTTCCGATATGATGGTATGCCTAGGTGTGTTTCTCCCAGTCTAAGCACCCCTCCCTGAAGTGGTCACCTACAGTACAGGACCCATTGTCCTTTCCAATATCCCTTCAAATTTTTTTTAAAGGTACATTTTTATTTGTTTTTTTGCACACAAACAGAAATAAAAGACATTACAAACAACATCTAACAGAAAACGTCACATACATTTGTCGAGCGAACACCGCTCAGTCCCAGAACATATATAGCAAACTGGTATACACGTGATCAGTAACAAATAACATTGCATTGATAACTCAGTACTATGTCTAGAAGCCCTTTGGTCGATTAGTGCTATTGGACTTTATTTGGCAGGTGGGATAGTATTTTCAGAGCCAACCCACCTGTCCCATATTTTCAGGATTTTTTTTGGACATCCTCTGGACTCGTAGGTTAGCTTGTACATTGGCACAGCCTGGTTGACTAAAGTAAGCCAAAAAGGTATAGTAGGTGAAGCTTGTGATTTCCAGTGCATAGTGATTGATTTTTTGGCATAAAACAATACTATCCTCAGAAACGTTTGCATGTTAGATAAACCCTCATCATCAATATGCAGTTTAAGTTGTAGTAGTTACATTAGATATATTAGAACTTATAGGACTGTTATATTGTGTGTTGTTTAACCGCTTCCCGACCGCCTCCTGTAGATATACGTCATCAGAATGGCACGGGCAGGCAAAAGGACGTACCTGTACGTCCCCTTTAATTTGCCTGCCCGGGGGGCGCGCGCGCGCCGCCAGCGGCGCCCCCGCGACCCGGTCGGGAGCTCCGTGACCACGGCCGCGGGACCAGCGGACCCGATCGCCGCTGGTATCCCGCGATCGGGTTACGGAGCGGAAGAACGGGGAGAGGTCTATGTAAACAAACCTCTCCCCGCGCTTCCTACACTGACTGTCAGTGATCGGCGGTTCCCTGTCATCGGGAACGCCGATCAATGACGTCAGACGTACAGCCACGCCCCCCTACAGTAACCACAACACAACACGTCACACTGACTCCTCCCCGCCCCCTTGTGGTTAACCCCCTAACTACAACTGTCATTTACATAGGAATCAGTGCTATTTAAATAGCACTGATTTCTGTATAAATGACAAATGTCCCAAAAATGTGTCAAAAATGTCCGATGTGTCCGCCAAAATGTCGCAGTCACAATAAAAATCGCTGATCACCGCCATTACTAATAAAAAAAAAAATATTAATAAAAATGCTATAAAACTATCCCCTATTTTGTAAACGCTATAACTTTTGCGCAAACTAATCAATAATCGCTAATTGCGATTTTTTTTACCAAAAATATGTAGAAGAATACGTATCGGCCTAAACTGAGGAAAAAAAATGTTTTTTTTATATATATTTTTTGGGGATATTTATTATAGCAAAAAGTAAAAAATATTGCATTTTTTTCAAAATTGTCGCTCTATTTTTGTTTATAGCGCAAAAAATAAAAACCGCAGGGGCGATCAAATACCACCAAAAGAAAGCTCTATTTGTGGGAAAAAAAGGACGCCAATTTTGTTTTGGAGCCACGTCGCATGACCGCGCAATTGTTAGTTAAAGCGACGCAGTGCCGAATTGCAAAAAGGGGCCTGGTCCTTTGGCTGCCAATTGGTCCGGGGCTGAAGTGGTTAAGCCGGGGTATGCCCAAAGGCTTTATTCTGTAATTTCCTATTTTTTTTTTTTTCTTTCCACAAAACCTCAATAAAAAGTATTTAAAAAAAAAAGAAAGAAACTTGGCATTGCATGCTATTATTAATTAATTTTATCATCTCCCAGAACTCACAAATCCTTCTTGAATATTGACTCCAGTTGTACTCCTCCTAGAATGTATGCATGCTCCAAGCAGGGGTGGCACGTCCATTAAGGGCGCATGGGCGCCGCCCCCTCTATCCAGGCCACCCCCCCCCCCTATATGGTTAATGAATAGATTCATGCATAGCGGCTGCTGTGCCCCCCCCCCCCTATTCAGTCATCCAGCCCCTTTCAGGACGCTGGGTGCCTGAATTAAAGCGGCGGGGGTGTTTTTTTGAAGCACCTGATTAATGCCATAGGCTCTATTAGGCTTCAAAATAGGGTGGACTCGGGGCGCAGAGCATTGAGCTCGGAGCCCACCCAGGTGTGTTAGAAAGGCAAATTAATATTCGATTTTCTAACACATCTAACAACATCTAACATCGCCTCTCCGCTAATCAGGAAGCACAGGTCTGTTACCCATTTCCCGATTGGCTGAAAGGTCAGGAGATCCTATTGGACGCCTAGGAGAAGGGGAGGAGACGCACAGCAGAAGCCGCCGTGATCTCAGGAGAGATGAGGACAAAGGAGACGCTGCCAGATGCCCTCCCGGGGGGGGGGGGGCGTGGTCTAAGATGGCGGAGTAGGAGAGTTACACGAGGGCTCTGCTCCTTCCATACCCCCAGGCTATGTAGCTACGCAGCATAGAGAGAGAGCACAGACCTGAAACAGTCAGTAAAGCGGCTGGCATATACCTGTGATCCCCGGGCGGCATGATAAGAAGGAACGGAGACGGGCAGAAGGTACAGAAAACATCTATCCAGCCAGAGATCCCTCAATACTTCTCCCGGACAAGGGCGGCTGCGGCGCGACACCTGGAGCAAGTGAAAGGAGAGGAGAGACAGCGCGGTGGATTCGGAGAGGCGGCTGACGTCATCCCTGCGACCCGTGCGCCTTGTGCGCTGGATACGCCGGCAGTGTCAGGATCGAGGAGCGGTGATACAGAAGGGGGAGAGGAAGCTCGCCAGGTGGAAGGTACAGTAGCGGCACCCCAAATGGCAGGGGAAGATGCAGATCTCAGAGCGCTCTTGAGGGCGCTCCCGACAAGGGCAGACATGCAGGCTCTTCCCACAAAAGCAGACCTAGAAGGGTGGATGGCCAGGATAGAAGAAATACACAGGAAAGACCTGGAGGAGGTGAGGTCTGAGGTCCAGCTGCTAGCAGGCAGGGTGTCTGAAGGAGAGAGTGCACAGGCAGCCTTGGAGGAACGGATGCTAAGAATGGAACAGGTACAGGGTGAGCAAAATCTTCAGGTCCCCTCTATGCAGCTCCGCTTAGAGGAGTTTGAAGACCGCAGCAGAAGGAAGAACTTAAGATTTAGGGGGGTCCCAGAGACGGTTGGCGGGGACGCATTGCAATCCACTATTGCCTCAATATGTCAGCAATTGGACATTCAGGTCCCTCTAGAAGACTTAGAGTTTGAAAGGCTCCACAGAGTGTCAGGTACCCTCCCAACTAGCCCAGACAGGCCAAGAGATGTGATATGTTGTTTTCACAGGTTCACACATAAGGAACTGATCAGTCGTAAGGCATGGGATATGAAAGAAGTGATATATGATGGTATGAAAATTAAAATCTTGCCTGACTTATCGAGGGCCACCCTGCAGAGAAGAGCTATGATACGACCATTATTGGGTATAATACGGAAATCAGGGGGCACGTACCGCTGGGGCTACCCCCCTTTTCAGTCATTATAAAGAAGGACTCTAAATCATTCATACTGAGGCACCCGCTGGACTTGCCTCAACTGTTTATTTTTCTAGGAGAAGAGGCGGTTGAGGTACCAAATTGGTTACAGCATCTGGGCCGTCAAAATGACCACAGGGATCAGAAGAAGTAGTAGACTTTAAGATATATAGGAAAAAAGATGGAGGAGCCCTCATTTACCTGGACTTAGGATGCAGGATGCAGGACTCCTGGGAACTTTCTCTCTTTTTTTCTCCTCCTCTCCCCTTTTTTTTTTTTTTTTTTTTTTTTTACATGCCAACAACTCCCAAACACACCTCGCTCTTTCGTGTTGGAGGGGTTAGCTACCCGTATATCCCCCCCCCTTTTTTTTTTTTTTTTTGTTTTTGGGTCTTAAAAATTTTTTCCTTTTTTCTTATTTTTTTTTTTTTTTTCTCACACAATTTATTCACTAAGTCACTTATCCACGAAAGTACACTAGAGGAATATTGGAGTGTCGATGCAAAATAGGTTTTTTTTTTTTTTTTTTCTCACTTATTGATTTTTATAAATGTTTTTTTTTATTTTTTTTATTTTTTATTTTTTTTTTTGGTTGTTTGTATGATTTTTTGTGAAATTTTTTGGTGAATTTTAGATGGAGGTTTTTTTTTTTTTTTTTTTTTTTCCCAACTACTTAGTTACTTATGTATTTACTCATTTATTTATTATTTATTTATTTATTTATTTATCTAAATTTTTTTTATTTATTTATTTTTTTTTTTTCAAACGTTTCTGAATAATGTATATCAGGACGTATTGGAGTATATATACACGTGGTTATTGGATTTTGGGGGGGGGAGGGGCTCACTGGGGTATAAAATGATATAAATGTCATTTAATGTTTGTATGTAATGGAGGTAGGAATTTGGGAGGGGTTCCCTCACCTCACCTCTCACTTTTCTTTCCAAATTTTTCGTTCACAGGCGAGATAGGGATATCTTGCATCACAAATATTTATTCACATATCCACAAATCACAACTAGGCACATAAGGACCTAGAGGCGAACTGCTCTCTAGGCATATATTAGTTAATAATTATTAGTTTAAGACCCTTAAGAGGCCGAAATAGAGGTGTGAGGGGGAGGATGGGGAGCTCCTCTCCTTTAGAGGGGATAAGGAGGTAAAAGGGTTAGGGGGGTGGATGGGAGAAGAGGGACAAGGGGAGGGGAGAGAGAGGGGGAGGGAAGGAGAGAGGAAAGGGAGAAGGGGTGGAGGTCAGAGGGGGGGATCATGGGAGAATAAAAAAAGAGTATATAGGAGACAGCCTTTATCTTGTTTTGTTCCCCCTTTTTTTTTTTTTTTTTTTTTCCCTATCTCTTTTTTCTCTGCCTTTATATACGAAGGAATGTACTTGGGTATTTGCGTAAGGATAAAACACGGAGAGAACAGTCTGGAGGTCAATGCAATCCGGATTTGGATTGGTCTGGGGGGTGGGAGAGAGCGGAGCCTCTCTGCCATTTTGGGTCAAGCCCCCTATATATAGTTTTGCACCTACCAAGCCAGAGGAGGGTGGCTTGGAGAAGGGTGTCTCCCTAAGGGGTTTAGAAAGGGTTAGGGGGGTTTTGCCCCTTTTTTTTTTTTTTTTGTTGTCTTTTTTTTTTTTTTTTTCAGGGGGAAGAGGGAGGGGGAGGGTGAGGGATATAGGTAGATAAGGGTGGGGGTTTTCCTCTTTTTTCTCGCTGTCTCTCTCGTCCCCTTCCCCTCTCCTTTTAACAGCCTCTCAGCAAGATGGAGGAAGTAAGGGTAACATCTATGAATGTTAAGGGTTTAAATGTCCCAGAAAAAAGAAAGATGCTTCTTAATGATTTAAAACAGAGGTGTATAGATATAGCTTTTATACAAGAAACTCATTTTAAGGCAGGTAGACTCCCTTTCCTTCAAAATAGATTTTTCCCAACTGTATACCATGCCTCCAATCAGGAGGCAAAATCAAAGGGGGTCTCAATTATGATCTCCAATAGGATCCCTTGGACGTTGACAGATAAACGGGTGGATGGGAAGGGAAGGTACCTCTTCCTGAAGGGGTCGATAGGGGGGGTGAAGGTGACATTGGCTACAGTATATGCTCCCAATGTAAGGCAAGAGGTGTTCCTAATAAAAACCCTCACAAATCTGATAGATTTCTCAGAGGGTAAGCTGATACTGGGAGGAGATTTTAATATCCCATTGGATCCGAAAGTAGATACGTCCTCGGGGACGTCGTCTATACCCCATGGTACCAGAAGAAGACTATTGAAGAAATTGCATGAGCTACAACTTGTAGATGTATGGCGAATTATGCACGAGGGAGAGAGGGATTACACCTTTTACTCAAACCCCCACCAAGTGTATTCTCGGATAGACCTCTTCTTGGTACCTCACTATTTACTGACGAGGATAACAGAGGTTCATATAGGATGTATTACATGGTCAGATCATGCCCCGATCACTTTATGTATTTCCCTCCTTGGCGCTATGGGTACAACTGAAAGAAGATGGCGATTGAATGAGAGTTTGTTACAGAACCCCGAAATTCGGGAAGAAATAGCAAAAGAAATAAATGATTACTTTCAGATAAACGAGACTCCGGATAGTAACCCGGCCATAGTGTGGGAGGCACATAAAACAGTGCTAAGGGGCATACTGATCAAACTCGGATCAAGAGTTAAGAAAGAAAGGGACAAACAGGTGTTGGGACTTCTGCAGAAGATCCATGATCTGGAAACCCAGCATAAGAAAAACCAGACACCCTCTATGGGGATAGAGCTGGGGGACCTGAGACGCCGGATCTCGGAAATACTACGTTTTAAGGCTAAAGCGATTATTCAGAAAGGGAAAAAGACCTTCTATGAACTAGGAGATAAGTGCAGTAAATTACTAGCAGGCAAATTGAAAGGGAAAATTTCGAATACCTATATTCCCCATATAAAAGGAAGAGACGGGAGACTCATCTCACAACCCAAAGCCATAGCACAGACATTTGGGGAATTCTATACCTCATTATATAATTTAGAATCAGCACCCATATCTACATCGATCCAGGAGGAATATCTTTCCTCTGCGAAACTTCCAAGACTAACATCATTAGAACGGAGGAAATTGGAAGAGCCTATTTCAGCAGAGGAGGTAAATGAGGCAATGAAAACGGCGAAGCCAGGCAAAGCGCCCGGCCCGGACGGCTTTACGCTGCTTTATTACAAAAAGTTCTCCATACCGCTCTGCAGGCAAATGGCAAAGGTTTTCAATGCCCTGGGTAGAACAGCTGCATTCCCACCAGACTCTCTTTTGGCGCATATTACTGTGCTACCAAAGGAGGGGAAGGACCCTTCGGAATGTGGCAGCTACAGACCCATTTCCCTCCTAAATGTGGACTTAAAGCTTTTCACCAAAATCCTGGCAACCCGGATTCAACCTTTGTTGTGTCAGTTGATAGATCGAGATCAGGTTGGGTTTGTTCCCTCGCGGGAAGCGAGGGACAACACTATTAAGGTTCTCAATCTGGTCCACCATGCCAACAAGTTAGATATTCCTAGTGTTTTTTTGAGCACCGATGCCGAGAAGGCATTTGATAGGGTGAGATGGCCTTTTTTGTTTGAGGTGTTGAGACAGGTTGGCATGGGGGACCAGATGATTACATGGATTAAGAGTGTGTATACAAACCCCAAGGCAGAAGTAAAGGTAAACGGAATATTTTCTAGGCCCTTCAAAATATCAAATGGTACAAGACAGGGGTCCCATGCTATTTTCCCTATCAGTAGAACCCTTGTTAAGTAAAATTAGGGAAAACAAAGATATCCAGGGCCTAAAAATAGGAAATAGAAACTATAAAATTTCAGCCTATGCGGACGATCTATTGTTCTCCATGTCTGCACCACATATTTCAATCCCCAATCTTATGAAAGAATTTGAAACATACGGCAACCTATCAAATCTAAAAATAAACTACTCGAAATCAGAAGCGATGGGAGTTGCGATGAGGAACAGGGAGTGTAAGGCGATTCAAAAAAATTTTAATTTTAAATGGGTGTCTGAGAAGCTGAAATATTTGGGCACGTATATTCCTTCGAATATAAAAAAGACGTTTGAGGTGAACTTTCCCGATTTATTTGATTCAGTTCAGAAGCAGTTGGAAAAATGGCATCAGGGCATCCATTCGTGGTTCGGAAGATGCAATATTATTAAAATGAGTATATTACCAAAATTTTTATATTTACTCCAAGCATTACCAATATCTGTCCCAGTGGTCTTTCTCCGCCAAACATGCTCTTTATTTACAAAATTTATTTGGGCAGGGAAACGACCCAGGATAGCTAGAGGAACAATGACGATGCCCAGGGGTTTCGGTGGATTAGCGGTCCCAAACATAACAAAATATTATCATGCAGTACACCTGGGGAGGGTGGTAGACTGGTGCAGACATGGAGAACTCAAAGCATGGGTAGAATTAGAACAGCAGGTCAGTGAGATACCCCTGCGTAGAGCACCATGGTGCCTTGATAAGATACCAATGCTGATCAAGACGCACCCAACTATAGGTTCTACCTTAAAGATAAGTTCCCTTTTAATACGCGACTCCAAAATCTCCTCAAGAAATTCTCCTTTAATCCCTGTGCTAGGAAACCCGGGGTTCCCCCCAGGGGGAGAGGCAGGGGCATTTAAAAATCTAGAGGAGAGAGGTATAGTCCAAGTTTCACATTTTATTCACAACGGGGCATGGCCTACTCTGGAGGGACTAATGCAGAGAGGGGGATCTTTTGAGTTAAAGCCATGGCGGGCGATTCAGATTTTGAACTTTCTGAGGTCACTGGGGCCAGCGGTTGATTATGATCGTCATTTAACGTTGTTCAAGCAATACTGTGAGGGACAGGAACCGCTTCCCCGGTTGATCTCAAAAATGTATAGGATATTAAACACCCCACAGGAGGATTATATGCCCTCTAGTAAGGCTAAGTGGCAAAGAGATCTGAATAGGACTTTCACTAAGGTACAATGGCGTGACATTATATACATGACCCAGTATACCTCTATGTGCACTCGCATGCAAGAATTAAATTACAAAATCATGACACAGTGGTACTATACTCCGGTAAAACTCCAGAGATTTTACCCTGAAACAACAGGACAGTGCTGGAGATGCGGAGAGGAACCTGGATCCTTATTCCATATACTCTGGACATGTTCCAAAATTAGGCAGTACTGGGGAGAGGTAAGAAGGATATCTCAAAAATTTATGGAAAATATAATCCCAGAAGACCCGGCCCTTTTCCTGCTTCACTCAACCCAAATACCGAAACGGATATATAGGAAATCCATCTTATGCCATTTAATTAACGCGGCGAAGGCAAATATAACTCTGTCATGGAAAGAACGGGACCCACCTTCAATAGCAAGATGGTTAAATAAACTAAGGGAGATTGGAGCTATGGAGGATCTAGTGTACTCAGGTCAAAACAAAAAAGAACGGTACAACACAACATGGGAAGGGTGGAATAGCTTTATACACTCGGAGGAAGGGAAAACAATTCTGGGAGAAAATGTGGTTAGTTAGTTAAAGAGATGCGAGTGAGCACACAGAATAGCTAGGGATGGGCTCTCCCCATCCTGGCTGGGGGGGGGGGGACGGGAGACGAGAGGGAGGAAAATGGGTGGGGTTTTTTTTTTTTTTTTTTTTTTTTTCCTTTCTGGGGTTGGGGGGGAGGAGGGGAGGGGAAATAGAGAGGCAAAGGGGAGGGAGGTACTCATACAAAGGGGAAACGGGGGATTAAAAGGAAATTACCAGAGGAACCCCTACAATAAGAAAAGACACAGATGTTATAGGATAAAAGAATCATTGGGTTTTAGTTCAGATCAGAGAGTAGACTATAACAGCGAAAAGTTATATTAAGTTATGAAAAAGGAAGGTACGAAGTATCTGTTTTTAGGGCTGCAATGCATTGATTGAACCCTGTGTATCTGTACTTCCCCTGTTTTGTTTGTAAAGAAAATAAATAAAAATATAAATGTGAAAAAAAAAAACTTGATTGTCACATAGTTACCCAATCAAACAGTGCATTAAGGTCGGCCTGTAAGTTATGTAAAGACATTTTTCCATTACATAGCTTGGCATCATCTGCAAACACAGAAATGATACTTTTAATCTTAACACAATATCATTTAAAAATATGTTAAAAAGTAAGAGTCCCAAAACTGAACTTTGGGGTACACCACTAATAACATTAGACCATTCAGAGTATCAATCATTAATCACTACTCTCTGAATACAGTCTTTTAGACAGTTTTCTATCCATTTACAGACTGAATTTTCTAAGCCTATAGACCTTAAAGAGGAGCTCCAGGCTCCTTCAGAACAAATTTAAAGTCAGCAGCTACACATACTGTACTGTAGCTGCTGACTTTTAATTTTAGGGCACTTACCTGTCCAGGGATGCAGTGGTCTCCTCAACCAAGCCAATTTTTCACAGCCGGTCTCCTACTGTGCTGCGCTTTGTGAATGGGCCACAGTCTTCTGGGACCTGTGATGTGTCCCACAAGGCTGCAGGGGAAGGAAGGGAGGCAGAACTTCTGGCTCAGTTCACCACGGCAAACTGAGCTGGAAGTGGGAGCAGGTACCTGTCAAAACTATAGAAATTACACCTTTAGGTCTGTAGTTACTTGATACCTTTTTTGAATATAGGCGCAACATTGTATGTTTACCAATTTGTTGGTATTGACCAAGTCATTAAAAAGTCTCTAAAAATTAGAAAAAATGGCTTCGAAATAACAGTTCAACTTTTGAGAACAACTCCACTAAAGATACACCGATGATGAGTGACTACATAACAGTAATTGTAATGATTTTCTAAATGTTCTCCTTTTTCTTCAGTCTCTTTGTCTGTGAAAAAAAAAATACGCAATTTTCAATTTGAACTTTCTGACTTTAATTTTATTTTCAATTAAGCACTGACAGGTCTTCCCAGCAGCAGTCTTTCTCCGTGCTTTGTAAACCATATGATCCTTCTCCTCCCCTTTTTTCTCTTCTTTAGTATTATGCAGCTAAAGGAACGCTCTATCCTTCCCTATCGCCCATTCCAAATTGTTTACTTTGAAGGGAATCACATTAAGGTCCTAATCATTGCCCTGGTTCAGGTGTTTTCACTGGAGCCTCAGAACCAGAGGAATCTAGGACCATCTCCAGATAGGTGCCAAAATCAGCATATCCCCTTCCACAGCCTGGGGGCTGCTGGGATGTCATGTCCTCTCTGTGCCATAGTTTAACCTCTTTAACCACTTCAATACCAGGCACTTATATACACCTTCCTGCCCAGGCCAATTTTCAGCTTTCAGCTCTGTCGCAATTTGAATGACAATTGCGCAGTCATGCTACACTGTACCCAAACAAATGTTTTATCATTTTGTACCCACAAATAGAGCTTTATTTTGGTGGTATTTGGTCACCTCTGCGATTTTTATTTTTTGCGCAACAAATAAAAAAAGACTGGAAATTAAAAAAAAAAAAAAAAGTTTTTCTTTGTTTATGTTAAATTATTTTGTAAATAAGTAAGTTTTCTTCTTCAATGACGGGCACTGATAAAGCGGCACTGATTGGAACCGATGAGGTGGTACCAATGAGGCGGCACTGATGATGGGCACTGATAGGCGGCACTGATAGGTGGCACTGATGGGCACTGATAGGTGGCACTGGGCACTCGTAGGTGGCACTGATGGGTACTCATGGGTGGCACTGATGGGTACTTATAGGTGGGTACTGATGGGCACTGATAGGTGGCACTGATGGGTGGCTGATAAACAATCAGCACAGACCCAACCTGCCGATCGGCTCTCCTCTACTCGTGTCTGTCAGATGCGAGTGAGGAAAAGCCGATCAACGGCTCTTCCTGTTTACATTGTGATCAGCCGTGATTGGACATGGCTAATCACGTGGTAAAGAGTCTCCGTCTGAGGCTCTTGACCAAGATCGGTGTAGACTGACACAACGCAGCACTAATCGCCGCAATGGCGCGCCGTGGCTGTTATGCTGCAGGATGTCATATGACGCCCAGGCATAATATCTGAACCACCGCCCGGCTTTCATTCTGCTATGGGCCAGGCGGGAAGTGGTTAAAAGCATACGGGATAATGGTGCTGGCACTTGGTATGAATGATAAGAGTCCATCAATTCAGTCCTTGTTATAAAGTTCTTTATATAAATGGAGAGGGGTAGAGACTAAAAATAAAGGGGAAGTAGGGGAGAAAGGGGAAGGAAAAAAAACATGTATATTGTTTGCAACAAGTCCATACACCAGGGCAAGCCTTCAGAGGGAAGTTGAGAGCAGACGCCAGGATATGCAAAAAGAAGAGAACAGGTGCCTCCAGGATAGAACCTGTAGCACTTAATAAATTACAGGTGCATTTATCCACTTACATCGAGGTAATAGACATCCGGCACTATGTCCTATCCACACTGACAGGATTCTCCTCGTATGGACAAGCTGCTACAACGCTAAAGCACTGGACGGACGCCACATCAGTGTGGATAGGACATGTGCTGGATGTCTATTACTTCGATGTAAGTGGATAAATGCACCTGTAATTTATTAAATGCTACTGGTTCTAACCTGGAGGTGCCTGTTCTCCATAGTTTAACCTCTGACACTTGGCCAGCTTATTATAATGAGAGGCCAGACAGAATGTGAGTTATTACACCCTGCGATTTGCCAAAGGTGTCAGCACCTGGCTGCAGATATTTGAAATTCTTAGCTTCGAGCCCACATATACTTGCTGTGCAACCATGGCGAATGAAGAAGCCTAATGTAATGTAAAATTGCAGTATGAAAAAAAGAATTTAAGACAGGACATAGTATCCCCTAATTGTTATGCCCCGTACACACGGTCGGATTTTCCGATGGAAAATGTCCAATCGGACCATGTTGTCGGAAAATCTGACCGTGTGTGGGCTCCAATCGAAAAAAATTGAGATCCTGCTCTCAAATTTTCCGACAACAAAGTCCGATCGGACTTTTTTCGATCGCGTGTAGAGAATTCCGACGGACAAAGTGCCACGCATGCTCAGATCAAATTAGGAGACCAAACCTATTGGCTACTAGCCTCTATGTAGTTCCGTCGTACGCAACGAACGTCACCACGTTCAGAATGATCGGATTTTCCGACAACTTTGTCTGACCGTGTGTATGCAACTCCAGTGTCGGACAAAATCCGTCGGAAAAAATCCGACGGAATTTGTGGTCGGAATTTCCGACCGTGTGTATGGGCATTAGTGTGCCCCTAAGACACTGTGAAACCTAGGGTTTAGCTAGTCACCAGAGCAGTGCAGAAAAACAAAGCTGATTTGACAGGTTTAGTATTTTTTCCTTTAGTAACCAATCAGACTTTATTTTACCCAAGTCCAAAAATGTTACTTTGTTTGTGTAAAGTAGTTGTGTAAACTAGTTCCAAGTTGTTGTTGTTGGCACTGGGCATCATTCAGCCCAGAAGAGGGACCGAGTTGCAGGATGGAGTAGAGTATCTTTGGGAACAATGCTAGGGAAGAAGTGAGTATTGCAGTGAAAGATGATTTTCTTATTGTCATTAAAGCTGCCATTGCATTTATTATTTATGTTTTTTAACCCGTAGTTGCATAGTTACATAGTAGGTGAGGTTGAAAAAAGTCCATCAAGTCCAACCTATGTGTGTGATTATATGTCAGTATTACATTGTATATCCCTGTATGTTGTGGTCCTTTAGGTGCTTATCTAATAGTTTTTTGAAACTATCGATGCTCCCCACTGAGACCACCGCCTATTGAAAAGAATTTCACATCCTTGCCACTCTTATACACGATCGGACTTTCCGCCAACAAAACCGTGGATTTTTGTTCGAAGGATGTTGGCTCCAACTTCTCTTGCATACAGACGGTCACACAAATGTTGGCCAACAATTACGAACATGGGAACAAGGTGACATTCAAGACGTACGATGAGCCGAGAAAAAGGAAGCTCAACAGCCAGTGCGGCTCCTTCTGCTTGATTCCGAGCATGTGTGAACTTTTGTGCGTCGGACTTGTGTACATACTTTCGGAAATTTAGACAACATAGTGTTGTTGGCGGAAAATTTGAGAACCTGCTAGCCAACATTTGTTGGTGGAAAGTCCGACAACAGATGTTCGATGGAGCATACACACGGTCGGACTTTGAGCCAAGCTCACATCCAACATTTGTTGTCGGAAAATCCGATCGTGTGTACGGGGCATTACAGTAAAGAACCCTCTAAGTCAGGGATCCTCAAACTATGGCCCTCCAGCTGTTGCAGAGCTACACATCCCATGAGGCATTGTAAAACTCTGACATTCATAGACATGACTAGGGATGATGGGAATTGAAGTTCCTGAAAAACTGGAGGGCCGTAGTTTGAAGACCCTTGCTCTAAGTAGTTTAAGATTAAACCTCGACTTATACACCATCCTTGCTGGCCTCGATACATCTAAAGTCTCCCAACTGTTTGACGCGTGGCAATCAGATATACCTTCCTTGGCAGATGATGATTGGGAAGAGGGCATTCAGCAATTTTTACCATTGATGATTTCTTCTAGAGACCGCCTCACCCAACTGAAGTTCATTCTCCGGGTTTATTACTCTCCTGACAGACTGGCTAGAATATATCCCGACAGAAAACCGACTTGCCGTCAGTGCAATACGGATATTGGTACATTTTTTCACACAATATGGTCTTGCCAGCATCTTGAGGGGTTCTGGAGAGGGGTGGTGGACGTAATAAATGCCATAGGTAAAGTTAGAGTGACATGTGACCCTAAATGCCTGCTACTGGGAATTTGCGACACGTTGGAAGCCCCTCAAGCTAAGAAGCTGTTTGTCTTTTACTCAGCTTTCTATGCAAGGAAGGCAATACTGCTATGCTGGAACAAACCCACCCCTCCTACAGTTCTACAGTGGCAGACGCTTATTGATCAGGCGCTGCCGCTGTATAAACTGACATACCTTGGACGAAACTGCCCACAAAAATTTGAAAAAATTTGGGCCTCTTGGGTCCGTGAAAGGAGGCTACCCTTGGACTGACTCGGAGCATATGAATGCATTGAGCCATAGGCAAAATATTTGGCGAATGTATGGGAACTATAAGTGCATGTAGACTGCAATAAGATGGGTACTCACACTGTGGGAACTAACTTGTGGAAATATACTTGCATTAATGGGCCTACCCCCTTATGACTACATAATTACATAATAAAAGTTGAGGTTCCTTTCCCTGTCCTCCACCAAACCCAATATACTGTATAGTATGAAGCTATGCTGTTACTTGGCTACTACAACACCACGCTGTATATGTAATGTGTACTTTTACTCTGTGAGGATGTACCACTGCACTTTGTTTTGTTTTTTGTTGTGTTGAAACTTTAATAAAAAAATTTCTGTTCAAAAAAAAAAAGATTAAACCTCTTTTCTTCTAATTTTAATGAGTGGCCTAGTGTCTTATTAAACTCCCTTTAGCGGAAAAAGTTTTATCCCTATTGTGGGGCCAGTACGGTATTCGTAAATTTTAAATCATATCCCCTCTCAAGCGTCTCTTCTCAAGAGAGAATAAGTTCAGTGCTCGCAACCTTTCCTCATAACTAATATCCTCCAGACCCTTTATTAGCTTTGTTGCCCTTCTCTGTATTCGCTCCATTTCCAGTACATCCTTCCTGAGGACTGGTACTGAATGAAGGAAATCCTCCCCCAGGTCTCCCTTTTGGAAGATGTCCTCCTGTGACAGCTGTAACATTTTGGATTCCCCATCCCAGTGACGATGGTCACCAGGACAAAAGAGAGGGTGAACCCCCGCAGCAGTGGCACAGACAGCAAAAGGGTGTTCTATCCCTTCCCCCTTGTATTCAACACGAGGAAAAAAGTTTTGACCTTAGATACATTTTTTTTCGCACTGCAAATTAAATACCACGTCAGTGTCAGGCTCGAAAAACATAGCAAAGTACAAATCTAATCAAAAAACTTTACACATCTTTACAAATGACTAGACTCTCAGCATGGAAAGTTTAGAGGGTTTCGGATTGGGGATTAATAAGAAAATGGAATCAAAAAGTAGTTGAATAGCAGACGTGTTGGGCCTCGCTTATCAAAATATCTAAAAGAACATTTTGTGTTGTCTCTTAACAACCAGATTCTTCCTCCAAATGAAGCCTATTAGGGCTTAGTTATGTAAACTAGAGAACAGAGAAATATCAATGTTACCAACAGCAACCAATCAAATATTTTGATGTACAGAAAAAGTCTGGCATCTGAATTACGGTACTCCTTGGCTTCTAATATCTCCCGGGGACCCTGGCAACAGGATGTTTACCCTGCAAGGATTTTACAAGGGGAACGTATTATACTTTCTTTTACTTCCCATTACCAAGAATACAGCAGAAAGACCAAACTCTTTTGGAGTAATGGAAATGGTAAACTCAAGTGGAAAAAACTTTCTGTAAACCAATATTCACACACAATACAGCGTATTCGTTTTTAGTGGAGTGACCTTTTAACCACAGAACAGCTGACCCAGAGCCCTGACCTCAACCCTACTCAACACCTCTGAGATAACTTGAAAGGCCGATTGTGAGCTCGATCTTCTTGTCCCACATCAGTTCCTGACCTCACAAATGCTCTTGTGGCTGGATGATATCAAATTCCCACTGTCACACTCCAAAATCTTGTGGAAAGCCTTTCCTAGAAGAGTGGAGGCTGATATCGCCAATGGGGTTAAGAGCAACTCCATATAAATACCCATGGATTTAGAATGGGTTGCCCATTATCATATAGGTGTAATGGTTAGGTGTCCAAACTTTTGGCCATATAATGGACCTTGTGGCAGGCATATTTGCAGACTCTGCTTCCTCCTTAGTGGTGCTGCACATTGATAGTGCTTTACTGCTCTGTTTACTTCAATGCAAAGGTTAGTTTAGACACATACTGGGGAATAATAATGGCTATAATGGTGCAGGAAATGGTCAGAAGTGGCATGCGCTACATCAACTGAGCAGATAGACTTGGAGCACTATTCTGTGCACCAATGATTGGGAACTGTGCACTAATACTAATGATGGGGCACTATGTGCGCTAGGAACTAGAGCAAGTCTGCACCTAACTAAAGCAGAATTTCACCCAAAAGGGAAAGTTCTACTCTTCCTAGTTCCATCATATATGGAACACGTTTTTCTAGGGGTGGGGAGCGGGTACTTAGGTCTCAGCCGCTCTCCCTCGGGGCACTCATGCAGGCGTGCTCCCGTGTCCTGCTGCTACGTCTATTGACTCAACACTTTTTAGCCGGTTCGTTTTTGGAAACAGTCAGGGACTTTTTTCCCATAGCAGATTGCATTTTGCGTGTAATAGACTTCAATGGAGCCGCACCAGAAATGCAAGTGTTGCGTTTTTTATGTGTTTTGCTTTTTGCACTTTAACCATGTACAGTTGGTTCCTAAGGAGCGGCCCGGGAAGCCGGCCGCCGCATCCTTCGCAATCGATGAGTCATCGGCTGTCAGCCATTCCCGGCTGACAGCCGAATGTAAAAAAAAAAATCGCAAAGCAAAAAAAAAAAAAAAATAGGGAAAGAAACAGCATGGGGTTCCCCCCAAATCAATACCAGGCCCTTCGGGGTACTTTTTGGACTTGTCATATTTTAAAATGACAATACTCTGTTCCTGTGTCAGTATTGTTCTCCTGTTTTGTCACCTTGTTGCATGCTTTCTCGCTGTAGATTACAAGCAGGCATGCTGTAGCACATTGCACAGGCACACTTCATTGTTGTCAATATCAGGAAAGCTGCGCTGAGAAATGCAATGCAGCCATTGCCGGAGTGCATGTAGACTGCAAAGTGGCTGCAGGATATCAGCAGTGCTAATATGCAACAAGGGATAAAAAACGAATTGATAAAGCAAGTACCGTATATACTCGAGTATAAGCCGAGTTTTTCAGCACATTTTTTAGGCTGAAAACCCCCCTCGGCTTATATTCGATTGAGGGTGCCCATCTGCAGCTGTACCTGTGATTACTAAAACAGCGGGCGTCTCCCGCTGTGTCATGCAGTCTGTTTGGCAGCCGTCCATTGTAACAAAGACTCGCCGCCTCCTCGTCCGTGATAGACGGAACACTGATACAATGCTGGGAAACTGTATCAGAGGAGGCGGGGCTTTGTTACAATGTACAGCTGCTGAACAGACTGCATGACACAGCGGGAGACACCCGCTGTTTTAGTTATCAAAGGTACAGCTGCAGATGGGCACATTGAGGCTGTAAATGGGCACAGTGAGGCTGCAAATGGGCACAGTGAGGCTGCAGATGGGAACAGTGAGGCTGCAGGTGGGCACAGTGAGGCTGCAGATGGGCACTGATGATACAGTTGGACACAGTGAGGCTGCAAATGGGCACAGTGTGGCTGCAGATGGACACAGTGAGGCTGCAGATGGGCACAATGAGGCTGCAGATGGGCACTGATGATACAGGTGGGCACAGTGAGGCTGCAAATGGGCACAGTGAGGCTGCAGATGGGCACAGTGAGGCTGCAGATGGGCATTGTTTACCCAGTAGCTGCTGCATTTCCCATGCTAGGCTTATACTCGAGTCAATAAATTTTCCCAGTTTTTTGTCTTAAAATTAGGTGTCCCCCGGCTTATATTTGGGTCGGCCTATACTCGAGTATATACGGTATTTAATCTTTAAAAATGTCTATGGCGATGGGCATGACACAGCGGGAGACACCCGCTGTTTTAGTTATCACAGGTACAGCTGTAGATGGGCACAACAAGGCTGCAAATGGGCACAGTGAGGCTGCAGATGGGCACTGATGATACAGTTAGACACAGTGAGGCTGCAGATGGACACAGTAAGGCTGCAGATGGGCACAATGTGGCTGCAGATGGGCACAGTGAGGCTGCAGATGGGCACAGTGCGGCTGCAGATGGACACAGTGAGGCTGCAGATGGGCACAATGTGGCTGCAGATGGGCACAATGTGGCTGCAGATGGGTACAGTGAGGCTGCAGATGGGCACTGATGATACAGGTGGGTACAGTGAGGCTGCAAATGGGCACAGTGAGGCTGCAGATGGGCACAGTGAGGCTGCAGATGGGCATTGTTTACCCAGTAGCTGCTGCATTTCCCATGCTAGGCTTATACTCAAGTCAATACATTTTCCCAGTTTTTTGTGGTAAAATTAGGTGCCCTGGCTTATATTCGGGTCGGCCTATACTTGAGTATATGCGGTATTTAATCTTTAAAAATGTCTATGGTTTATGAGAGACAGTGCTGTAGCAAAGAGGAAAATAAAAACATTGAGTTAAGAGTTTACCTTTAATGAACACAGAAAATATGGAATGTGAAAGTCACATAAAAAATTCTGCTCAGGGAACCGTTTGCAGACAAGTCAAGATACGCACACAGTGAAAATAATCTGTATTGTCCCTTTAATGGCGGCACAAGGGACTGTCATTCAGTGCGCTCCGGCTCTCCTCCTTGATAGAAGTAATAAAGGTTGTAGGATGCACGGACAGTGGCTGGTATCGGATGGGAATATATTGCTTTACATTGCGATGGAGTATTTCATTACACATGGTTGTGATATGTCAGCGTCATGCGTAACACCTATACCCCCGGGGAGCGATGACAGTATGGAAACAGCAAGGAACAGGAGTCTGCATACATCTAGCTCTGGATCGTTATGATTCTTGCATACTGATCCATCATCTCTCTCTTTCTCCGTCATTGACAATTACTGCCTTTAAGTCTTTTAGCAGCAGATAAAAAAAAAAAAATCCAAAGATTAATAATACAGCTGACATAAAAGTTTAATGGCAATGGACAGTTTATACTGCGCGGATACAGACGTTTGTGCACTCCCGCCCCGATGTCTTGACTAGCTAAGATATGGTAAGAGGGTGGTTTCCACCTTCAGGTGACTTTGAAGTATATGCTCCTAGATGAAATAAGGAGAATTGATGCAGTAGCACATTTACATATATACGGTACCGAACTTTCTAGATATCCTTATATATTTCAGTAGACATATATCCTTAAAGCTGAAGTTTTAATCTGCCTATATTTTGCTTTCCCTGGCTCCTTCCTCTTTCCTCATCAACGTGCTAATGAAATAAAAAAAAATTTCCATTTTTCTTGCCTACCTTACAGTAAGTCCTTTACGCTTCTCTATGCAATGCAAGCAGATTCTTTGCAGTGGGCCAGCTCTATGGAGGAGTTACTCAAATAATAAAATGCCTTAATGGGTGGATGCGAGTCTGGAGGAATGACCGTTCCTAGGTAGGCTAAATTTGCATGCAGACCGCTCTAAGAAACGCCGACATGGAAAGCTGAGCCTTCAAGATAAAAACTGAAACCCAGTGAATGAAAGAGGCGAGCCAGGGGCAGTCAGACAGGGAGGGAAGGTCTGGATCATTTTTTTTCGAGTTGTGGCCTTTTGTCTTTATCTGGTCCTTGGGGCACTATTCCTCCCACAGATACGAGGCATTATTCCGACATCAACAAAGGAGCATTATTCCTTCTGCTGACACCAACAATGGAGCATTATTCCTTCCATTGACTCCAACATTGGGGTACTATTCCTCCCACTGACACCAACGATGAGGGACGATGCCTTCCACTGACACCAACAATGGGGCACTGTGCCTCCCACAAATAGCAACAATGAGGCACTATTTGTCCAACTGACACCAATGATGGGACACTTTGCCTTCAATTGACACCAACAATGGGGCACTGTGAATCCCACGGATACCAACAATGAGGAACTTTTCCTCCAACTGACACCAATGATAGGACACTATGCCTCCCACGGATACCAACAATGAGGAACTATTCCTCCAACTGACACCAATGATAGGGCACTATGCCTCCCACGGATACCAACAATGAGGAACTATTCCTCCAACTGACACCAATGATGGGACACTATGCCTCCCACGGATACCAACAATGAGGAACTATTCCTCCAACTGACACCAATGATAGGGCACTATGCCTCCCACGGATACCAACAATGAGGAACTATTCCTCCAACTGACACCAATGATAGGGCACTATGCCTCCCACGGATACCAACAATGAGGAACTATTTGTCCAACTGACACCAATGATAGGACACTATGCCTCCCACGGATACCAACAATGAGGAACTATTCCTCCAACTGACACCAATGATAGGGCACTATGCCTCCCACGGATACCAACAATGAGGAACTATTCCTCCAACTGACACCAATGATAGGGCACTATGCCTCCCACGGATACCAACAATGAGGAACTATTCCTCCAACTGACACCAATGATAGGGCACTATGCCTCCCACGGATACCAACAATGAGGAACTATTCCTTCAACTGACACCAATGATAGGGCACTATGCCTCCCACGGATACCAACAATGAGGAACTATTCCTCCAACTGACACCAATGACAGGGCCCTTTGCCTCCCACAGATACCAACAATGAGGAACTATTCCTCCAACTGACACCAATGTTAGTGCACTATGCCTCCCACGGATACCAACAATGAGGAACTATTCCTCCAACTGACACCAATGATAGGGCACTATGCCTCCCACGAATACCAACAATGAGGAACTATTCCTCCAACTGACACCATTGATAGGGCACTATGCCTCCCACGAATACCAACAATAAGGAGCTATTCCTCCAACTGACACCAATGATGGGGCACTATGCCTCCCACGGATACCAACAATGAGGAACTATTCCTCCAACTGACACCAATGATAGTGCACTATGCCTCCTACAGATACCAACAATGAGGCACTATTCCTTGCACTAATACCAATTATTGGGCACTATTACTCCTGATACTGACCTCAGGCGCTATGTAATTTTTTTTACTCCCATTGACCACTAAGCCTAGGTGTGTGCATCCTATTGCATTAGGGTGTGCACCCCAAAGCTCAAACTAGTGCCTTTCTCTGCAGTCTCAGCTGCACTGGACAGTAAATTAATGGGTGCTGAAAGTGCTTTGTGCTGAGCCGCTTCCTGTTCATTCACAGACTGAAGCATAGTAAACACAGATTACTATGCATCGGTTATGATTTACCACAGTGAGTGTGTTCACTGTGAAACATCCCCTGCAGCAGGCAGGGGGAGAGGAGAAGAAAGGGGGGAAAATAGCAGCACTGCATTGGGGGGGCACAACACGGGGGAAGCCCGGGCAGTGGGTGGAATCGGCACTGCACAGAGTGATTGGGGTGTGCCCAGGCACACTTGGCACACTCCATGCACATGTCTATGCCACTAAGCATGAGGGGTCTCCTACTCCCACTGCTGCTGGGGCATTTTCTGCTCCCATTGGCCACACTCCAGCACCCCTAAAGTCTGAAGGACACTAAACTTTGTTTAGGAAGTTTAGAGACCCCTGGTCTGGTTAGATGATGCTGGAAGTCCTTTAGCCATTAAATGAAGAGGCACTACCTGCATAGCTCCCAACTGTCCCTGATTTGGAACAATGTCCCTCTGTCCCTCTTTCCTCCTCATTTGTCCCTCATTTTGGTCTGATCTATATACAGTGTAGTTATACAGTTTATAAAATGCACTTTTTATCTTTAAAAAAGTGTTTCTCAGTGCTAAATCTTTTATCCAATTTCTAAATTGCTGCATTTGTAATGTCAGTATAAAGGAATAGTGGTGGTAAAAAAGCACTTGTGGGTTTAACCAATCTTTTTGTTTTTCTTGTATAATTTTCCTATAAGGGGTGAGTGGCAGGGGGTGCGTCCTATGCCTACATACTTTTGCTAATAGGTGTCCCTCGTTCCCATCTCAAAAATTTGGGAGGTGTGCTATCTGGCCGTATTCAGCTTTTAATGCACAGTGTGGGACATTCACAGTGTCCAGTGAAATCAGAGTAAGAAATGTCATTATAGAAGAGTTCCCACTGCTGCCTTCTTTAATGCAACACTATCTTTCTTTCTGACCATTAGAGAGATGCGCATAGCAGTTGTTTATGGCAGAGCTCCAACATCCAGACTGGAAGTCATTATTTGCATACACTGAACTTATTCTCTCTGGAGAAGAGACGCTCGAGAGGTGATATGTTTAACTACTTGCTTACCGGGCCTATTTTGGCCTATTTTCCTTCATGTAAACATCATCATTTTTTTGCTAGAAAATTACTCAGAACCCCCAAACATTGAGTATGTTTTTTTTAGCAGACACCCTAGGGAATAAAATGGCGGTCATTGCAACTTTTTATCTCACACGGTATTTGCGCAATCATTTTTCAAACGCCTTTTTTTTGGAAAAAAAACGGTTTCATGAATTAAAAAATAACAAAACAGTAAAGTTAGCCCAATTTTTTTATATAATATGAAAGATGATGTTACGCCGAGTAAATAGATACCGAACATGTCAAGCTTTAAAATTGCGCACAACCGTGGAATGGCGCCAAACTTCGGTACTTAATAATCTCCATAGGCGACGCTTTAATATTTTTTACTGGTTACCAGTTTAGAGTTACAGAGGAGGTCTAGTGCTAGAATTGTTGCACGCGCTCTAACGCACGCGGCGATACCTCACATGTGTGGTTTGAGCGGCGTTTACATATGCGGGCGGGACTTGCGTGTGCGTTAGCTTCTGATCGCGAGCTACAGGGGACAGGGGCGTTTTAATTTTTTTTTTTTTTATTTATTTATTTTTATTTTACTTAATTTTTTTTATTTTTACACTTTTTTTAAAAAAAAAAATTTTTTGGATCACTTTTATTCCTATTACAAGGAATGTAAACATCCCTTGTAATAGGAATGTATGTGACAGGTCCTCTTTATGGAGAGATGTGGGGTCAATAAGACCCCACATCTCTCCTCCAGGCTGGAAAGCATGAGATCGGTAAAAAATTTTTTACCGATCTCATGCTGACAGCCGCGATCGCGGCTTTGTTTACTTCCGGGTACCGGGCGTGACGTCATAACGTCGCGCCCGGGCCTCCGACGGTCATAGAGATGACTGGTGACCATCTGGTCACCGGAAATCTCTATGCTCGTCATCCGGCGGCGAGCGATTCTTTCTCCGGGCCCCCGATGGCACGGGAGAGCCCGGAGAAGCACCGGATGGCGGCGGGAGGGGGGGGACGTCCCCTCCCGCTGCCTATAAGAACGATCAGGCGGCGGAACCGCCGCTATGATCGTTCTTATGGTGCACAGAATCGCCGGCCGGAAAGAATGATATCTGAATGATGCCAATAGCTGCACGCATCATTCAGATATCACCACTCAAAGTCAAGGACGTCATATGACGTGCTTGGTCGGCAAGTGGTTAACAATTTATAAATACCGTACTGGTGACCCCACAATAGGGATAAAACTTTTTCGTGGAAGGGAGTTTAACAAGACACGTGGCCACTCATTAAAATTAGAAGAAAAGAGGTTTAACCTTAAACTACATAGAGGGTTCTTTACTGTAAGAGCAGGAAGGATGTGGAATTCCCTTCCACAGGTGGTGGTCTCAGCGGGGGGGCATCAATAGTTTCAAAAAACTATTAGATAAGCACCTGAACGACCGCAACATATACATATATAGGGATATACAATGTAATGCTGACATATAATCACACACATAGGTTGGACTTGATGGTCTTTTTTCAACCTCACCAACTATGTAATGATGTAACTATGCATATATGGAACTCCAGATGTAAAGGCTCAAGGGGTGATCTAGAAAATGAATACGGCTGTGTTCAAGCATTGTTCTACATATACAGTATATGTTTGGGCTGGAAAAGGAAACAGTATTACTAAGAGGAAACTCGCACAGATTTGAGGAAAATATACATAGACAATACCAGTGTTGGTCATCTTACTTTAAAAAAGTAATTAGTTAAGTTACAAATTACTTCTCCCAAAAAGTAATTGCGTTAGTAACTCAGTTACTGCATTGGATCAGTAATTAGTTACGCAGCAAAGTAACTGACTTTTTTTTAAAAATATTCTATATGTGTAACTAAGGGGCGGGTCTAGTATTACTGTAACCAAGGGGCGCATTTATTATTATTGTTATATATTACTCTAACCAAGGGGCAGATCTGTTATAGCGTGTAAGCAAGGGGCGGGTCTATTATTATTATATCGTGTAAGGGGCGGATGGCTACAGAAGAGGGCGAATGTTAAATTAATGGGCAGAGCTCGATATATAACAATAATAATAAATGTGCCCCTTGGTTACAGTAATACTAGACCCGCCCTTTAGTTACACGATAGACGCCCCTTGCAGAGTAGCACGAGCATCAGGAGCGTGCGGCATCGCCTCGTACAATTACATGTTAACTGCGCCTGCGCGGTGTAGAGTTCACTCAGAGCTGTTTAGGTTTGGCAATTTTCGGAAGCTCCGTAGTCCTTCGTACTGCGCAAGCCCTGCGCCTGCGCAGTACAGTTGGTCCTTATCCGGCGGGTGAACTTTTTCAGCAGGACACCGGAATTACACTACTGCCATCTAGTGGCGGTAGATGTAATTGGGGTAACTAAGCCAAAGTAATGGGAACTGAGTTACCATGAGGGGAAAAGTAATCAGTTAGATTACTCGTTACCCTCTAAAGTAACTGCGTTAGGTAACTCAGTTTATTTTAACTCAGTTACTTACATCACTGGACAATACAAGAATGAACCTGAGACACGCGCACCATCTAGCCACTTCACCAACATGCTACCTGTCTTCAGTCTTTTTTTTATTTTTTTTAACTTGTTTTTATTGTTTTCGAAAATAAGGTAAGGGTAAAAAAACAGAGCCCCCGGCTCAAGGTATTGTACTACTTTGAGCCGGGGGCATACCCCGGCTCAAGGTAGTACAATAACACACATAAACTAAAAACAATAACAGGTGAACCTAAAGTAAAAAAACAAAAAAGAAAAACCCCACCCTTGCTACTCATAGTACTCAAGGAAAACCCCCAGACTACTAGGGCCAGTATAATGAGAGAATAATGTATCCCCTCTCCACTACCCTATGGGCTAAGATAGCGAAAATCTATGATTTATGGGAACCATACAATGATCAATTGATCCATAAGAGGCAGGGGGCTATTTAGATAAAGGACCACATATGGGCTGGTCTTTGAGGGAGATTGGTAGTAGAGTCATGTTGGTCTACAGTAGTGGCATCTGATTCCAACCAGATGTCCCACACTTTGTGACATTTTTTTTGGGCAGCCTCAGAACATACAGTATATATCTCCTTGTAAAGAGGTATAGCAGAATTCACTAACACCTTCCAAAACCCCAGGGTAGTAGCACAACTTCCATTGAATAACAGTAGCTTTGCTAGCATAGAACAATAATAGCCCCAACAATGTATGAATAGCTGTGCTGGGGGCCAAGGCCTCCACTAGCCCAAGGAGGCAAAAATCCACCTGTTGTGGGATAGGGATGGTAGTTTACTGTGTAATAAACTGGATGAAAGTTTTAAGGGGTGGACAGGACCAGATCATATGGAAGTAATCAGCCGACTCCGCCTGGCAATGCCAGCAATGTGGAGGACAGTTTGAATAGATCTTGTGTAATCTGTGAAGGGAGGTCAGATAAAACAGGTGTAGAATTTTGTACTGGATCAACCGATCTCTGGAAGATGTTAGTTGAATAAAGGGATACTCCCACATGTCTTCCCATTCCTCGCCGTCCAGCTCCGCCAGCCAGGAGGGCCTTAATTTATCTAAGCCGTGATGTACCGTCGGTTGTAAGACCTTATATAAAGATAAGGGAGATTTCCAGAGAGTTGTCCCGGAGGAGCGATTTCATCCTGTCTCTAGTCTTAAAGTGTAATGTATATCTGGGCAAAAAAATTATAACAAATTGTATATCTTTGCAATACATGCACATTCCCTTGTGCTTTGTTTTGTCTCTTTAAAAAGCCTGCAAGTACAGAAAAATACCTCATGAGCCTGCCAGAACTCCAGTGTGCGCTTAACTTTCTGTAGTGAGTTGAAAACCCTGCCTCTGCTCCATTGAAATTCCAAGCAGTGTGTTGTCAGCGCTTCCCCATTCTCCTTTGATGGACTACACAACACCTTCTCCCTAAATTATAGAGATGGGTAGAGAGATAAGTTTTCTGTAGTCCATCAGGGCGGCAACACTGCTTAGGATTTTAGCACCACAGAGACAGCTTATTAAAGAACGTAGGAAGCTGAGTGGTGGGATTAACAGGTTTTCTGATTCTTCAATCGATTTCGGGTGCAGGCACTGGTATCTCTAGTAAGGGAAACAGGACGTTTCTGGCTTCATGGCCTGTTCCCTACTGCACATGCCTGAGCCACGCTGTGCCTTGTGAATGGTCCCATAATCTTCTGGAACTTGTGATGTGTCCCAGAAGATTGCAGGAGAAGGAGAGGTTGGGGGGCGAATGTCCGCCCTCAGATCGACCGTGGCGATCTGAGCCAGAAGTGGGAGCGAGTACCTGTCAAAATCAGGTACCTAGTCCCCCCTCCCCCAAAAAAGTGCCAAATGTGACAGTGGGAGGGGGAAAACAAGCAGAGTTTCCCTTTTGGGTGGAGCTTCCCTTTAACTATTTAAAATGACAATATCCCCCCTCTCTCATACAAGTAGTAAAGGATAAAAAGCCAATTATGTTTTTGGAATCCTAATCCAGAATGGTAGAATGGGATGCACTCATTCTTAAAGATGAACAGTCTTGTTTGCGAGCCAGATTGGGTTGCTTTGATCCAGAAAAAAGTCCTATTTAATGAACTTGTAGGGAAGTCATCTCAGGGACCCAGGCCAAACTGCAGCAATTAACTGGCCGAGTAGTGCACTCGTTAAAAAGGGAGTTAGCCGTAGATGGGTAGGCTTGAGAAAGAGGCATTACCGCCTTGAAACATGTAGCCACCCCCTCAGCATCTGACATCATCCTGGCTAAGTCCCATGCTGTCCAGCTGGATCTGGTGTAGCTCTATATGCTGTAGGCTGGATTGCTGCCCCCTGGAATCCCCCTGGATTGCTGCATTTCGGCCTGGTTCCTTGAGATTACTTTTTTCGTCCTTCTAAATGTGAGTGCATTTTTTACTGTTTTCAGTAATAAACACTAACTTGCTGCACTTAGAAGCACCCTCGGGTGTCCATTTTGCTCAAATTGGGATACAACTTTTAACATTTCAGGAGGTTTATAGGGCCCCTTGCAATGTCCTTGACATCCAAAGTAGTGCACGTGCCATTTGAGGTTCTGCAAAGATTAGTAGATATCTCCCCACTTGTTGTTGCTATAATGGCCTATCTATGACAAGTGATGATGTGAAAGATCTGACATAGCCAGCTTCAGTGTGGCTTGTAAGCTGCTGCAGAAAAAGACAGCTCTCTAGAACATTTTCAAGTTACTAAACTATTACTTCTCTTATTCCATTCACAAATTTCACATTGACAAGGGTAATGTTTGTCAATATATGAAAATACGGAAATATATATATTTTTTCTATAACTTTTTTTTTTTATATACCATTCTGCCAAGGTTTGCTGTGAGGAATGATCAATTCAGGATGGTTGAGGGACTCCCTGCAGACTTGCATAAAATGTCTTCTACAACAGAAAGGCAGCGATCTCTGTGGGTTCTTCCAAAGTTGATGGGTAGATGATCCCTCAAAGAATTCATTATTTCTCTGGAAAAAATGTAATATTTCTTTCTTCTGCTAGGCTAACTTTCTGCACACTATGCCACTTCATCTAATGCAAATCACAAGCCTAATAAAGTATTCTGCCAAACTGGGGAAGAGAAAAATTCCTTTAGCAACCAGTCAGAGCTGAACTGTCTTTGCTGGTGCAGACTGTAAAACAACCTCTGCCTAATTGACTATTACAGCCAATATTTTTTTTCGTAAACGTAAAGGATGAGAGCACCATACTTTTTTTAATAGGTCCAGTCAGTGCCAGGACAAGGTCATCAAGCCCAGGGCAAAGATGGCAAATTGTGTTCTCTCTCCCCCTCCTCCCTTCTGACAGTTCAGCACTCCTGTGTGTCTATGTACACCACTTCCGGCTTCTGAATACAGGAGCACTGCACTGGTAGGAAGAAGGAAGGGAACTGAGAACACAGCCCGCACCGCCTCTTGCTCTCTACTCATCTTTCCCAGCGCTGGGCTGACTGGAGTAGTGATGCTGCTGTCACTACTCCTGTCAGCCTTGTAACAGAAGGAAGGCACCCCCATCCCTACCATTGCACCCAGGGCAGCCACCCTTCCGCCCACCCTTTGTCCCGGTCCTGGGGCCAGTGTAGATTTTTTTTCATCTTGGTAAAAGTTTAGGAGGTAAAAGCCAATGTGTTTCACAGCTTCACAAGTCCCCCTTCATCAGGGCTTGGATGCTGGCGGTGATAGGAGAAGATACTGGACAATGAATGCAAACAGTCAAGAACTGAAAGTGGGCGCCTAACCTTCTGATCTTTATCAAAATTAATAAAGCTAGATGTGAAAAAGGAAAATCATGGGAGGGAGAAGGCTGGTTAACCATCACCTTGTTCAAAGGATTTACTGGTACCACATCCTGGTACAACATATAAATACAAGACAAAAAAAACCCTACCAAAGGTGCAAACTATATAGGATTTTAAAGGTACCACACCATAAACATTAAATAAAAATGAGCTTTTTCTTGTTAAATTTTTTTTAATAAAAATGAGCTTTTCTTTATACATAAATATATGAAATATTTTATTAAAAACAGAGCAAAAAATTATTGGGATGCCTGCCTTTACATGCACATACATTTTAATGGCATCCCAGGCTTATGCCACGTACACGCAATAGGATTTTCAGACGGAAAATGTTGGATGTGAGCTTGTTGGTGGAAAGTCTGACCGTGTGTACGCTCCATCGAACATTTGTTGTCGGACTTTCTGCCAACAAATGTTGGCTAGCAGGTTCTCAAATTTTACTCCAACAAATATTGTTGTCGGACTTTCCAATCATATGTACACACGTCCGTCGCACAAAATTCCACGCATGCTCGGAATCAAGTCCAAGCCGGAAGCGCTCGGTCTTGTAAAACTAGCGTTCGTAATGGAGATATCACAGGACTATTGAACTTCCTTTTTATCGGCTCGTCGTACATCTTCTACGTCACCACGTTCCCACGTTCGTAATTGTTGGCCAACATTTGTGTGACTGTGTGTATGCTAGACAAGTTGGAGCCAACGACCTTCAAACAAAATTCCATGGTTTTGTTGTCAGAAAGTCCGATCCTGTGTATGGGGCATAAGTCTATAGGGTTCAATATTGAGTTGGCCCACCATTTGCAGCTATAACAGCTTCAACTCTTCTGGGAAGCCTGTCCACAAGGTTTAGGAGTGTGTCTATGGGATGTTTGACCATTCTTCCAGAAGCACATTTGTGAGGTCAGGCACTGATGTTGGACAAGACTGGCTCACAGTCTCCCCTCTTATTCATCCCAAGGGTGTTCTATCGGGTTGAGGTCAGTGGCCTCTGTGTAGGCCAGTCAAGTTCCTCCACCCCAAACTCGCTCATCCATGTCTTTATGGACCTTGCTTTGTGCACTGGTGCGCAGTCATTTTAGAACAGAAAGTGGCCATCCCCAAACTGTTCGCACAAAGTTGGGAGCATGAAATTGTCCAAAATGTCTTGTTATGCTGATGTCTTAAGAGTTTCCTTCACTGGAACTAAGAGACCAGGTCCAACCCCTGAAAAACAATCCCACACCATAATCCCCCTCCACCAAATGATTTGGACCAGTGGACAAAGCAAGGTCTATAAAGACATGGATAAGCGAGTTTGGGGTGGAAGAACTTGACTAGCCTGCACAGAGTCCCGACCTCAACCCGATAGAACACCCTTGGGATGAATTAGAGGGGAGACTGCGAGCCTGGCCTCGCCCAACATCAGTGCCTGACCTCACAAATACGCTTCTGGAAGAATGGTCAAACGTTCCCATAGACACACTCCTAATCCTTGTGGAAAGCCTTCCCAGAAGAGTTGAAGCTATATAGTGTATGTTAAATTTGCCCATACTGCAACTGTCATATACAGGTTAACAGCATAATCACCAATTATTCCCATGGGGAGTCATGCAGATAGATGTCTTCAATGTAATTTGTGGGACAATGTCCACTACTTCATGAACAACTAACTGTTTCCAAAGATACAAAGATATATAATGAAGATACTAGACAATGAATGCAAAGATCTGATCTTTATCAAAATAAATAAATCTATACTGGACTTGTTACAAACTTGTGGCACTCTCATACTTTACATTTCCTTTGGACTGCTCCAGAAACCCATAGAGCTGCCTCTTAAACTGGAGACCACCCATGCTTATATTTACCTTTGGGTCCAGCGCTCCCACAACATCATTTTTTTTTATTGTTTTTAAAACATTTTTTTATTTTCCTTGAGACTGTCAATTATAAGATAGCACAATTTTGTATGAATTCAAAACAGATCTTTACTGTGAGAGCCACTGAATAAACAGCATGTTACTCAAAGCAACAAAAAATTTAAATTTTGCAATATAGATTTGGAAATAAAATTTGATTTGTTGGCACAGCGTAGAAGGACTCTACTGAATGAATGAATCCTGCCACAGAAACAACCAATCAGATACTTCCTCTCATTGCTTATACGGAGCTGGAAACATAGAAAAGAAAGTCTTATTGGTTGTCAGTATCAGAGGGGAAGCAGACACCTGCAACACCTAGTCTGCTTTATTGGTCAGCCAGAACAAAAAACAAGCTTTTCCTTTGGCAGAACAATACACAGCGATCGCATCTTTATTGGGCTCCCCGATTGTTAAATGTGGCAGTGACGGGAGGGGGGCCCCCTTCTGCCGCCTGTAGAAGTGTTCGAGTGGCTGTATAGCCACTCAATTCACTTCTACATGAAAGAGAATAGCTTCCTGAACATTTTGAAAAGGTGCGATGCCTGTAGCTGCAGGCATCATCCCAGTATAAACACTTCAATCACAGGACATCATATGACAGCCTACAGGTGGGAAGTGGTTAAACACTGGGAGGTGGATAAATGCTTAGCTTCAGCACAGGTTTGAGATGCAACAGAGCAGGCCCACCAGCCAGTAAAGTCCAAAACATGTAAGTCTTTCAGTGATCCCTGTGTCGCCTTTCAATGGGATCCAGGCTTCAAACAGATTCCCCAAGAAATCCAGCCCTGAAGAAGAGGGAGACAATTCCCCCCGAAACACATTGGCTCCACTTTATCTTCAATAAACAATTATAAAAATCATGAAAGCCAGGCATAGATGGTTTGAATCTCGCCAAATTTAGCAGGAAACAGCCGAGATTCGAACCATGTATGGGCAGACTCAATGTACCCAAGCTGATCGATCAATCAACTTGGGTACAACTTGGGTACAACCAGCCTGCTGGACTTTACATGCAATTATTGCTAGCGGCTGTTCTCCAGGCAGGGGAATCCAAATGAACACAATAGCTCCACAGGAGGGATTCCCCCAGCAACACTGACTGACCCATGGCTACAGGAAAGAAAATCGCTCTATCTATGACTGGCTTTAGTGAGACATTTTTCTGGACATAGGGCTCTCCTCTCCAATCACCCAAGTATTCCTTGCGGTAACAGCCTCATTGTCCTTATCATTAAGATTGTAGCCCCAAACCCCAACAGAATCTTTCACCTACCACCTACAATTGGGATATAACCCAGTGGAAGTCATTCACTCTATACCAGACTTTCTCAACCTTTTAACCCTAGAGGAACTCCAAAAAAAATGTTCATGTCTCGAGGAACTCTTACTAAAACCAAATCATCAGGGCTCAATAGGAACAATGCTCCTTATATTCGTGGTCAATAGGAAGAATGCCCCCCTTAAAGTGGTGTTCAAAATGCCACCCTTAAAGACAGCTAAAAAGATATTTGGTGTCATGATGCTGGCTATTGTCAGGTCACCCTGAGGCTAGGTGACAGATGCACACCGTCGGGATCAGGAGTGCACCGCAAGGTAGTGGACCCTATGGCTGACGGGAGTCCAGGTGATTCGGAACACGGGGCCGCTGGACACCAAGACGGATCCCACCGGGGTTAGAGCGTAAGATTCCCTGGGGCGCGGAGTCTAAGAGCCAGCTGGTGTTCACCAGAGCCTCTAGTGGTGAGGATGGACTGGGCTGCAACTGGCTCCAGGTCGCGACCCCCAGGGTCCCCCAGCTCATACCCACAGTAGGCAACAGGAGGATAGGGATAGTGAGAGATAAGCCAAGGTCAGGGCCACAAGCAGAAACGGACAACAAGGTACACGCCAAGGTTCAGGGTTACAGGCAACCAGGGATAGT
>CM053030.1:464387579-464571052 GCA_028564925.1 Lithobates sylvaticus | reverse complement strand
TTTTCGTTTTTCGGATTTTCTTCATTAGTACATTCGTTGTTTCTAATTAGTTTTTTTCGGATTTTCGTTGTTTTTCGGATTCGTTCGATTCGAATGATTCGTTAATCGGATTCGTACAATTCGAACGATTTGAATGATTCGTTCATTCGAACGAAAATAACGAAAAAAAACAAAAAACGAAAAAAAACGAAACGAATTGCACATGTCTAGCTCCCGGGAATGACACCAAGCTCATTACACAACTGTGAGAATCCATCTTCAGAACCCCTGTATGGATGACATTGGATATAATCCACTCGGCTAAAGACTCCTCTCCCGTGTTTGTGTTTGGAATGAAAGAGATAAGCGGGGAGCCGGCCGCAATATCGGCTTGTGTATGACTGCCACCAGGATTATAGAGGACCGCCAATCATTCAGTAGAGCAGCATGCACCCAAAAGAGGTTGTGCAGGTATCCATACTTTGAGGTCACGGGTCACATCAGTCGGCTCTTCGGGCCACAGGTTGAGCATGCCTGGTTTAGTTCATTGCCTATCCTTTTTTGTTATTATGGTCTTATGATGCCCCAATTACCAACTGTATTTTAAACATACAAAAAACAGTTACATTTTTAATTTCTGATTTTTTTTGTTGTATAATATATTTTTTATTGGATTTAGAGCAACTAAAGAAACAGGGTTGTGGTGGACACAGTAGTTGACAATAAGATGGACTATTCTGAGGTTGCATACATTTCGTAATGCAGTGAAAAAAACTCACAAGTGGAGTAACTTATACAGATAACAGTAAATTCTCTGCTATAATATGTATCACTCATTGTAATTGTCCATCAGATTGTGAGTCCAAACTATCTAGAAAAATTACCAAGAATGGAAGAGAGGGTAGGAGAATAAGGAGGGTGTGCTACCGAGGTAGCTACAAAGGGGACAGGGTGAGTAAAAAATGGGAAACAAACAGACTTCTGCATAACCCAAGTCTAAATTTCTATAGTAATCATAAGCTGAGGTCTAGTCGGAATGTCAACTTGTAGGAGTGAGCGAAGCCGGGTAGTATGCACCAAAGAGGGAAGACACGACACACACAGGATCCAAAGTTTTAATGAAGTATCTTGTCAAGAACGTTGCAATCACACTGTGACAAAGTTTATGCAGAGGCTTTAAACTAGAAGAAACACTCACAGATGATTATGCAGTACTTGTGGAGATCGATGCTCGGAGACCGACAGCACCCGACACAGGAGGCGGCTGGTAGGCAGTATGCAAGGAGGTACTAGTGGTGAAAGGTTCCACACAGCAGCACTAACAAACAGTCCCCATGCTGACCCTCCTCCACTGGAACCTTTGCCTTACGTTAGGCACAGTCTCCCTATCCAGGAGGTTCCTGTCCCTGACCTAACCACATGCACTAATGCGTGCCAACTGCAGTGAGCCAGTGCTTCTTATAAGTACTGCCTCATCAAAGATGGTGCAAAGGTCATCCGGGGCAGCAGCATCCAAATGGACAGCACCCCCCACCCAATGACACGTATGGAGACCTAAGAGTTACTCCTGTTCTCCACTCTCCCTGCATGGTGGTAGGGGACAGCGCCACCTGTGTAGGGAGGTCAACCTACTCCTGCCCACAAACTGGAGAAGGAAAGCTCCAGTGAGAGTATTCCATGTGTGGGTGTACCAATAATATTGTTAATTTAAATTTAATAAAAAAGGGGTGGTGTATTAATTCCCTGAGAGGTTCTAAGGTATGTTTTAATCGGCCATAATTTGGTGGATCCAGCAAGGCCATATTTTGTAAATTTATCATACTTTAATTTCTGATTTTACTTGCCCTGGAAGTGACAGTTGGGTTGTAGGACCAGTACAATGAATGCTACACCAAGGGGCTACACCAAGCACTTACACATGTAAAGCTGAGAACACAACTGTAATAATGTATAAAATTTGATTATATTTTTGATGATAGTGTCCCAGATAAGAGAAATAAAAGATAAAATACTAAGGTTAGTGTCCTTTAAAGTCAACCTGTACATAATTGAAAAGTGCGAAGCAACATCAAATGAACATCTGATCCCAGCAGTCCAATGTCGCCTGGTTATGAAGATAGCACCTTTCTCCAATCTGTTATTTGCATGTGAAAATGCGTGCCTCCAGACGCCCACATGCATTGCATTGTAGTAAGGAATTTGCGGGGTATGCCTAATCTCTACTATGAGGAACTGAAAGAACAACAGGCAGTATTTGACTCCACCGATACAGTAACAAGAGGTGTGGGCTGACAGTTTATAACGTCAGCTCGATTCAGACAATGTTTGTTTTTGAGTTTTTACTAATCCGCAGGTTTACATAAAAAAAAAAATTGTAGTCCTTTTAATGTTAACAGTAAGAGTCCATTCACACAATGCTTTGAATATGTTGGAAACACACCTTAACATATGAAAATAAAGACGTGAGAAGCAGTTATTGTGAGGAGAGTGAAAAAGTGGGGGAAGTCTGGGGAAGTTGGACCAAATTTAAAAGAACAAGGAAATACGTTGAAATGATGGGAAATGACAAAACGAGGTTGATAGAATAAACGACAGATTGCGGAAATAAGAATTAAATAGAGAGAAGAGGGTGATGGGAGGGGGAGGATAAGGGAGGGATTGGTATAATAATGAACTCTGCTGGATAAATGTTTTCTATTGTTTTTTTATGAGAATTATTGAAAATTGAATAAACAAAAGAAAAGAAAAAAAAAGAAAACAAAGACATGTTTTTTACACAGTGCACTACAAGTCACAGCATGTGCATGGCAATGTGTTGCATTAGGGGTGCATCGACCAATACTCCAATAGTTTGTTGAAGTGCCATCAAAGTGAGTGGGACTGCAATGTGGTTCAATTGTGTTTGGGAGCAGCCATATTTGCCTGTTACAATCTTCCTGCTTAATATTGTTGTACAATGATTGTATCTTCCTCATCCATGTTTCCTACTGCCAAGTAGTGTCAGTCTTCAGAATACATCATATACAACATATTTAACTGTTTTACTGCCTGAGCCACCTTTGTGTTTTTTTTCACACGTTTAAAAAATACATTTTTGGACTAAAGATGAGTTAAAACCTCAAATAGTATATACAGTTGTGCTCATAAGTTTACATACCCTGGCAGAATTTATGATTTCTTGGCCATTTTCAGAGCATATGAATGATAACACAAAAACTTTTCTTTCACTCATGGTTAGTGTTTGGCTGAAGCCATTTATTATCAATCAACTGTGTGTAATCTTTTTAAATCATAATGGCAACAGAAACTACCCAAATGACCCTGATCAAAAGTTTACATACCCCTGGTGATTTTGACCTGATAACATGCACACAAGTTGACACAAAGGGGTTTGAATGGCTATTAAAGATAACCATCCTCACCTGTGATCTGTTTGCTTGTAATTAGTGTGTGTGTATATAAAAGGTCAATGAGTTTCTGGACTCCTGACAGACCCTTGTATCTTTCATCCAGTGCTGCACTGATGTTTCTGGATTCTGAGTCATGGGGAAAGCAAAAGAATTGGCAAAGATATTTATTAAGAATTCAGGGATGAGGAAGACTTGGATACAGTGTGAAATAGAATGAGGATGATATTGGAGACGGAGGTTAGGGATGAAGATGGTCGTGGTGGTTAGTGTTCCTTTAATATATCTCAGAAGAAGTAAACCTCTGTATACTGATTCCATTTCATTTGATCTTCTGATTGATTTGATTGCCACCTCCCTGAAATGAGTTTCTGCAGGTTGGGATGTCTGTATACTTCTCTTTTAACAATAAAGAATGGGCCTAGAATTACTGCTGTCACGCTCCCAGATAGCAAGCAATTGTGCTGCAAGTTTGAAAACAACTTGCTAAGCCAGTGATGGCGAACCTTGACACCCCAGCTGTTTTGGAACTACATTTCCCATGATGCTCATGCACTCTGCAGTGTAGTTGAGCATCATGGGAAATGTAGTTCCAAAACATCTGGGGTGCCAAGGTTCGCCATCATTGTGCTAAGCTATTGCTACACTTGCCAGACTCCACAAGGTTGTTGCACCATTGCAGCAAGTCTGCATTGCATGACTCCAGATCAACTTCTTTGCAAACATTTGGCAAGTTCTGGCTCAGTTATTTTGTGCAATAGTCATTCCACCACTGTGGCTGAATTTTCATGCTGTAGACTTGCAGAGCTCCCGCTGTAGACTCACCACTGCAACTTTTCTCTCTTTCTAGAGAATGCAAATTTGCTACAAATATCAACTAGAACATGTGCTTCAAGTGCTCCGCATGTGTACAACTTGCCAGTGAAAATGTTTAGCAAGTTAACAAGACTTACAATTCAAAACTGCCACAAATTTGTGTCAAGTTATCCTTGCTATCTGGGTAGATAAGGAAGATCAGCAAAAGGACGTTCACTGGTCTCCTATTCTACCCTACCTAGCAACAGCCTCCATGGGGTTCCCAGGTTCTGCTCTCCCACCTGCGAAGAGTGCCAGATGGATGTACCAGGGGTACAGAGAGTGTACAACCACCAGATCGCTTCCATCTAACAGCCAACGCTTGGCTTGTCAGATTTACATGCATTCCTGGGTGCTGTGTGTGTAAGGCTGGGTTTACATGTATGCGAATTGGATGTGTTTTTAACATCATCCAATTCGCATAACACGTGAATGTGATCGGCTCTCAATGGAGCCGGTTCACACATGTCCGGGGTGGCCGCGGTGTGGTTTTGAAAAGGGTCCTGTGTGTTTTTGGGTCCTGTTCAGGTGCGAATTCTGGCAAAAATTTGCACATGAATCGCGCCTGAAACAGTGAACAGAAATGCACCGGACTCTGGACTGCAAACCGCAGCCAGACATGTGTGAACCCATCCCAATACAAGCCCAGTGGCTCTGGTGAGACAGCTCCTCCTCAATGGGCACCCAACAGCAGCTTATTATTATTATTATACAGGATTTCTATAGCGCCAACCGTTTGCGCAGCGCTTTACAACATGAAGGCAGGCAGTACAGTTACAATATAAATCAATACAAGAGGGATCAGAGGGCCCTGCTCGTTAGAGCTTACATTATAGAAGGGAGGGTCAAGTGAAACAAAAGGTAATGGAGATGGAGAAAATGAAAATACAGTTGTTGGATTTTTTCTTTTTGGCTATATGGATAGTCTTAGAAATAAGCATCGGCGTGTTTAGACAGCGTTTGTCCCTCGGTATTGACTCTACTGCAGAACTTTGTTTTTGTAAGTTGACTGTTCCCTATTAAGCCTTTATATTTTTATCTTGGAGATTCATTCCCATTTTTTTGACACCTAAACTAAATCTGTCATACCTTATTATTCTCTTAGCCGTTCCCTGAATGCCCCATATGGTCACCTGTAGCACATGGTTTCCCAGACGCAAATAGACACCTGTGATCTTTTGTAGTGATTTGATTAACATTTCAAGAGACCTAGGTAAGTAGCATTGCTCTGGTAACGAACATGCACATGTATACATTAAAGCTGTTATGTATTTCAATTAAAGAATTATGTATGTTATATGATAATTACATCAATGGTTAATTTTGGATCAAAAATTTATATGTTAGAAGGCCTGTAATCTAATTGGACAGCATCCCCTGAAGAAGCCCAACATATGGGCGAAACATGTTGGGAACTCCATTCATTAGTGCTGTATCCACAAAATCTTGTTGACTTGCCAATTGTTAGGTTTTAACAATTTTTTATTTTGCTCTTTAAAATAAAAAAAATTCTTATACATTATAGTAGATACTATTCCAATTTATTTTACACCTTAAAAATCCCAATCCCTCCTCTTACGTATAACTAATTAAGGGATGTGGTGCTAATATTAAAGCGGAGGTCTACAAATACAAATACTGCATTTATGGACATTTACCTGTCCAGGGCACCCGCGATGTTGGCACCCGAAGCCGATCTGTCGCTCGGCTCTCGGGTGCTGCCGCCGCCATCTTGTGTAAGGGAATCAGGAAGTAAAGCCTTGAGGCTAGACTTCCCAGTTCCCTACTGCGCATGTGCGAGCCGTGCTGCGCAATCCGGATGGTCCCTGCTGTCTCTAGGACCCGTGTGTTTCCCAGCAGACAGTGGGGGGGGGGGGGGGTTGGGGAGGCGTAGACTCCCGCAGGAATCTATGCCCGGAAGTGGGTGCAAATACCTCCCCATGAAAGGTGCCAAATGTGGCACCAGAGGTGGGGAGGGTTTCCGAAAAGAGGAGGTTCCATTTTTGTGTGAACCTCCGCTGTAGCCTCCCTGGCGTTAATCCCGAGTCTGGCTCGGGGTGGGATCTTCAGTACCAAAAGCGGTAACCCCCGAGCCAGACTCGCGCGTGCATTGCAGGATACAGGGGGAAGTTACTTACCTTGTCCCCTGGATCCTGCGATGTCTCCCCGCTGTGTGAGCGAGCCGTCTGCTCGCTCGATTCACCCAGTGCCGAGTGCCGCTGATCTCCGTTCCCTGCAACGTTACGACGCACGGGAGCGGAGATCGGCACCAAATTCAAAAAAGTTTAATAACACAATACACATACAGTACTGTATACAAAAAATACACATCTTCTTTGTCCCTAGTGGTCTGCCCAGTGCCCTGCATGTCATTTTATATAATAAAAAGATTTTTTTTCTGCCTGGAAACTGGAGATTGTCCATAGCAACCAAAAAGTGTCCCTTTATGTCAAAAGTGGTTTTAGACCAGCTAGAAAACACTGATAATAAATTAGAATCACAATTTATCATCAAACACTAAATTTAATGACAGCGACTATTCTGCAACTGAGCAAATTTCATTGTTTTTGATCTGATTACATTATTGAATCATTTTTATATATATTTTTATTATATTATAATTTATGATTTTGTGTTTCAAACTTTATCATACCCGGGATGTCTACTAGACTCTGGTTTGGACAGATTTAAGTGAGTTATTCATAAGAATTGCATGCCTACAATATAAAAAACGCCAAATTTCCATGCAAAATAATTTCAGCACAAAATTCCAGACAGAATCATACTGCCAGGGAGGTTAAGTTGATTTGCCTGTGATCATAAAGTCCTTTTTTTTTTTTTTACAGTTGTTAGATGTGGGTAGGATAGGCTTCTCTGAATAGGAGGGTTTTCAGGAATCGTCTAAAAGCAAACCTTAGAAATACAGAAAGGAGTGCCTAAAAACAGACGAAGGAGTGCAAGATAATTTTAATTGTTAGTAAATAGGTAATAAAAACAGCCAACGCTTTTTAGGGCGCAACGCCACTCTTCCTTCATTGGCGCTACAAGAATAAACATAAAACAGCCATAATGATGAAAGATGTAATCATATGAGTATACACCACAAATTCGAAAACATCAAATAATAACATTGTCTCCGCAACTTCAGTTGGCTCTTAGAAATGTAGAAGGATCAAAATGATGTGTATAATAAAATGCAGGTAATGAATGCAAATTCATAAATTGTAAAAAAAATATACTAAATTGCATCAAATAGAAAACGTATCAAAAAGAACATGAAAAAGACTGTCATACATAAGGACGGTTGGACTCCGATGACATGATCTTTAAAAAGCTTTTGTTTGAAAAGCTAGGCATGAACACAGGGAATGGTAACATAGACCGCTCGCCCGTAGACTGCCCTCCACTTCACAGAGAGAGCAAGAGCACAATGTCTGTCTGACTGAAAGCAACTCTCGCTGCAGTCTCTTATGATGGGAAACACCCACAGTGCTGCTTCCCGCAGTTCATGTGATCAGCAATCTTTTAATCATAGCGCATTGAAAAGGGTTTCTTTAAACTCAAATAATAATGTGATTTTTGCCCTATTAATTAGGAGGTGAATTTTAATGGGGCTAATACAATTGACTTCAGCTCCAGCAGCAGCATGTCCCACTGCAGTGTTGTCTTTTGATCCCCCCCCAGCGTGAATGCTGACAGCCCGGTCTTCATGGTGATATTACCTTAGGTTATATTGTCTGGGGTTATGGTTCTCTCTCTACAGGAAAAAAATCCCAAAACCAAATCAATATTTGCCCCCGGCCACAAGCCTTCAGGCGCTGTTCACAAATAAGCGTCGCTCTGTACTCATAGGGTCCTCGTTTGACATGGGGCTGCTTGATATGCTGCCACTTTAAATCAATACACAATTGTAACCATTTTTATGTGTGCTGCTTTCCCTGCACCCTCATCAATGACACATGTAATCTTTCCTAAATTATTAAGCAGCACACAGGCCTTGTTGTGATTGGTTTACAGCAACCCCGCTGTGAGGTCATTCCAGAGGGAGCTAAGTAAATGGCGGGTGATGGACTACATGATTTGTGCCGTTTAATAACTCATCATTTATTAAAACGCATAACTGTTGCATTTAAATTTGTTATTATAACTAAATGCAGCTACATACATAATTAAAGCAGTTAAGTATATATAATACCGTATATACTCGAGTATAAGCCAAGTTTTTCAGCACATTTTCTTTGTGCTGAAAATGCCCCCCTCGGTTATACTCGAGTCAAGCATTTTTCTGCAACAGAGAATGACATTTTCCGAACCGACTTTGGGGCCCCGTATCTCGGGGCCACTTGGTGCTAGGAACCCCAAATTTGGTTGGCAAACCCAGTGGAACTAGCACTACAACAAATAGAGGTTCCTAGCACCAAGTGGCCCCGAGATACGGAGCCCCAAAGTCGGTCAACTGTGTCCATCTGCAGTAATGTAATTTCGGGACCCTTTGGGTTCAGAGACCCCAAATTTTGGCTGCAGCTAGGGGGCCTCTAGGAACCCTTACCGAGTTTGAAGTTCGAGGGACCTATGGGGGCAAATGGGCACAGTGAGACATGCAAATGGGCACAGTGAGGCTGCAAATGGGTATTGTTGACCCTCTTTTCCACTTACATTAGCTGCGCATTTCTCACCCTAGGCTTATACTCGAGTCAATACGTTTTCCCAGTTCTTTGTGGTAAAGTTAGGTGCCTCGGCTTATATTCGGGTCGGCTTATACTCGAGTATATACGGTATCCAAAAAGTTCAATACATTTTAATGCACTTTACTGTTATTCTGTATTTTAAATCAGGCTCTCTGAGATGAAAGAGAAGTTGGAGAGCTAAAACGTGTGTCTTCTCCAACCTCTGTCTGTCTTTTTATTAAAAATTATTATCACTGATTAACCACTTAAGGACCGGAAGATTTTCCCCCTTAATGACCGGGCCATTTTTTCCGCGATACGACGCTGCGTTGCTTTAACTGACAATTGCGCGGTCCTCCGACACTGTGCCCAAACAAAATTATTCTTTTTTTTCTCACAAATAGAGCTTTCTTTTGGTGGTATTTGATCACCTCTGCGTTTTTTTTTTTCGCGCTATAAAGAAAAAATGAGCAAACAATTTTGGAAAAAAAAAAAAAATATTTTATACTTTTTGCTATAATAAATATCCAAAACAAAATGTACAAAAATACATTTCTTCATCAGTTTAGGCCAATGTATATTCTTCTATATATTTTTGGTAAAAAAAAAAAAAATCGCAAGCGTATATTGATTGGTTTGCGCAAAAGTTATCACGTCTACAAATTAGGGAATAGATTTATGGCATTTTTATTATTATTGTTTTTTTTTTTACTAGTAATGGCGGAGATCTGCAATTTTTAGCGGGACTGCAACAGATCGGACACTTTTGACACATTTTTGGGACCATTGACATTTATACAGCGATCAGTGCTATAAAAATGCACTGATTACTGTGTAAATGTCACTGGTAGGGAAGGGGTTAACACTAGGGGGGGATCAAGGGGTTAAGTGTTACCTAATGTGTTTTTCTAACTGTGGGGGGAAGGGACTGACCAGAGGAGGAGACATATCGCTGTTCCTGATTAGTAGGAAGAGACAATCTGTCTCTCCTCTCCTGTCAGAACAGGGATTTGTGTGTTTGCACACACATATCCCTGTTCTGGCTCTCGTGCCTACGATCGCGCATGGCCGGCGGACATCCGGTCCCCCTGCTATAGCTGTTTAAAGGACCGACGTACAGCTACGGCGATTCGTGGGAACGAGCCGACCTGCCGCAGTATAATGACGGCGGCTGGTCGGGAAGCGGTTAAACAAATACAAAAAAAGCAATACCTGCACACAAATTGATTAACCACTTTGAAACCGGACACTTTCACCCTATTCCTGCCGAGTCCAATTTTCGGCTTTCAGGGCTGTTACATTATCTTTCTTTTCACACAAATATCGCTTTCTTTTGGTGGTATTTAATCACTGCTGGGTTTTTTATTTTTATCTAAAGAAACTAAAAAAGACCGAACATTTTGAAAAAAAAATACAATGTGTTCTATCAGGTTGAGGTCAGGACTGTGCAGGCCAGTCAAGTTCCTCCCCCCAAACTCGCTCATCCATGTCTTTATGGACATTGCTTTGTGCACTGGTCCCAATCATTTGGTGGAGGGGGATTATGGAGTGGGGGTGTTTTTCAGGGGTTGGGCTTAGCCCCTGGGTTCCAGTGAAGGGAACTCTTAAGGCCCCTTTCACACTGGGGCGGTTTGCAAGCGCTATTGCGCTAAAAATAGCGCCTGCAAACCGACCTGAAACAGCCGTTGCTGTGTCTTCAGTGTGAAAGCCCGAGGGCTTTCACACTGGAACGGTGCGCTTGCAGGACTCTGAAAAATGTCCTGCAAGCCGCATCTTTGGTGCGCTGTAGGAGCGGTGTATTTACTGCTCCTATAGCGCCCCTTCCCATTGAAAACAATGGGGCAGCGCTCCAAACCCGCCCGCAAAACGCTGCTGCAGCGGCGGTTTGCGGGCGGTATTAACCCTTTTTCGGCCGCTCGCAGGGGGTAAAACCGCCCCGCTAGCAGCCGAATAGCGACGTTAAAAAGACGGTAAAGTGGCGCTAAATATAGCGCCGCTTTACCGCCAGCGCACCCAGCGCCCCAGTGTGAAAATAGCCTTAAGGCTTCATCATACCAAGTCATTTTGGACAATTTCATGCTTCCAACTTTGTGGGAACAGTTTGGGGATGGCCCCTTCCTGTTCCAACATGACTGCGCACCAATGCACAAAGCAAGGTCCACAAAGACACAGATGAGCAAGTCAGGCGTGTAAAGGCAGGCGTCCGAATACTTTTGGTAACATAGGGTGTATCTGAAAATTGATTAAACCTGATGTACCGATGGACTATCTCATTTTTTGAAGCCTAAAAATGCCAGGACAGTACAGATGTCCCCCAAATTAACCCTTTTTGGAAAGTAGACTGTCCAAGGTATTTAGTAAGCAGCATGGTGCATTTTTTTTTAAGTTATCTTAATTTTTTGGAAAATGAAGACACCAAAAAAAAATTTTTTGTTTTCACAATTTCTAAAAAAATATTAAATACTGTGTCCAGTGCAGTACAACATCATCATATAACTGGTGTGGTGGTGATCAGGGACACTGACTGGTGATCAATTTTTTTAATATTTTTTTTGTTTTTTATTATTATATATATTTTTTTTACCTGAGGCTGGTGGTCCTTTTTTTTTTTTTAGAGGTTTTACATTTCTGTCAGTGTCGGTCCTCAATTTAAAGTGGACCAAACACTACTTTTCATTCAATAAAGTGCATAAAATCACACATTTCCCAGCTTCTATTACATTTGGGTAATAAGCCTCTCATCATGTCTGGAAGGCCAACAAGGAGAGGCAGACGTTCCCATGCCACTATGAGGGGGGCCAGCAGCGTCTGTATCCACAGGTAAAGGTGGATGTGGTCCATCCTCAAGCAGGGCACATTTGTCTCTGTTTAGTGATGTTGCCCATGCTATCCAGAGACAGAGCGCAGTCCACCGCAGCTGCCAGAGTGGCTTATTCTGCCTCTAGAAGGTTATGTGGTGAAGGCACCACCAATACCCAAAGACCAATTTTTCCTCAACTGTTTGAAAGGTGCATTAAATTTACAGCAAGTGTAATTCTTTCTTTCATCAAGAGTACCTCTATAGGGTTATGGTGTGAAGGCACCACGACACCCAAAGACCAATTTTTCTATCCAAAGTCTGTAAAAGAGACAACAGACTTTATCTAAAAAATTGTTAAACTTTGCGTGTATTATAATTTGTCTTCTTCACATAAGGCTTGCTCACTGTGGTGCAAAACTTTGTTATTTCCATCCAAAGTCTGCCAGACACCAGGATTTATCCAAATATCTCTAATCTTGTTCCAAGTTCACTAAATTGTGGACCCAAGCCATCGTTTTCTAAATAAAGAAAGCTTGCAGGGAAAATCAATTTAAGGCTACTTTCACACTGGGGCGTTGAGCGCGCTGGCGGTAAAGTGGCGCTATATTTAGTGGCGCTTTACCATCGTTTTAGCGGCGCTATTCGGCCCCTAGCGGGGCAGTTTTAAGCGGGGCAGTTTTAACCCCCAGCTAGCGGGCGGAAAAGGGTTAAAACCTTTTTGCAGGCGGGTTTGCAGAGCTGCCCCATTATTTTCAATGGGAAGGGGCGCTTTAGGAGCGGTAAATACACCGCTCCTACAGCACTCCAAAGATGCGGCTAGCAGGACTTTTTTGACCGTCCTGCAAGCTCACCGCTCCAGTGTGAAAGCCTTTCACACTGGAGAGACAGCAGCGGCAGTTTCAGGCCGCTTTGCAGGCGATGTTTTTAGCGCTGTAGCTAAGTGTGAAAGGGGCCTTAATGTACTTTTTTTTCTTTATAAATGTCAGTTTTTGCTGCAGCAGGTTCTATACACAGTATAGATGCGCCACTTTACATGCAGAATAAGGGGACCCCCCCCCCCCGGGCACTATATTTAAAGGAATTTTTCATTTTAATGGTTTCACTTCAGCCCCGGAAGATTTGGCTGCTCAATGACCAGGCCATTTTTTGCGATACAGCACTGCGTCGCTTTAACTGACAATTGCAAGGTCGTGCGATGCTGCACCCAAACAAAATTGACGTCCTTTTCTTCCCACAAAGCTTTCTTTTGGTGGTATTTGATCACCTCTGTGGTTTTTATGTTTTGTGCTATAAACAAAAGAATACTTTTTGCTATAATAAATATATGGGAAGGTGCATAGCTCCAGTACTGTCACATAGGCTATCTCCGATCCCAGTCGACAATTCTGATAGGGAAACGCGTCAGGTGGAGAGACTTTCTGTGACGTCACCACGCACCAGCTAGCAGTTTGAATACTCATGGCTGTGTTTGTATGGGTTTCTTTGCTGTTCATGTGCAATACTTGGAATAAAACCATTTCTACTGCACTATGAAGTTTCCTTTTCTTAGATTTTGTTCACATACACTGGAGAGTAATAAAACAGATTGGTTGGAAGGTTTGGAATTGTTCGACCATTCCTTGTTCTTTAGGTGGAGGAGAGTCGTTAACATTGGAGTTGTCCGAAAGGGAACATCGTAGGTGATCACTGTGTTAACCAAGCGTGTTTGATCCCTGTAATCTGGGGTCCGTCTTGTCCGGTAAGAGGCCATCTGTTTTTTATCGTTCTCTGCTGGGATGTAAAAGTACCTACTTTCGAATATTGAAGACCTTCAGGTGCTGCATTGGAATCATATATGAACACTTAGCATTATTTCATTTATGTTTCGTTTTTGGGGACTTTAAAACTACTTTGAATTTTTTTTTTTTTATATTAATCTTTCATTTTTGATAAATTTTTGGTTTGATAAAGTTTTGGTTGTTCTCCACTGGTTTGTTTGATTTATAACACCTTTGCGATTTCGCTTGTTTCCCAAGTTTTATGGGATTTAGGATTGCGCCATTCCTTTATATATACCTCCACCCATGTGACAGTGTTGAGAACTGGAGACTGTCTGCACAAGCATTGAGCTCCTCATTGTGGGAGGAGGGAAGGGGGTATTATATGCTCCATTTCCTGGAACAATTGCTTTATTATTATTTTTTTTATAGGGGGGGGGGTGGATTATAGTACTACTCTTATGCCGCATACACACGATCGGAAATGCTGCCAGCAAAACTCTGATGATTGTCAGAAAATGCGACCGTGTGTATGCTCCGTCGGTCTTTTGCTGGCGGAATTCCAGCCAGCAAAAGATTGAGTGCATGTTCTCTATTTTTTGGTCGGGAAAAGTTCCTATCCGAAAATGCGATCGTCTGTATGCAATTCGGACGCGCAAAAAATCACGCATGCTCGGAAAGAATTTGACGCATGCTCCGAAGCATTGAACTTGATTTTCTCGGCTCGTCGTAGTGTTGTACGTCACACGTTCTTGATGGTTGAAAGTTCAGAGAACTTTTGTGTGATCGTGTGTATGCAAGACAAACTTGAGCGGAATTCCGTCGGAAAAACCATCCAAGATTTTTCGGATGGAAATTCCGCTCGTGTGTATACGCGGCATTACATTACCTAATTTGTCAATGGTAAAGATTAACTTTAAGCTCCTGACTTCATGCCCATGGGTTCTTTTCCTTCCTTCTGCATCCTGACTGTCCTAACCTAGTCACCAATCCAACACAAATAAATCAGTGATTACTCTACAAAGGGGTGAGTTCTGCTTTGTTAGTCGGCAACCCACTGAGGAATACAATATAAAACCAGTGCAATAAATGGCTCTGCTTTAGTCCCCTCCACAGCAATTAAACTCAATTGTGCCATCATATGGCAACCGAGCCTTCTCCAAGCTGTGTGCGGTGATCTTTTAATGCACATTTAATTAGGAGAAAAAGTCCATTACTCTGGCAGGAGGATGCATCTTTTCCTCCAGTCACTATCTCCGAAGAGGTGCTCACATTATATAAGAAGTAATCAGCATTGTTTATGCAGCGACTGTCATCAGTATGAGACTGAGAGCTGCTCAGTGTGCAGAAAAGGAAAGAAAATACAGTAGATCTACAGTAGCAAATTCATGAAAATAAAAAACATGAACCACATCTTATTATACAAAGGCATAAGAGGCATTTGAAAAATATGTTGTGTTAACATGAGTCTATGGTCACTTTATGGCATCCTTCAGGCCTTTGTGGTCTGTTGCAGTGAAATACCACATACGCATTAACACATATGTAGCACCCTGGTGTTTAGGCAGGGTTGCTAGTAAATTTAGTTTGCCAGGCGGTAGTTGCCCTGGTTAAAGTGGAACATCAGTCATTTTTTCAACTTCCCATCTAATAAATCTTCTGCCCTTGTTGTTTTAACTTTGGATAGTAAGACATTTTTTTTTCTGCCAGTAAATACCTTATGCAGCCGACTTCCTGTTTCTTGTCTGGTAAAATGCCTAGGCATATGACATCATGCACAGCTCTCTCTCATTCTCGTGAGAGTTTGCCAGGAAGGGAGGGAGTCATAAAAGGGCCAATGAGAGCTGCAGAGCTGTAGGTGTGCCTCTGTGTGTCTGTGTAAATCCAGGAAGTAATTAGGCAGCAGCTTCAGCTGCCCACAGTTAAAATGGATGCAGCCAGACTTAGTGGAGGGAGATTTTTGCAGCGTATTTGGCAAATACAGAATCACAGTATATATAAAATAATATGCAAAGTGGTTGGAGGGAAGCCAGGATAGAACCAGTGCTGAAGTTCAATAAAAGAATAGCGGAGTACCTGTGTTCCGCGCCAAAAGTGCAGGGATCAACAGCATTGTGACTGGCAGTCCTGGTCAGGCACAGCCCTGGGGAAGAAAGGGAGTCATAGGGGGTAGTACCTGGTCAAAAACAGGAGAAACATATACAGTTACCGGCCCTGGGCAGAGTATCTAACCACTGAGAGACATAATCGTGCTAGGTGAAATAGCGAGTGGATTCTCCATCCACAACCTGCAAGCGAGTCGGGAACAGCATGCTGTACTTCAGGCCCCTGGTACGAAGTTGAGCTTTCACGTGGTCGAAGGGTCTGCGGAGCCTCTGGGTGTCAAAAGAGTAATCCGGGAACAGTATAATCTGGGCCCAGTTGGCCTCATACAGGTGGCATTCTGTGGGCCCTCTCCACGGCAAAATGCTGGGAAAACGATGCCCGGGGAAGGAGGGTACGGAGAAGGGTCTCTGTAAAGGCTGTAGGGTCTTGGCCCTCGGCTCCCTCTGGCAATCCCACCACCCTTAGTTTATTCCTGCGGCTCCTATATTCACTGTCCTCCACACGTGATTCAAGGGCCTTCATTTTTACTTGTAGGGAGTGGATAGAGGCACGATGAAACTGGATGGAGTCCTCCGAGTCTCCCACACGCCGCTCAGCCTTGCCCAGCCGGTCACGGAGTTTATCCATGTCCCTCCACATCAGCCCAAAGTCCGTCTGCAGGAGGTCAATTCTGGCCGTCAGGGTAGTTTGGCAGCTGGAGATGGCCTGCATAAGGGCCTGGAAGTGATCCTCCTCCGCCATCGCCGGATCTGCTGGCGCAGTTTGAGACGCAATCTGCGCGCAGCCTACAGGGGTCTGCTTATTTTTCTGCGGGGATGCCTTAGGGCCGGTTCACACAGGGGTGTCACGACTTGCAGGCCAACTCTGTGAGGCAACCTGCACACGACTTCTATATAGAAGTCAATGCAAGTCGCCCCCAAAGTAGTACAGGAACCGTTTTCTAGGTCGGAGCGACTTGAGTCGCTCTTATTAGAACGGTTCCATTGTACAGAACGGAACGCGACTTGTCAGGCGGCTGACAAGTCTCCCCTATGTGAACCGGCTCTTAGGAGTGGATCCATCTTTCCTTCCCGAGCCTGGTTTTCCTCTTCTCATACCCGGATGCCCCCGGGCTGCAATTGGCAAGGGTGAAATAGAGGTAGATCCCATGAAAACCAGATAAAAGGAGCAGGTAGAAGCAGAGCTCCTCTTAGACATTTAACCCCTTTAATTGCTTCTTAAAGCAGAGTTCCACCCTAAAAAAGTTTTTTTTTTTAAAAGTCAGCAGCTACAAACACTGTAGCTGCTGACTTTTAATAAGGACACTTACCTGTCCAGGGTTCCCGCGATATCGGCCCCCTGAGGCGATCGGGTGCAGGCGTCGTCATAGTAGCTAAGGGAAACCAGCAGTGGAGCCTTCAGGTTTCACAGCTGGTCCTACTGCGCATGCGCGAGTCACGCAGCGCTTTCTGAATGGCCGCATCGTCTTCTGGGACACACATGGGTCCTAGAAGGCAGCAGGGGGAAGGAGGAGGGGCAGAGCCAGAAGACATGATGTACCTCGCCACAGCAAAGTGGCTGGGATGGAAGTTCACCATTAAACTACTAAGGTAAGTGGGAAAAAAATTAACTATACAAAAACGAGGGGTGGAGGGATGGTCTTTCCCTTTTAAGAACAGGTTCTAAAGTTGGGTGGAACTCCGCTTTAAGAATATGTAAGTATTTGTCCAAGTTCATATGTATGGTGCATTCTTTGTTATCTCCATTATATTTATTTTGCTGTCTTCTTTCCCAAGCCTTCATGCTTCTGGCCCAGACCATTAAAAAAAAGAGAACTTTAACTCTTTGCTGGTTTATGTCATTTTGTACTGTCATTTTTATGCGTTCCTTGTAAATCCCCTTCAAGCTTTAGACTTAATTCCTTGTTAATTTTCCATAACCTGTAATTTGAAGAGCTGGATGATGAAGGCCTCCCAGTAATAAATAACATCCCCAGATTTGGGTCAGTACATTAATGCTAATCTGCTAGATATGAGCGCAGTCCATATCCCAGGCTTATCTCCCCTGGTCCACACTGACGGACTGGATCTGTCTTTTATAAGCACACACAGCTGCAGGTAATGAGGCATTACAGGATAGCATGTAGATAAAATACAATGATCACCTGCATTAATCCGCCCGCCACTCTCTCCCACCGCTGAATGGAAGACTTGTATTTATGTAAAATAGAATCACTTACATTGGGAGTTAAACACAGGGGATTTAGAGATGATTAGCTTAGTTTGTCTTTTTTCTCTTCTAAACGTGAGATAATTTCCAATGAAAAATGAAGAAATTTAAGTATAAATTAATTGCATAATTTTAATACTGTGAAAGTGTGTCACCGGCGCAACAAAAATAAATATTTATAATACGTGACTTTATCTTTAAACGTCAGATCTGCTGCAGTTATAAATCCCCCACCGATACTGTGGGGTAGGTAGCATTGTGATAAAGAGTGTAGCTGCGCTGACCTTAAAGTGATATGTATAACTTACCATGTGACATTTTTTTTATCTGTAATTAATGAAAAATGACTAATAAATTCATTCATCAAAACTCAAAATAATAAAAAATATGAAAAAATTACTAAAATGAAAAATCGTGTGTTAACAATAGTCCCAGTAATGCTCTTCACAAACTGCTTAACCAAATCCCACGTGCACAAATTCACATCCGTGACTTGAAAAACTTTTCACCAATTCGTGAAGCACCACCACCTTCCAAAATGGACACTCACCAGAACCAGGGAAAAATTGCGCCTTTGGTTTATGCTGGGTTAACCACTCCACTCTTATACAGTGGTGTGAAAAAGTGTTTGCCCCCTTCCTCATTTCCTGTTCCTTTGCATGTTTGTCACACTTAAGTGTTTCGGAACATCAAACCAATTTAAACAATAGTCAAGGACAACACAAGTAAACACAAAATGCAATTTGTAAATGAAGGTGTTTATTATTAAAGGTGAAAAAAAATCCAAACCATCATGGCCCTGTGTGAAAAAGTGATTGCCCCCCTTGTTAAAACATACTATAACTGTGGTTGTCCACACCTGAGTTCAATTTCTCTAGCCACACCCAGGCCTGATTATTGCCACACCTGTTCACAATCAAGGCATCACTTAAATAGGAGCTGCTTGACACAGTAAGGTCCACCAGAAGATCCTTAAAAGCTACACATCATGCCGAGACCCAAAGAAATTCAGGAACAATTGAGAAAGAAAGTAATTGAGATCTATCAGTCTGGAAAGGGTTATAAAGCCATTTCCAAAGCTTTGGGAATCCAGCGAACCACAGTGAGAGCCATTATCCACAAATGGCGAAGACATGGAACAGTGGTGAACCTTCCCAGGAGTGGCCGGCCGCCCAAAATTACCCCAAGAGCGCAGCGACGACTCATCCAAGAGGTCACAAAAGACCCCACAACAACGTCCAATATGGTGGTGGTAGTGTGATGGTCTGGGGCTGTTTTGCTGCTTCAGGACCTGGAAGACTTGCCTTGATAAAAGGAACTATGAATTCTGCTGTCTACCAAGAGATCCTGAAGGAGAATGTCCGACCATCTGTTCGTGTACTCAAGCTGAAACGAACTTGGGTTCTGCAGCAGGACAATGATCCTAAACACACCAGCAAGTCCACCACCGAATGGCTGAAGAAAAACAAAATGAAGACTTTGGAGTGGCCTAGCCAAAGTCCTGACCCGAATCCTATTGAGATGTTGTGGTATGACCTTAAAAAGGCCGTTCATGCTCGAAAACCCTCTAATGTAACTGAATTAGGACAATTCTGCAAATATGAGTGGGCCAAAATTCCTCCAGGACGCTGTAAAAGCCTCATTGCACGTTATCGCAAACGCTTGGTTGCAGTTGTTGCTGCTAAGGGTGGCCCAACCAGTTATTAGGTTTAGGGGGCAATCACTTTTTCACACAGGGCCATGATGGTTTGGATTTTTTTTCACCTTTAATAATAAACACCTTCATTTACAAATTGCATTTTGTGTTTACTTGTGTTGTCCTTGACTATTGTTTAAATTGGTTTGATGTTCCGAAACACTTAAGTGTGACAAACATGCAAAGGAACAGGAAATGAGGAAGGGGGCAAACACTTTTTCACACCACTGTAGGTATATTTGAGATTCCCCAAATTGGTTGCCACTGATTGCTCCTTACACCTCCAGATTAGTCTCGGTATCTCATAAAAAGCAGACATCCATCATTACGCAACATATTTTTTAAATTTATTAAATCAATAGAGTAAAAATATAGTATATACACTCACAAGTCTGGTGCCTTTAGACCTCTACGCAATCAAATCATGCGTCATCAGGAAGGCTTCCTGATGACGCATGATTGGATGTGAAACGCGTAGAGGTTTCTGGGTAAGCGCCAACGTCACTTCCTGCCCCAACCCATACCAGATCGAGGCTTCGACCGTGCGCCGATCCCGGGAGACGGAACGGCGCTAGCTAGGGTTAAAAACACACTGCTGGAAAGACTCAGTGCCGGTCTAAAGGCACCAGACTTGTGAGTGTATATACTATATTTTTACTCTATTGATTTAATACATTTTAAAAATATGTTGCGCAATGATGGATGTCTGCTTTTTATGAGGTACTGAGACTAATGTGGAGGTGTAAGGAGCAATCAGTGACAACCAATTAGGGGAATCCCAAATATACCCATTAGAGTGGAGTGGTTAACCCAGCATAAACCAAAGACTGCTGCTAAGCGAAGCACACTATGGACTTGAGTCGCTTGCTTGCTGGGAAGCGGAAGCCGACAGAGCTCCGTGGAACCCGGAGGTTAATGAGGGTAAACATCCCTGCCTCAAAATTTGTTTTTGTTATTAACGAAAACATTGTTGATTTTTGTCATAGTTTTCGTCAGTTATTATATTATATTATATGTGTCAGGTATTAGTGAATGTGGCCATGAACAGCACAGACACCAGGGGGGGCCATTTACTAAAGGCCAATCCACTCTGCACTATAAATGCACTGCAAGTGCACTTGGAAGCGCAGTCACTGTAGATCTGAGGGGGACATGCAAGGACAATAAAAAAAAGCATTTTTGCTTGCATTTTTGCTTGCACATGATTGGATGATAGAAATCAGCAGAGCTTCCCCTAATTTTAGAGCTTCCCCTCAGATCTATAGCGATCTACAGCGACTGCATTTACAAGTGCACTTGCAGTGCAGAGTGGATTTGCCTTTAGTAAATCAACCCCATAGCATGAAAAACATATATCTCTTGCTCATCTGCTTTAACTAATTGAGAGCACTGGGCATTCTGCACACACACAAAAAGCCTCATCAAAGTACACCAGACACGTGTGGCAAGTTGCTGTCACACCATCACCACTTGCCGGAAATGAATGGCTCTTAAAATGAAACCTGGGAGTTGCTGTATAAATAAGTAGCTCTAGCAGCTGTAAAAAAAGAAAAAAAAAAAAGTCTGTCTGACACTGGGCTTATCAACACTATCCAGATGTGAAATAAAGAGATACAAAGTAACAATGTTACTTTTATATCTGCTGTTTCATTCATCTGCAGATCAAAGGGATGAGCTTTGATCTGCAATTGATGTCAGTTAAAGCAAGCAGACTAGCAAAAAAAAAAAAAGTATTACAAATTCTCTTTTCCTGCTGATTTTTTATTTTTATTTTTTTTGATAAATGTTTGTTTTATTAATCATTAAGACTTTTTTCCTTTTTGTTCATTAATCTTTTTTAATGTCACATAAAAAATGGCAAAGTTGAAAAAAAAATCTATTTCATCTATAAAACACTTCACTACAATCATTTTGGTGTAATTTTAGAGATTGTAAAGGTGAAATTAAAAAAAGAAAAAGAGCAAATATGTCTATACTTACCTGCTCTGTGCAATGGAATTGCACAGAGAGACCATGAACCTCCTCTTCTCGTGTTCCTCGCTGGCAGCTTCCCATGGGGGCACTCACGCGTGCTCGCTCCCGAGGGCCCGCTGCTGCATCCATTAACACAGACAGATGAACTCAGCCCCACCCCCCGTTCCCCGCTCCCTTGTTACTGGCTTTGATTGACAGCAGTGGGAGCCAATGGCTTTTGGTGCGAGACCCAGAAGTGAGGGGATGTGCACAGCACTGGATTGAATGAGGGCTCAGGTAAGTAAAAGGGGGGGGAGTGAGGGGGAATGCTGATGCCTAAAAATGTTTTCCTGACACAGCATGGCCCCTGCCCTATTCCAGAACCAGTTATACTATATACGTAAGTCTCCTCCCTGTAGGCCACATTCTCTTTTTTTCCTCACTGCTACAGCCGGTTATGCTGCTGCTGAAAGCAGGATTTTTCTTTTCCCTCACCTTGCCGGATTCATCTGGCCAAGCCACACAGGTTCAAGCCTCTCCTGTGACAAAGCTCCCTGCTGTACAGGTTGAAACAAACGCCTATATGGGGGAGACCTCCCCCCCCCCTCAAGATCCAGGATAAGGGTGGCAATGGTATCTGGTCTCTAGGGATTTCTCCTTCATCATGACTCAATGGATGGACATTGCTTGGACTTCCGGTTTGACCATGAAGTGTGCAGGTGGTAAGGCACCACATGGTGCACAAATCCATAGTATTCAGTTACTGCTGCAAGCATATGTATGTCACACATGCAAATTGTCTGGCCTGTCCATAGTTCCAGTCTGTTTACTATTGCCTCACAGGTTGTGGTTGTGTCTGCAATACTGCTAATGCTGATAGCAGGTGTGCTGTGCTGTGCTAAATCCTTCCTATTAACTCAGTAAGGCCTGGTCCTACAGGCTTCACTTATTGTCTGCAGGTATGCTGTTAGCTTGCACCACTGAAAGCATATATCACACATGTGAATCTTACTGGCTGTCCATGGTGCCGTTCTGTTTACTAATGCTTCACAGGTTGTGGTCTGTGTCAGTATTGCTAATTCTTTGGCTGATTTCAGGTGGTGCTGAGCCTTTCCTATTAACGCAGGGCCTGGCCCTGCAGGCTGGGCTTACTGTGTATTAATGCATGGTTGTAGTATGGACTTTTTTTGCGGTATATGTGTCTAAGGTAAGTTTAACCTGCTAGTGCTAATTGTCTGATGACTATTAACCTGCGCTGTTGCCTGCTGACCTTGATGCTGAAATTAAAATCAGGATGTGCTTAGTTACATTTCCTTAGTCCTTACCTGTTAACAATGTGTAATTGCTTCTATTATTTGTGGTACACCACAGAGGGATATGTGGTTTGTAGTGGTTACTACTGATGGATTTTTAAACAAATACTCCCAGGCATGGCTCCAGTCTTTCAGCTCATCTGTGGACCAGTAGCTATGCTGTGGACCAGTAGCAATCAGCCTTCCTAGAGACCAGCAACATTCATTAAGGTGAGGGCAGGTAGGTATATTCTACAGTGGGGATCGAAAGTTTGGGCACCCCAGGTAAAAATGTGTATTAATGTGCATAACGAAGCCAAGGAAAGATGGAAAAATCTCCAAATGGCATCAAATTACAGATTAGACATTCTTATAATATGTCAAAAAAAGTTAGATTTTATTTCCATCATTTACACTTTCAATATTACAGAAAACAAAAAAATGGTGTCTGCAAAAGTTTGGGCACCCTTCAGAGTTAATATCTTGTACTGCCCCCTTTGGCAAGTATCACAGCTTGTAAACGCTTTTTGTAGCCAGCCAAGAGTCTCTCAATTCTTGTTTGAGGTATCTTTGCCCATTCTTCCTTACAAAAGTCTTCCAGTTCTTTGAGATTTCTGGGCTGTCTGTCACGCACTGCTCTTTTAAGGTCTATCCATAAATTTCCAATAGTGTTGAGGTCAGGAGATTGTGAAGGCCATGGCAAAACCTTCAGTTTACGCCTCTTGATGTAATCCCCCGTGGATTTTGAGGTGTGTTTAGGTTCATTATCCATTTGTAGAAGCCATCCTCTCTTTAACTTCAGCTTTTTCACAGATGGCATCAAGTTACCATCCAAAATTTGCTAAAAATGTATTGAATCCATTTTTCCTTCTACTCGTGAAATGTTCCCTGTGCCACTGGCTGCAATACAACCCCAAAGCATGATTGATCCACCCCCATTCTTAACAGTTGAACAGAGGTTCTTTTCATTAAATTCTGTGCCCTTTCTTCTCCAAACGTACCTTTGCTCATTCCGGCCAAAAAGTTCTATTTTAACCTCATCGGTCCACAGAACTTGTTTCCAAAATGCCTCAGGCTTGTCTATATGTTCATTTGCAAAGTTCAAACGCTGATTTTTGTGGTGAGGACGTAGAAGAGGTTTTTCTTCTGATGACTCTTCCATGAAGACCATATTTGTAAAAGTATCTCTTTATAGTGGAATAGTGTACCACAACTCCAGTGTCTGCCAGATCTTTCTGGAGGGATCGTGCAGTCAAACGTGGGTTTTGAATTGCTTTTCTCACAATCCTGTGAGCTGTTCTGTCTGATATTTTTCTTGGTCTTCCAGATCTTGCTTTAACTTCCACTGTTCCTGATGACTGCCATTTCTTAATTTCATTCCGAACAGAGGATATTGACATCTGAAAACGCTTTGCTATCTTCTTTGTAGCCTTCTCCGGCTTTGTGAGCGTCAACTATTTTCAGTTTCAGTTTTCTAGACAACTGCTTAGAAGAACCCATGGTGCTGATTGTTGGGGCAAGGTCAGATGAGTCTGGCCATTTAAAACCATTGAGATTGACATCACCTGGTCTTCCCAGACGATGATTGAGAACAATCCATGACACTGGCAGGTCTCAGCTTTGCAAAGGGGGCAGTGCATGCTATAAATTCTGCAGGGTGCCCAAACTTTTGCAGACGCCATTTTTTTGTTTTCTGTAATTTTGAAAGTGTAAATTATGGAAATAAAATCTAACTTTTTTTTGACATATTATAAGAATGTCTAATCTGTAATTTGATGCCATTTGGAGATTTTTTCCATCTTTCCTTGGCTTCGTTATGCACATTAATACACATTTTTACCTGGGGTGCCCAAACTTTTGATCCCCACTGTATATTCTAAAAGCATGCACATTATGGGCATAATGGATTGTAAATCTCTCTAGCCCTCCACACCAACACCACTTCTCAGGAAGAGGAGAGTCAACTTGCTTCTGCAACAGGGACAGGTCCTCTTTAACCCTGAAGGAACCACGTATGTATTTAACTGCCAGAAGAGGCAGACCAAAGAAATCCCTACAAAAATCATAGTGGACTGGTGGTAACCGGTGTGTCGGCCACAATGCAAAACCAAGTTGCAGACCAGAGGCAGTGGCAAATGTGCAGAGACTAAGAAGGCCTACAGTCACTAATGATTCCATGCCAAGCCTAATGCCGCATACACACGATCGGAATTCTCGTCAGAAAAAACTCTGACGGTTTTTCCGACGGAATTCCGACGGAATTCCGCTCAAGCTGTGTTGCCTACACACGATCACACCAAATTCCGACGGTCAATAACACAGCGGCATAAAACACGTTCGACAGCACTATAAAAGGGAAGTTTAATGCTTCCGAGCATGCGTCAAATTGTTTCCGAGCATGCGTCGGAATTTTGCGTGTCGGAATTGCATACACACGATCGGAAAATCCGATAGAAAGGTTTTCCTTCGGAAAAATTGAGAACAGGTTCTCAATTCAAAGTCGGTCGGAAATTCCGACAGAAAAAGACCGTTGGGCATACACACGGTCGGAAAATCCGATGAAAAGCTCCCATCGGACTGTTTCCATCGGAAATTCCGACCGTGTGTACGCCGCATAAATCAAACAGCTGTGTTTATTTAAAAGCAACCTCTACCTCAGAAGCAGTTGGCCAGGGAGTGTTTATCAGAATGGCCAGATAGGTCAGCCTTAGTTGCTTCTAGGACATTGCTATGGCATCTGGCATATCAGAAGCAAAAAGTGGATGTTTTAACTCTGTCCAAACTGACTGTGGATCTCTATTGCAATAATGATCAGGTACAAAGCTAATCAATTTAAGAGTTGTGTCCCTTAAAAAAAAGTCAGCAGCTACAAATACTGCAGCTGCTGACTTTTATAATAATCGGACACTTACCTGTTCCAGGGTCCAGCGATGTGGGGGGTCGAGGCTCCGCTAGCCCCCCGATCCGCTCGGCGGCGCCGGCATTGCAACTGTGGGCACCCGGCTGTGGCTTCATCTGTGCCTTCAGCTGAGTTCAGCTGAACTCACACAATTTCGTTCCTGCACTTAGTGTGAACCTAGTCTGATAGTGTGAGCTGGAGTCTGGCTTCAATTTTTTAGTACATTTAACATTACCCCCCTCCACAGACTGACAATGCTGCTGTCTGCTGTGCCTTCTATGCTCCTTCATCCAGAATGAGGGCACTCTAATATAGGAGGTGCGTTACTGGCCAGATCACCAGGTGAAAACCGAGGGAAATGAGCCTAAAAAAGAAAACTAATGCAAGCCACCACATCTAATGATCGGTAAGCTGCAATATTTGACATTTTTGGTTTTGGGTTTAATACCGCTTTAAGTAATGAAAAAGTTTTTGCTGAATAAACGGGTCTCTAGCAGAAATGTAAAAATTGTTTTGGTCCATAGTGGGTGTGAGGACGTGAGAGAGGAAGTGGTTAGGTAAAAACAGGAGATAAATCATGGTCAGTTGTTGTAGGTTACTGCACTTAACCACTTGCTGACCGCGCTATATGATGGCTACAGCGAGGATGGCTAGTTCTGGGAGGCTGTCATATGATCGTGCCCGCTGCGGGGCATAGGTGGCGTGTTCTGTGATCACAGTGTTTTCCGAACACTGCTGATCACAGATTGAGGTAAAGAGCCAAGAGCTCTTTACCATGTGATTAGCAGTGTCCAATCACAACTGATCACAGTTGTGAACAGAAACCGGTTATCAGCACTCCTTTCCTCACGCTATCAAGGAGCGAGAGAGATGACAACTGGCTGTTGTAAAAGGGACACTGATACAGGTCACTGATTATCAGTGCAGTCCCAACAGTGCCCAACAGTGCTGCCAATCTGTGCCCACCAGTGCTGCCAAACAGTACCCATCAGTGCCTTTTCATCAATGTCACCTATCAGTGCCCTCTACCAGTGTCCATCAGCAACTCATCAGTGCCGATCAGTGTGCCTATCAGTGCCAACTCATCAGTGCCCATCAATAGACATGTGCACAACAAAAAAAATTGTTTATTTTAGTTTCTTAGTTACATTTCCTTAGTCCTTACCTGTTAACAATGTGTAATTGCTTCTATTATTTGTGGTACACCACAGAGGGATATGTGGTTTGTAGTGGTTACTACTGATGGATTTTTAAACAAATACTCCCAGGCATGGCTCCAGTCTTTCAGCTCATCTGTGGACCAGTAGCTATGCTGTGGACCAGTAGCAATCAGCCTTCCTAGAGACCAGCAACATTCATTAAGGTGAGGGCAGGTAGGTATATTCTACAGTGGGGATCGAAAGTTTGGGCACCCCAGGTAAAAATGTGTATTAATGTGCATAACGAAGCCAAGGAAAGATGGAAAAATCTCCAAATGGCATCAAATTACAGATTAGACATTCTTATAATATGTCAAAAAAAGTTAGATTTTATTTCCATCATTTACACTTTCAATATTACAGAAAACAAAAAAATGGTGTCTGCAAAAGTTTGGGCACCCTTCAGAGTTAATATCTTGTACTGCCCCCTTTGGCAAGTATCACAGCTTGTAAACGCTTTTTGTAGCCAGCCAAGAGTCTCTCAATTCTTGTTTGAGGTATCTTTGCCCATTCTTCCTTACAAAAGTCTTCCAGTTCTTTGAGATTTCTGGGCTGTCTGTCACGCACTGCTCTTTTAAGGTCTATCCATAAATTTCCAATAGTGTTGAGGTCAGGAGATTGTGAAGGCCATGGCAAAACCTTCAGTTTACGCCTCTTGATGTAATCCCCCGTGGATTTTGAGGTGTGTTTAGGTTCATTATCCATTTGTAGAAGCCATCCTCTCTTTAACTTCAGCTTTTTCACAGATGGCATCAAGTTACCATCCAAAATTTGCTAAAAATGTATTGAATCCATTTTTCCTTCTACTCGTGAAATGTTCCCTGTGCCACTGGCTGCAATACAACCCCAAAGCATGATTGATCCACCCCCATTCTTAACAGTTGAACAGAGGTTCTTTTCATTAAATTCTGTGCCCTTTCTTCTCCAAACGTACCTTTGCTCATTCCGGCCAAAAAGTTCTATTTTAACCTCATCTGTCCACAGAACTCGTTTCCAAAATGCCTCAGGCTTGTCTATATGTTCATTTGCAAAGTTCAAACGCTGATTTTTGTGGTGAGGACGTAGAAGAGGTTTTCTTCTGATGACTCTTCCATGAAGACCATATTTGTAAAAGTATCTCTTTATAGTGGAATAGTGTACCACAACTCCAGTGTCTGCCAGATCTTTCTGGAGGGATCGTGCAGTCAAACGTGGGTTTTGAATTGCTTTTCTCACAATCCTGTGAGCTCTTCTGTCTGATATTTTTCTTGGTCTTCCAGATCTTGCTTTAACTTCCACTGTTCCTGATGACTGCCATTTCTTAATTTCATTCCGAACAGAGGATATTGACATCTGAAAACGCTTTGCTATCTTCTTTGTAGCCTTCTCCGGCTTTGTGAGCGTCAACTATTTTCAGTTTCAGTTTTCTAGACAACTGCTTAGAAGAACCCATGGTGCTGATTGTTGGGGCAAGGTCAGATGAGTCTGGCCATTTAAAACCTTTGAGATTGACATCACCTGGTCTTCCCAGACGATGATTGAGAACAATCCATGACACTGGCAGGTCTCAGCTTTGCAAAGCGGGCAGTGCATGCTATAAATTCTGTAGGGTGCCCAAACTTTTGCAGACGCCATTTTTTTGTTTTCTGTAATTTTGAAAGTGTAAATTATGGAAATAAAATCTAACTTTTTTTGACATATTATAAGAATGTCTAATCTGTACTTTGATGCCAATTGGAGATTTTTCCATCTTTCCTTGGCTTCGTTATGCACATTAATACACATTTTTACCTGGGGTGCCCAAACTTTTGATCCCCACTGTATATTCTAAAAGCATGCACATTATGGGCATAATGGATTGTAAATCTCTCTAGCCCTCCACACCAACACCACTTCTCAGGAAGAGGAGAGTCAACTTGCTTCTGCAACAGGGACAGGTCCTCTTTAACCCTGAAGGAACCACGTATGTATTTAACTGCCAGAAGAGGCAGACCAAAGAAATCCCTACAAAAATCATAGTGGACTGGTGGTAACCGGTGTGTCGGCCACAATGCAAAACCAAGTTGCAGACCAGAGGCAGTGGCAAATGTGCAGAGACTAAGAAGGCCTACAGTCACTAATGATTCCATGCCAAGCCTAATGCCGCATACACACGATCGGAATTCTCGTCAGAAAAAACTCTGACGGTTTTTCCGACGGAATTCCGACGGAATTCCGCTCAAGCTGTGTTGCCTACACACGATCACACCAAATTCCGACGGTCAATAACACAGCGGCATAAAACACGTTCGACAGCACTATAAAAGGGAAGTTTAATGCTTCCGAGCATGCGTCAAATTGTTTCCGAGCATGCGTCGGAATTTTGCGTGTCGGAATTGCATACACACGATCGGAAAATCCGATAGAAAGGTTTTCCTTCGGAAAAATTGAGAACAGGTTCTCAATTCAAAGTCGGTCGGAAATTCCGACAGAAAAAGACCGTTGGGCATACACACGGTCGGAAAATCCGATGAAAAGCTCCCATCGGACTGTTTCCATCGGAAATTCCGACCGTGTGTACGCCGCATAAATCAAACAGCTGTGTTTATTTAAAAGCAACCTCTACCTCAGAAGCAGTTGGCCAGGGAGTGTTTATCAGAATGGCCAGATAGGTCAGCCTTAGTTGCTTCTAGGACATTGCTATGGCATCTGGCATATCAGAAGCAAAAAGTGGATGTTTTAACTCTGTCCAAACTGACTGTGGATCTCTATTGCAATAATGATCAGGTACAAAGCTAATCAATTTAAGAGTTGTGTCCCTTAAAAAAAAGTCAGCAGCTACAAATACTGCAGCTGCTGACTTTTAATAATCGGACACTTACCTGTTCCAGGGTCCAGCGATGTGGGGGGTCGAGGCTCCGCTAGCCCCCCGATCCGCTCGGCGGCGCCGGCATTGCAACTGTGGGCACCCGGCTGTGGCTTCATCTGTGCCTTCAGCTGAGTTCAGCTGAACTCACACAATTTCGTTCCTGCACTTAGTGTGAACCTAGTCTGATAGTGTGAGCTGGAGTCTGGCTTCAATTTTTTAGTACATTTAACATTACCCCCCTCCACAGACTGACAATGCTGCTGTCTGCTGTGCCTTCTATGCTCCTTCATCCAGAATGAGGGCACTCTAATATAGGAGGTGCGTTACTGGCCAGATCACCAGGTGAAAACCGAGGGAAATGAGCCTAAAAAAGAAAACTAATGCAGCCACCACATCTAATGATCGGTAAGCTGCAATATTTGACATTTTTGGTTTTGGGTTTAATACCGCTTTAAGTAATGAAAAAGTTTTTGCTGAATAAACGGGTCTCTAGCAGAAATGTAAAAATTGTTTTGGTCCATAGTGGGTGTGAGGACGTGAGAGAGGAAGTGGTTAGGTAAAAACAGGAGATAAATCATGGTCAGTTGTTGTAGGTTACTGCACTTAACCACTTGCTGACCGCGCTATATGATGGCTACAGCGAGGATGGCTAGTTCTGGGAGGCTGTCATATGATCGTGCCCGCTGCGGGGCATAGGTGGCGTGTTCTGTGATCACAGTGTTTTCCGAACACTGCTGATCACAGATTGAGGTAAAGAGCCAAGAGCTCTTTACCATGTGATTAGCCGTGTCCAATCACAACTGATCACAGTTGTGAACAGAAACCGGTTATCAGCACTCCTTTCCTCACGCTATCAAGGAGCGAGAGAGATGACAACTGGCTGTTGTAAAAGGGACACTGATACAGGTCACTGATTATCAGTGCAGTCCCAACAGTGCCCAACAGTGCTGCCAATCTGTGCCCACCAGTGCTGCCAAACAGTACCCATCAGTGCCTTTTCATCAATGTCACCTATCAGTGCCCTCTACCAGTGTCCATCAGCAACTCATCAGTGCCGATCAGTGTGCCTATCAGTGCCAACTCATCAGTGCCCATCAATAGACATGTGCACAACAAAAAAAATTGTTTATTTTAGTTTCGTTTTTTTCGTTTCCGAAATAAATTTGTTTATTTTCGTTTCGTTTTTTTCGTTTCCGTTGATTAGTAACGATTCGTACATTCGTAAGTCGTCGGTGTTCGTATTCGTAACGATTCGTAGATTCGTTAGAGTTATTTTTCATTGATTCGTTTTTTCGTTAGTTTAATTTTTGTTTATTCGAAATTCGGACGCATTCGTAACATTCGTAGATTCGTAATCGGAGCATAATTCATAATTTTATGTAATGTGTATGCTATTATTACATTTTAAGAATTTACGAATTGAAAAAAAAAGTTACGAATCGAAAAAAAAAAGTTACGAATGTACGAATTTTTTTGTTCAATCTATTCGAAGCACGTTAAGCAGCACCATTGTAAGGGACACGGAAAATTACCAATTCAACAAAAAAAAGTTACGAATGTACGAATTTTTTCGTTCATTTTCGTTGTTCCTGTTTTAGTTTTTGGGATTTTCTTCATTCGTACATTCGTTGTTTCTAATTCGTTTTTTTCGGATTTTCGTTGTTTTTCGGATTCGTTCGATTCGTTAATCGGATTCGTACGGTTCGAACGAGTCGTTATTCGGATTCGTTCGATTCGAACGATTCGTTCATTCGTACGAAAAGGAACGAACGAAAAAAAAACGAAAAACGAAAAAAAACTCAACGAATTGCACATGTCTACCCATCAATGCCAACTCATCAGTGCTGCCTAATCAGTGCCCATCAGTGCCTATTAGTGCCAACTCATCAGTGCCCATCAATGCCAACTCATCAGTGCTGCCTAATCAGTGCCCATCAGTGCCTATTAGTGCCAACTCATCAGTGCCCATCAATGCCAACTCACCAGTGCTGCCTAATCAGTGCCCATCAGTGCAGCCTCATCAGCGCACATCAGTGAAGAAGAAAAAATTATCTGTTTGCAAAATTTAATAACAAACGATGAAAACGTTATTTGTTTTATTTTATTTTTTTAAATTTTGGTCTTTATTTGTAGCAAAAAATAAAAACCCCAGTGGTGAGTAAATACCACCAAAAGAAAACTCTATTTATGTGAATTTTTTTTTAATAAAAATCGAATTTGGGTATGGCATTGCATGACCACGCAATTGTCATTCAAAGTGCGACAGCACTGAAAGCTGAAAATTGGCCTGGGCAGGAAGGGGGTAAAAGTGCCCAATAGGCAAGTTGTTAACAATTAGCCTTATTATTATATAAGGCCATGTCATGTGACCCAGTCCTCGGCATTAGTCATGTGGTAAGACATCAGCAGGACGTGGATGTACCTCTTTTCCAAGCCATGCAGCTAATTATCTATTACTGCCACGTCATCACTAAATTTGTGATTACATTGTAAGATGAATTCAGACATTGATGGAGCCATTGTTAGCACATTACTCCTTCTAATTAGTGGCCCGCTGCCTCTCCAGGCACTTCCATCTTGTTGATGGGTTCGGAGACGTTATTACAGCCATGTAATAATGATTGGTGCCGCTCTAGTAATCGTTGAGCGAGCTTCCTGTGTTTTTTTTTTATTTATGCAATAAAGTACCAGAAACAAACATTTGCAGACGCGCGTTCTGCTATGATCAACAAAACGTAAAAGCGGCAGAGGAATATTGGCAGAGCCGGGAGACTACGTGCTCACATAATAAAATTATGAAGCTGAGAGTGGTGCTAGAGAGGGTTGAAAGCTCTTGTAGCGGAATTCATTAATTAATGTATTCCAGGGAATTAGTGAGAGAATCGCCGAGTGCTCTTAACTCGTACGCTGCCGCCAACTGACGAGGGAGAGCTGTGCCTGGCATCCCCGGGGTGGTGGGGATGTTGGCTCCATTACCAAAGAAGAAAGATAGGTAGCAGGATACATATGACCGACATGTTATCGTGAGCAGTGGTATAGGATTAAGGGGTAGTAATGTCATCTTTGGGTTCCAAGAAATCATTTTTTTCCAGTTTTGTCTGCTGTATTTTATTTCCGGCAAAACCAGTTGCCTAGCCTACAGGTCCTTGAAGCCTAATTGCGCTTTCTATTTAAATCAGCAACAATCCAGGAGCATCAGAGGGTGGGCAAAGTCTTCAACACCGGGCACATTCTGACACTTCTCTCCTACATGTAAAAAAATAAAAATACAAATATTTTCTGAAAGATAATTACTTAGAAACTCCAAACAATATATTTTTTTTAAGCAGAGGCCCTAGAGCACAGGTGTCAAACACAAGGCCCGCAGGCCAAATCCGCCCCTCCAGGCCATTTCATGTGGCCCTCACACCTCTCCTGCCCTCCTCTGGTCCTCCTCCAGACTCCTACTTTCTGCTTTCAAGCAATGCATCCAGCTTCTTCCCAGCAGCATAAGGAAAGGGGGTGCACTATGATGTTAGGGAGAGTAGGGGACTCAACTTCTGATGGTGGGGTGGCTCTTGACATCTAATGTAAGGGGAGGGGATGCGCTGAACATCTAATCTTAGGAAACAGTCCGATGGGAGCTTTTCATCGGATTTTCCGACCGTGTGTATGCCCAACGGTCTTTTTCTGTCGGAATTTCCGACGGACTTTGATTTGAGAACCTGTTCTCAATTTTTCAGACGGAAAACCTTTCTATCGGATTTTCCGATCGTGTGTATGCAATTCCGACACGCAAAATTCCGACGCATGCTCGGAAACAATTCGACGCATGCTCAGAAGCATTAAACTTCCCTTTTATAGTGTTTTATGCCGCTGTGTTATTGACCGTCGGAATTTGGTGTGATCGTGTGTAGGCAAGACAGTTTGAGTGAAATTCCGTCGGAATTCCGACGGGAAAACCATCAGAGTTTTTTCCGACGAGAATTCTGATTGTGTGTACGCGGCATTACAGATACAACCGGCCCTTTTGAGATAAATCATAATGCTGATGCGGCCCACAATGAAATTGAGTTTGACACCCCTGCCCTAGAGAATAAAATGGTGTTTGTTGCAATTTTTTTTATGTCCCACTGTATTTGCCCAGCAGTTTTTCAAACACATTTTTATGGGGGGAAAAAATACACTTTAGTGAATTGTAATGCACAAAAAAAAATATATAATACCCAATGGTTTGGTAAAATATAAAAGATGATGTTACTCCAGGTAAATAGATACCAAACGTGTCGCGCTTTAAAATTGTGCACGCTCGTGCAATGGCACCAAACTATGGTGCTTAAAAATCTCCATAGGGCGAAGCTTTATAAGCCTTTACAGGTTGCCAGTTTAAAGTAATGCCTCGCACACACGATCGGACTTTGCCGCGGGAATGTCCGCCGGACCTAGTGATAAGGTTCACACTAGTCCGGCGGACAAACTACCAGACCTTCCAACTGGGCTCCGCCGGACTTGAAAGCGAACGGACTTGACCACACACGATCACGCAAAAAGTCCGGCGGTTCACGCAATGACGTACAGCACGTACGACGGGACTAGAAAAAGAAAAATACTAGAAAAATACTTGCTACTGAGCATGCGTCCTTTTTGGTCCGCCGGACCATCATACAGACGGCCGTATTGTCCGCCGGACTGCCAAGTTCAGCGGACAATTTTAAAACAAAACTTAAAACCTAGTCCGCCGGACTTTTAGGAAAAAAAGTCAGTCGAAGGCCCACACACGATCGGACTGTCCGGCAAACTCTAGTCCGGCGGACAATCCCGCAGGAAAGTCCGCTCGTGTGTACGCGGCATTACACAGGAGGTCTGGTGCTTTTTATTGCTCTCGCTATAACGTTTGCAGCGATACGTAACATGTGTGGTGGAACCAGGGGCGGATCCAGAGTCTAGTCTCGGGAGGGGCACTGACAGAAAATATGTTTTTTTTGCGGGCAATTTATCGGGGAAATGGCTGGTGTTGGCGCTTCAATCATCCCGGCACCTTGGTTGTTATGGTGTCAGCATGATTGAAGCACATTATTTCTATTATTGCATTGTTATATAAAATGAAATAGTTCAACTCGCCATAATGCAGAATCAGTGGGAGCCCTGAGTGTGTCACTTGCCACCGTCGCCTACCACCAGATGCGGATTGTCACTTACCACGTCACCTGTCACAAGTTGCGGACTGTTACTTGCCACGTCACCTGCGACAAGTTGCGGACTGTCACTTGCCACAAGTTGCAGACTGTCACTTGCCACGTCACCTGCCACAAGTTGCAGACTGTCACTTGCCACGTCACCTACCACAAGTTGCAGCAGACTGTCACTTGCCACGTCTCCTGCCACAAGTTGCAGACTGTCACTTGCCATGTCACCTGTCACTTGTTGCTAAGGTGGGGATTGTCTCTTGCTGTGTCCCAGAGTCAGGCAGCAGAGAGCCCGCGGCTGCCTGCACAGTGAGGGCGGAACTGCAGGGCGGGTGGTGAGAGATGATGTCATCTCTCTGCTCGCTGATAGGCCAGCCGCCCTATTACCCACCAAGCCACCCAGCTGCCCGGCCCGCCTGCTCTCTCACCCGCCCAGCCGCCCGCTATCTCACCCACCCACCAAGCCGCTCAGCTGCCTGGCCCGCGCGCTCTCTCACCCGCCCGCGGAGCCGCCCGCGATCTCACCCGCATCTAATTTCTCTGGGGGGGGCAGTTGCCACATTGCCCCCCTGGATCCGCCCCTGCCGAACACTGTTTACATATGCGTGTGCGACCTATATATGCATTCGCCTTTGCGATCAAGCACAAGGGGGCGTTTTTTTTTTAAATGTTTATTTTAGATTTTTTTTTTTTTTATCAACTTTGTTACTATCACAAGGAATGTACAACATCCTTTGTAATAGCATGGGCAGTGACAGGTACTCTTTGCTGAGATATCTGGGTTCTTTTAGACCCCATATCTCTCCCCTGTGCTCAAAAGCATCCGATTAAATGGAGATCAGTTTGATACGATGCTCTCACAGTAAAAACCTGTTCACTTCCATTTTCTCTATGGTAAGCCAACGGAACCACCAACTTCAGTCCCGGAATCCCCGGTTGGACGGGAGAACCCAGGAAGGTGGTGTGGGTGGGGGGAGAACTGCATGTAAAAGCAATCCAGTAGCTTGTACATTTTTCAGCATCCCCAGCTGAAAAAATTGATACTGAGGTCATGGCTGTAGCTGCAGTCATGGCCCCGGTATAACCCTTTCAAACAGAGAACATACGGGTACTTCCTTTTGGTGGAAGGGGTTAAAGCAGCCACATCTTGGGTAGAAAAGTCTGTCACCTGCCAGCATACTGCAGATAAGGAATCAGCAGAGAACAGCTGGGATTGTTGCTGATTGGGGAGCTCTAGCTCTGACTCAGCAGGGGGCATGTCAGACTTTTGAAGAGAGACCACTGATTCCACATAGAGAGCAAGAGTTTTTCTCTCTAGAATGCAGGCAGGGGACAGGCTTTTCTACTTTGGCTAGGTTTTAAGGGTCAGCCCAGCTAGAATTGATATATTAGCTATTAGTGGATGCTGATGGGCTTAATGATCCCCTGGCTTTTAATGTCTCCCTTGGATTCCATTGTCGAGATATTTCTGTCTTACTTCTCTTGCAACACTCTCAAAGTGAATGTCCAACTTTATTTTAGCGCACTGAGCTCCTAGGACACAAAGCAAATTGCCTTGTCTATGTGTTGGGACTATGTCAGGCAAAGCTGCCTAGTGCTTCCCAATGCATATGTCCTAATTATGATTATGCGTTCAAATTGTAGCATGCGTGACCAGTTTTAGAAGCCAAGACATAATCTAACCACTGTCTAATGTCTAGCATAAAATATTGTGTATATATATATATATATATATATATATATATAAGCACTGGTTGCACCCAGGGATGAATTTATCATGAGGCAAACAAGGCATTTGCCTTGGGTGTCATTGCCCCCCCAGGCAATGATGGCTACAGCACGGTCTACCAGTTCTGGGAGGGCATCTATTGACGTCCTCACAGATCCGGGTATATAGCCAATCACAGCTGCTCTTTACCATGTGATCAGCTGTGTCCAATTACAGCTTATTATGCTGTAAACACACTTGCCGGTTATGGGCGTTCCTTTCTTCATGCTATCACAACATGAGGAGAGGAGACAGGTAACTGGCCACTGTGAAAGGGGACATCTACACTGATAATCAGGGCACTGATCATCAATGCAGCCCCAACAGTGCCCATCAGTGCTGCCTATCAGTGCCAATCAGTGCTGCCTATCAGTGCCCATCGGTGCTGCCTATCAGTGCCAATCAGTGCTACATATCGGTGCCCATCAGTACTGCCAATCAGTGCCCATCATTGCTGCCAATCAGTGCCTCCTCATCATCGCTGCCTATCAGTGCCGTCTATCACTCCCCATCAGTTTTGCCTATTAGTGCTGCCTATCAGTGCTGCCTATAAGTGCTGCCTATCAGTGCCACCTATCAGTGCCCATCAGTGCTACATATCAGTGCAACGTAATCAGTGCCTCCACATCATGGCCCACCAGTCCCTCCTCTGTCCTGCTGATCCCATCCTAAGTCCAGCTGACCCCAACCTCTGCCCCATTGACCACATATTTGGCCAATGTGAACTGAGAATGGCTGCAGCTTCCTCATTAGACCCTGAGACAAGAACGGTATACTGCGGCTGGGGAGGGACACATTTAGATTGGGGTGCTAGGGGGGCACCCGGTTTTAGTCTTGCCTAGGGCAGCACAAAACCAAAATACAATACTGGGTGCACCGAAATGATTTGTACATTCATATTTTCTATGCTAGCTTTCTCTTCAGCAGCTTCAAAAGCCTATTATGGTGCTGAGTGGGAGGAGGGGTGAAAGCCCATGAAATTAACTAGCATCACAGCATCGCACCTTACCAGATACTGTTTAGGTCACGTTTCAGCAAGACACTACATGCAGAGCAGCAAACTCTTCAGTAAGTGATAATGTGCATTGAGCTGTTTGGTTCAATATATGCATTTGGCTGTGATGCTTGGTGATCATTTAGGCTCCATGCACACTGAAGCTCATAAACGGCCATCTTTGGGAGTTGGGATGCAGACCTTGCCTGTGTGGTTGATGTACTTCACGGACCCCCGAAATACAGCTTGAGCAGACGTTAGTGACTATCTTACTGCAACACCATTATTCAATGCAGGATTCTAATTTTAATCCCTAAATTGCTTACATTATCATACTCCTTGTTTGAAATTACAAGCTGTATGTCTGTGCCGGGACAAGGGGTGGGCAAGAGGGACGGCTGCCCCTGGTGCAATGGTTTATTGCAGGGGTGGGGGGCACCCTGACCCTAACCCTAAGGGAAAGGGGGGCGCAGTTTGGCATCTTTGCCCTGGGCGCTGGATGACCTTGTCCCTGTGTCTGTGCCTATCTCATCTTTGTCTGATCATCTCCCACTGGGTCAAAAATACTTCAAGGGTGTAAGTTAACCACTTGACCACTGGGCTGTTAAACCCCCTTCCTAACCAGACCAATTTTCAGCTTTCGCTGCTCTCACACTTTGAATGACAATTACTCAGTCATGCAACACTGTACCCAAATGAATTTTGTGTCCTTTTTTTCACACAAATAGAGCTTTCTTTTGGTGGTATTTAATCACCGCTTGGTTTTTTATTTTTTGCGCTATAAATCAAAAAATACTGAAAGTTCGGTAAAAAAAAAAATTCTTTGTTTCTATTAAAAATTATTGCAGAGTATTGGTAGAGTATTGGTAGAGTATTGGTAGAGTATTGGCAGAGTATTGGTGAGTATTGGCGAGTATTGGCAGAGTATTGGCGAGTATTGGCAAGTATTGGCAGAGTATTACAGTGTTGCACAGTGTTGGTAGAGTATTGCACAGTGGTTGCAGAGCATTGCAGTGGTGGCAGAGCATTGCACAGTGGTGGCAGAGCATTGCACAGTGGTTGGTTGCAGAGCATTGCACAGTGGTTGGTTGCAGAGCATTGCACAGTGGTTGGTTGCAGAGCATTGCACAGTGGTGGCAGAGCATTGCACAGTGGTTGGTTGCAGAGCATTGCACAGTGGTGGCAGAGCATTGCACAGTGGTGGCAGAGCATTGCACAGTGGTTGGTTGCAGAGCATTGCACAGTGGTTGGTTGCAGAGCATTGCACAGTGGTGGCAGAGTATTGCACAGTGGTGGCAGAGTATTGCACAGTGGTGGCAGAGCATTGCACAGTGGTTGGTGGCAGAGCATTGCACAGTGGTTGGTTGCAGAGCATTGCACAGTGGTTGGTTGCAGAGCATTGCACAGTGGTGGCAGAGCATGGCAGAGCATTGCACAGCGGTGGCAGTGTATTGACCAGCGCTGTGGGCACTACACATCCAGCCCACAGCGCTGGTCCCGTCTCTCCCCCTCTCAGCTTCTCTCCTCTCTGTACCGATCGGTACAGAGAGGAGAGGGAGGAACCGGCGTCATGACGTGAAGCCGGTTTGTGTACATGTGATCGCTCCGTCATTTGACGGAGCGATCACGTGGTAAACGGCCGCTATCATCGGCTGTTTACCGTGATCCGTGATGCGCCGGGTCCTCGGGACCCGGCGGTCATGGATGTTCCCGAGTGCGCGCCCCAGGGGGCGCGCGGGAGCAAGTTTCTGGGAGGACAAAAAAAAAAAAGTTTCTGGGAGGACGTCCGTAGGACGTCCACTCAGGGAAACCCGACCGCGCTGTAGCCGTCTTTCGACTATAGCGCGGTCAGCATGTGGTTAAACAAAAGCCTCTATTGAACGCCAGTTTACACCTGTATAAAGCCACCTATTCGGGCAGGGGTTGCCCACAAAAATTTGAAAAGGTGTGGACCTATTGGTTGGATGACACTACTACAGCAACTGATGCAGTAACTAACCCCTAGATTAACGTCATGGTTATAGTATGATAGTAGATTGACCCAAGTACTCTCATGTCAAATTTATCCTGTCAATATAATATTGAGCACAGAACCTCCTGAACTAAACCTCTCCCCACATTGGGGTATAGATAAGTAAGGTTGTATTATTGTTGATCTGCCCTGTTGCGGTCTGTTGCTGCTTCAGAGGCAGAATGTTTAGAGTATATGGTGTGCACCGATGTGGTCCGTTGCCATATCATATAAGTTTTGCCCCTGTGTGGGTAATGTTTCGCCCCTGCGTGGGCTATTTTGTATGCTAATGTAAAATTTAATAAAAAAGATTTTGCAAAAAACAAAAGCCTCTATACACGCCACCCACTGATAACGCTACATTTATAAACTCTTGCTGCAATATCGCCATTCTCTGTTCTTGATTATGATGCCATTCTTCTGGTCTAGAATATAAATCCTCCTATATAATTACCCCTGATGAAAGGACTTTGAGCCTGAAACACTTTGGGTACCGCAAGGACTTATCCCGGATGTTGGACACCGGAAAGTGCTACCGGACATTAGAGTGAAACTACTCTGTATATGTATCATCACATTTCTATTGCAATATATTATTGTTTTATGTGTAATTATGTTATTGTCAGTGTTTGTTTTATCAATCATCCTATGTAGATGATTTTTTAGCATAGTCCTCTTGTCTTTATTTTGTAATAAATCATAACCAATTTTAAACAAATTTAAATTTTAAACGTGTCTTTGCCCAAAAATCGCGTTCAGGAGCTGTTTTTCTGACCACAAAAAATGCTTAAAAACGATAAACGCTGATAAACATCAATAAACGCTCAAAAACGTGGCTCACCAGCTTTTTTTTTAACGCTTTTGAATTAATGAAAAAAAAATAAAATGAATAAACGCTATTGCAAAAACGTTGAAAGACTCACTGCAAAGCTACTGCCGTTTTTATAACATTATTTTAACGTACAGTGTGCATGGAGCCTTACAGGGAAGGAGGGGGAAAACTGCATGAGTGTCAGACACGCATGCAGATTCGTAAGTTGTAGTCTGGTTGGTTTTTGCATAAACATACACACTCAGGTGGTCCGAGCACTGTCTGTTTTTGCTATGAAGGGAGGGGCAGGGAGGAGATAGCTCCCACTGCTTGTATATCTCCAGCAGTAGTGACTATAGACGGTAGAACAGCATTTTTTAACCTTTTGAACATGGACGAAACTTCTGGTCTTAGGGAACCCTTGCTAATAATTACTGGAGTGAGCTCAGTTGTGTTTAGATACCAGCCCGAACCTGCCTGAGCTATCCCGCCAAGCAGCTGTAACTGCGGACTGGCTACCATTAGCGGCTGAGGCATTCCCTGTCTTGTAGCCTAAAAAGAAATATTTGGGCAGGATTTGGTAGAGATACAGGTGGTCTATCGCATCCCAAAATTGGATATAATAGAATTTTGTGGGCCAAAGTGTGCATGAACACAGGCCAGTACCCCTGGGGGATGCTTAGGGTAAAGATAGACACTCATAAGGTGTATGCATTTCAAAAAAGTAAATATTTATTCAAAGGGACGCAGGTCAAATGCATATAAAGCAAAAAAATGTTCAGTATGTTACACAAGTATGAAAGAAGCGTATACAGTTTTTTGACCAAGTCAACAGCATGAACATACAAAAAATGTTGTGACAGAGAAAAAAACTTGCTTGATACATATATGATCAGGATGATGCCAACATGTTTCAGACTTTAGTCCTTTTTCAAGGCAAATAGATATCCTTTGATTCACATCTATATTGTGTGAGAATCAGAGATTAGTACATATAATGAATGACAATGAATACAGTCTATTATAACAGTGCCAAAAAAGCCGGTATAGTGCATAGGTTGTAGGTATGGTACTCACATATAGTGCTAGTTTCAAAAATTGCCACAGGTGTAGACCCAAATCAATTGGTGTGGAGAATATGCATTTGGTAGGAAGAGTAAAAACAAAGTAGGAATGAACCAAAAACATGGAAGGCTGGCTGCGACAATTTCAGGCAGTTGCAAGGTCCTATACAGGAATAGGGCTGTGGCCCATATCCTGTAGCAAAAATGGCCAGGCAGTATGTAACGCTGTAATGAAGTAAAGTATAATAGAGTATAAGTATTAGGGAGTAAAGCAAAATAGATATCGTGTAGACACACTGATATTAGAGTCTTGTTACCTGAGTATTATGGTGCCTAGTATGGGAAGTCAACGCCAAGGAGTCAGCAGCATGTATGAGCCTATTTTGGCGCTTGGTTTAAAACAAGTCAAGTAATGAAAATCAGCTGGGTTGGAAGCGTCTGTGTTCCGCATTAAGAGCTTATTGGGTAGGCTGTATGTGAGGGAAAAGCGTCATGACGCGCTGTGTATTTTTCCCAGAGGACCTCTGACGAGGCGGCGCTGGGCGCGAGCACGCCCATCAGGAGGGGTCGCGTCCAGCGTCGTGACGTCACCGACGCGGGTATAGACTACCGCTCAACGTGCTGCGTTCTGGGTGGAACGCAAACAGGAAGGCAGACAGATGGGATTGTCTGACAAAAGCGGAGAGGGGGCGCATGCGCACTGGGGAATTGGGCGCATGCGTGCCAGGTCTTACCCGCGCCGGGTAACTAGCCTAAAATGGAGCAAGCCCATTAGTTAGTATGTGTTCAGAGAAAGGTTTATGGTATAAACAATTATCAAAGAGTGGCAAGGAAACTAGCAGACATATGGTACAAGGGCAGTGTGGCACAGCGAATTATGGTACTGTGGCAACAGTATCAGAAAAAAGTTGTACATGCCTTATATGCCAGAATAACTTTTTTCTGATACTGTTGCCACAGTACCATAATTCGCTGTGCCACACTGCCCTTGTACCATATGTCTGCTAGTTTCCTTGCCACTCTTTGATAATTGTTTATACCATAAACCTTTCTCTGAACACATACTAACTAATGGGCTTGCTCCATTTTAGGCTAGTTACTCGGCGCGGGTAAGACCTGGCACGCATGCGCCCAATTCCCCAGTGCGCATGCGCCCCCTCTCCGCTTTTGTCAGACAATCCCATCTGTCTGCCTTCCTGTTTGCGTTCCACCCGGAACGCAGCACGTTGAGCGGTAGTCTATACCCGCGTCGGTGACGTCACGACGCTGGACGCGACCCCTCCTGATGGGCGTGCTCGCGCCCAGCGCCGCCTCGTCAGAGGTCCTCTGGGAAAAATACACAGCGCGTCATGACGCTTTTCCCTCACATACAGCCTACCCAATCAGCTCTTAATGCGGAACACAGACGCTTCCAACCCAGCTGATTTTCATTACTTGACTTGTTTTAAACCAAGCGCCAAAATAGGCTCATACATGCTGCTGACTCCTTGGCGTTGACTTCCCATACTAGGCACCATAATACTCAGGTAACAAGACTCTAATATCAGTGTGTCTACACGATATCTATTTTGCTTTACTCCCTAATACTTATACTCTATTATACTTTACTTCATTACAGCGTTACATACTGCCTGGCCATTTTTGCTACAGGATATGGGCCACAGCCCTATTCCTGTATAGGACCTTGCAACTGCCTGAAATTGTCGCAGCCAGCCTTCCATGTTTTTGGTTCATTCCTACTTTGTTTTTACTCTTCCTACCAAATGCATATTCTCCACACCAATTGATTTGGGTCTACACCTGTGGCAATTTTTGAAACTAGCACTATATGTGAGTACCATACCTACAACCTATGCACTATACCGGCTTTTTTGGCACTGTTATAATAGACTGTATTCATTGTCATTCATTATATGTACTAATCTCTGATTCTCACACAATATAGATGTGAATCAAAGGATATCTATTTGCCTTGAAAAAGGACTTAAGTCCGAAACATGTTGGCATCATCCTGATCATATATGTATCAAGCAAGTTTTTTTCTCTGTCACAACATTTTTTGTATGTTCATGCTGTTGACTTGGTCAAAAAACTGTATACGCTTCTTTCATACTTGTGTAACATACTGAACATTTTTTTGCTTTATATGCATTTGACCTGCGTCCCTTTGAATAAATATTTACTTTTTTGAAATGCATACACCTTATGAGTGTCTATCTTTACCCTAAGCATCCCCCAGGGGTACTGGCCTGTGTTCATGCACACTTTGGCCCACAAAATTCTATTATGTCTTGTAGCCTTGCCCCTTTTATAACTTATACAAAAACTTGGAGCACCACTCAAAGCACTTCAAAACTTCCCCCTGCATTCCAAAGCACAGACCGGGTGCCGACGTTCAAACCAGCTCATCTCTTAATCTCTATGATTTGGCCTCGTAGGCAGGGTGAAACATGTCAGAGGAGCATAGGCAGGAGGAGTTCAGGCTGAAGCTGTATCTTTACCTCTTTATATAGTGGCTGGATTCCAGTGTGCTGCGTTTTCACCTTTTGTCTTCCAATTTGCCCCTTGTATCGTGTGGAATATATTATATAATTGGTCGTCCACAGTGACAGCTTCCAGGCAGGTTTGGACTCGTATCTGAACATTCCTGAGCTCATACTTAATATTTTACAATATCTAAAGCTCACACAATCTTAATGTGGTGGTCAGTGAGAAGAATGCTCCTTACATTTGTGGTCATTGGAAAGAATGCCTCCATACAGATAGCTAAAAAGATTAACGGTCTCAGTGGTTATTTATTTGAGAGGCAGAAAGTGCTCATTGCCTAAAGCTGTTGCATACCCGCTGACACTTTTTATTTATTTTTTAATACCCCTCTAAGGCAAAAGGCATAATGAGCTATTATGCACCGCATGCTAGCTCATTATGAAATGCTTACCTTAGAACGAGGCGTCGGTAACTCACCTGGTCCACGCTGAGGGAGATGACATGTTGCCTTGGCGTGTCTTCCGGGTATTGCGGCTCCAGCACTGTGAGTGGCTGGAGCCGCGATGTCGTCACTCCCGTGCATGCGCGTTGGAGACTTCTTTCCCCCAAGGTCTGGCATCATACAGGTTTAGGAGATATTTTTTTTTACCTACAGGTAAGCCTTATTAGTTAAAAAATAGACTATACAACCACTTTAAGGAACACCTACTACCATTTGGATTAACCCTAGGGTTCTATGGACCACTGGTTGAGAAAGGCATTATGGAAGGGTTTCCGAGATGCTGTAGAAAAAATATGGTTGTCCACTCTCACATTGGAAATTGGTCTTCTCGTCCCTGTGCTCAACTACCTGTAAAAAGACTCACAGCAGTAAGGCTGGCCATACACGGCTTGAATCTTGGCTGGTTCAGCAGGAACCGGCCAAGATGCGAACCGTTAATGGGCAGGCTGAATGTACCAAGTTGATTGATCGATCAACTTGGGTACAACAAGCCTGCCAGATTCTTTTGCGATTATCACTAGCGGCTGCTGTAGTCTTCTCCCAGCGAGGATGGCTTCCCCGTCCTCCTTGCTAGACAGCGTGGTCAGACAGCAGCGGTGGTAGTGGTCCGACACTGTCCAACCAGGGTGCTTAGCTTCAGCACCCCCTAGAAAGAGGGGACAAATAACACTTTGTTCCCTGGGGTACAAGTTTAAAGAAAGACAAACGTCTGATGAGACTTCTTTAGGGCTAACATGGGTAACATGTTATGAATTTAATGTATATAGAAAAGATCACCTTGTAAAACAATTCATTCAGCTTAAAATAGAAATGAAAGGCAAAATATTTGTATATACATATAAAACATTATAAATAACTTTGTCCCCCTTTTTTTTTATAGGTGATCACATAATCTCCGTTCTTAGCTGCATAAGGAGCTTAGAGAAGTAAGGAGAAACAGCAGCACACTAAACTTCCCAGTAAATGACGGTGCAGGGGGGGCACAAATCTGAGAACACTGGTCATGCCTAGTATGGTCAGGTTTTAATAGGAAAGCAGAGGGACTGGCAGGGACACCAGGGATTTAACACAAAGCAAGCAATACAAAGAGAATAGGATACTTTTCCATACACGTACATAGTACAGCAGGCACAAATCAGGAATAGGAAATGTTGGGTTTACATTTAAGTTTGCCATTACATAAACCATCCCTGCATACTGTAGTATTTTTGCCCAGACATTTTAAGCTTAAATAACCTGCACACACCAAAGCTGCTTCAATTGATTTGGACCTCTCCCCGCTAAATTGCAGAAGTGCGCTTGGTGAAGTGAAGGCAATTATCACGGCGCCTGGAACTTATTTCTAGATGATGCAAAAACTAAATTTAAAAGTTGTAAATTAATTAGCTTTATTAGTCTGGTAGCTGCAGGTAATTTCACTAAGAGCAAAAATGAGTGCAGAGCAATAGGCTGTCTTTCTTTGTGTGGTTCTGTAATAAACCTACAACCCACCACTCAGCAATGAGCAGGGACAAGTGAACTGAATGACATGGATCGAGATTCTGACTCACGTTGTTTACGTCCAACAGCCCCCGGATTTCTGAGAATAATGAGGGGATCTGAAAGGCAGGAAGTGCAGTGTAGGACACCAATGGGAGGTTTTCTCCAGAGCTGGTTTAGCACTCAATGTAAATGTGTTTACATCCGATCAATTAACATTTGAATATACATTAAACCGATCAATTTCCTGTCTACGTAGTCTGTAAAATTAGTATAAAAAATGTATAAAAACATATTTCTGATGCAATTGCATTACAGAACTACATTATATGGGCATCGTTTTATAAACACCGGACCATTGCACCTATATAAGCTTGTTGGACATTCCGAAACCATAGACATACTGTATGTACAGTAGTTACCCCCATCTCCTCCCTTGTAGCTTTAACATTCTTCAATCTTCTAGGAAGGCTTTCCACAAGATTTTGGATTGGGCCTATTGTCTGTTTGTACCCATTTAGCAAAAACAGCATTTGTAAGGTCAGGTAGTAATGTTGGATGAGAAGACCTGCTTTGCAATTGGCATTCCAGTTCATCCTAGAGATGTTCAATAGGGATGAGGTCAGGGCTCTGTGACGGACACTTGAGTATCTCCACACCAAACTCATCACACCATATCTTTATGGTGCTGGCACAATCATACGCAGTGGCGGCTGGTGTTCAATAATTCGGGGGGGCAAACCAATGCCACCAACCCCCATCCCCCTTGGCGGGCGATGGACATGAATGTGGGGAACACCGGGAACACCCCCCGCCGCCGTGGGAGATGGATGGCCTTCTTATCTTAGGAGGCAGATGTCCTGCCCAGACTCCGATCTCCCTTCCTCCTCCCTCCCTTGTCTGAGCCGAGGAGTGCTGGGTGGCTGTGCTGGGTGGTGAGCCATATCTGGTGTCACAGTGGCGGCTGGTCGGTCGGTCGGTCTTCCCCTGCTTCTCCCCCGGCCGTGCGTCTCCTCAGGCCGTGCGTCTCCTCCCTCCTCCTCCCCCTTTCAGCCAACCGGGAAATGCTTCCTGATTGGCTGGGTGGAGAATCAGTGTGAGAATAGCGAATATTCATTCGCTATTCTCACACAACTGGATGGGCTCGGAGCACAGTGCTCTGCGCCCCAAGCCCATCCTTTTTTTAATCCTATAAGAGCCTCCGGCTCTAATCACGTGCTTCAAACCCCCCCCACCCCATTGTAATCCATGGTCCGGCACCCTGTATGTAGATAAGGGGGTCGGACGCATGGATTAGGGGGGCTGTGACAGCACAGCGTAGAATGATGGCTCTATGTTGTGTTGCTGCTCCTTCATTGTCTATTCCGCAGGCAGAGGGAGATATACTTTTGACCATGCTGTGCTTCCAGTGCAGTGGAGGTTGCAGACCAGGCAGGGGTACCTGAATCACAGTATTGGCTTAACAGATTTACAAACCCTATGGTAAGTGGAACAGATTGTATAAGTGTACAGTCCTCACCCCCACAGGGGCCACTGGTTTGCCTCAGGTTTCTTTCCCAAATACGTGCACAGTGCAATGGCTGCCAGGCACACAGCAACATCAATTCTTCTTGCTCAATGAATAGTCTAGGCGGGTTGGTTTTTTCAAATTTATTGCTGAATTTATTGCACAGGGAGCTGTGGGATACACCAGGAATGCAGAACAGCAATCATAGGACACTCTCTACTTTATCACTACTGCCTAAGACAGTCCTTCTAGCAATAGCCCAGAAATAATGGACAGCACTGGGGCACCACCAGCAATTACTTTACCTAACCTAACTAGCTACCTATCTAGAAGGGTGCTACATCTGTATCTCTCTTGTTGTTAAGCTGCTTGCCCAGAACTCTGCCTCATAGGTCAGGGAGTTATTAATGTAGGGGCTATTGAAGCTGCAATATAGGCCCAGTAGGGGCGAACTGACCATTAGGGAACATAAATATTGCTTGAGGGTTCAATCTCCCTCTATGGCTCTCCAAGAAGCAGCTGAAAACCACTTCTTCTTCTCTCCCTCCCGCAGATTTCAGCTGCTTCATGCAGAGCCATAGAGGAAAATCAGTGCTTGTAAGTGCCCCACCCCCTTCCCCCGCACTGTTCACCCCCTGCTCTCTGGACCCTCTGTCTGCTCCCTCTTGTCCCCCTGCAGCGCAGCTGGCTCCCCCCCAACTCCCAACGGCTGCTGGGGGGATGTATCAGGATGGAAAGCAAGGAAGGGACTGGTAAATATGTAACCTTACATTACATACGTTACGTTACACTATGACGAGCCCAGAAAATGAAGTTCAATGCTTCCGAGCATGTGTAGGAATTTTGCGCGCCGGAATTGCTACAGACGATCGGAATTTCCGATCGGAACTTTTTCCGACCGAAAAATTGAGAACATGCTCTCAATCTTTTGCTGGCTGGAATTCGGCCAGCAAAAGTCCGATGGAGCATACACACATTTCTGACCAAAAGCTCTCATCGGTCTTTTGCTGGCTGAATTTCCGATCGTGTGTACGCGGTATAAGTGTTTTTTTTTTTAGTTAATATTCTAAACTTTTCTTTTCACTATTTTAAATATCAATCACGTTTCTTTTGTGTGCGTGATGTTTATGATAATATAACATTATAAATCTCCAGCCACTAGAGGGAGCCCTTGTGTATTGTCAGCCTATGCAATTAGCGTCCCTGCTAAGCAATTACTACGACCAGGTCAGTGCATGGTAAACCATTGGAATCGTGCGTATCCTTTGTATTATAAAAGCCAGGTTGGCTTTCCTGAACTCTATAGGGGTTTTCTTTGTGGTAGTCACACCACTTTTGCTGAAAATCGTTTTTTAGTGTTCGCAGACACAGATTACATGTGTTATGGGCAATTGCGGCGATAGCCACAGACATATTAAAAAATATATCAATAAAACAACTCTATGGTAGAAGGCCAGAGGTTGGGTGACCTAGTTAAACAAGGCTGCCCTCAGCAATATAACTTTGGACACAGATTTCATCTTTTGTGAAAAAATTGATTTACAATTTTTCGCAGTTTTCCAGTGCGGGTAATTGCACTTTTGACCTTAATCAGTTGAATCTGCTGTTGCTTTGTCACCGGGGACATACAGCACAGTGCAGGATATTATGGAATAGATGATATATATCTGTATTATTATGGATGAGTGATTCTGGTTTTACCTGTGTTGTGCTGCAGTCTGATGTATAAATTTAATATGGAATCCTTGTTTCTGTGGATTCTCCCATACATTTAAAATATGATTAAACATGCCAAAAAACTGTTTTATTTAAGGGTAGCAATCACATGAAGCCATTTATTATCACATAGTTTTTTGGATGCTTTTTAAATCGTAATGATAACAGAAATCACCCAAATGGCCCTGATAAAAAAGTTTCCCACATGTGTGGCTTTTTAAATCACAATTAGTGTCTGTGTATAAATAGTCAATGAGTTTGTTAGCTCTCACATGGATGAACTAAACAGGCTAGACACTGAGCCATGAGGAGGTAGAAAAGAACAGTCAAAAGACCTGCGTAAATAGGTAATGAAACTTTACAAAAATGGAAAAGGATATAAAAAGATATTCAAAGCTTCGAATATGCCAGTCAGTACTGTTCAATCACTTAATAAGAATTGGAATATTTGGGGATCTCTTGATACCAAGCCAAGGTCAGGTAGATCAAGAAAGATTTCAGCCACAACTGCCACAGGAACTGTTCGAGATACAAAGAAAAACCCACAGGTAACCTGGGGAAAAATACAAGCTGCTCTGGAAAAAGATGGTGTGATTGTTTTTAAAGCGGAGTTACACCCAAAAATTGAACTTTACGCTTTTCAGACTCCTCCCCCCTTCCGGTGTCACATTTGGCACCTTTCAGGGGGGAGGGGGGAGCAGATACCTGTCTAATCCAGGTATTTGCTCCCACTTCCGGGCATAGATAGCCGCAGTATCTGTGGATATCTTTGCCATGTCTGGCGCCTCCTCTGTCCCCCCCCCCCCCCCACTGTCTTCTGGGAGACACACAGGTCCCATAAGGCAGCAGGGACCAGTGGGATCACGCAGCTTGACTCACGCATGCGCAGTAGGGAACCAGGCTGTGAAGCCGCAAGGCTTCACTTCCTGATTCCCTTACCGAAGATGGCGGTGCCTCCACCCGAGAGCCGAGGGAGGGACAGATCGGCTTCGGGTGCTGACATCGCGGGCGCCCTGGACAGGTTATTGTCCATATTTTAAAAGTCAGCAGCTGTAGTTTATGTAGCTGCTGACTTTAAAAATATCAAAAAGTTGCGCTGCACTGGGGCGGCTTCAGAGTTGGACGACTTTGAAGCCACCCCTGTGCGAACCGGCACTAACGGTACTAGGTCAATTGTTGTATCAGGTGGATGAAAAGGGTTTCTGAGTAGTATAAAACTTAACAAATCTTTATTGATACAAATTGTGTAAAACATTACAATGCATCTAAAAAAATTATGGAAAAATGTACTCAAGTTGGAATCACGAAAGAACAAGGAAGAAGGAATGGAAATGGCTGAACACCCAAGTGTTCAGCCATTTCCATTCCTTGTTCTTTTGGGAGTACAGTATCAAGAAATGTTTTCCATCATTTTCTAGATGTATTGTAATGTTTTACACAATTTGTATCAATAAAGATTTGTTAACTTTTATATTACTCAGAAACACTTTTCATTCACCTGATACAACAATTGACCTAGTACCGGTAAAGCCTTCATTCTTCATGGCATCGATTCAATTTCCAAGTGTTGGAAACATTTCTCAGAGATTTTAGTCCATATTGACATAATAGCATTACACAGATTTGTCCACCACATCCCAAAGGTGCTCTATTGGATTGAGACTGTGGAGGCCATTGACATGTTCAAGAAACCAGTGGTGAGATGATTTGAGCTGGTGCATTATCCTGCTGGAAAGAGCCATCAGAAGATGGGTACACTGTAGTCATAAAGGGATGAACATGGCCAGCAACAATATTCAGCTAGGTCGTGGTGTTTAAAGGATGCTCAATTGCTACTAATGCCGTGTACACACGACCGGACTTTTCAACGGACTGAATTCCGTCTAAATTTTTGACGGACTTCCATAGAATCGGACTTGTCTGCACATAATCACACCAAAGTTCGACTGTGATGACGTACGACCAGACTAGAATAAGGAAGTTCATAGCCAGTAGCCAATAGCTGCTCTAGCGTCGGTTTTCGTCCGACGGTCTAGCATACAGACAACGGATTTTTCGGCTGGACTCGAGTCCGTCGGAAAGATTTGAAACATGTTCTAAATCTAAAGTCCGTCTGATTTTTCGACAGCAAAGGTCCGATGAAGCCCACACACGATCGAATTGTCCGACGGATTCGTTCCGTCGGACCTTTGCTGTCGAAAAGTCTGGCCGTGTGTACACGGCATAAGGGGCCCAGAGTGTGGCAAGAAAATATTCCCCACACCATTACACCACCACCAGCCTGAACCATTGATACAAGGCAGGATGGATCCATGCTTTCATGTTGTTTACGCCAAATTCTGACTCTACCATCTGAATGTCGCAGCTGGAATCGAGACTCATCAGACCAGGCAAGTTTTTCCAATCATCTATTTTGGTGAGCCTGTGTGAATTGTAGCCTCAGTTTCCTGTTCTCTGCAGACAGGAGTGGCATCCGGTGTGGTCTTCTGCTGCTGTAGCCCATCTTCTTCAAGGGTCCATGTGTTCTGCATTCAGAGACGGTATTCTGCATACCTTGGGTGTAACGAGTGTTTGAGTTACTGTTGCCTTTCTATCTTCTCAAACCAGTCTGCCCATTCTCCTCTGACATCAACAAGGCATTTTCCTCTACACAACTTCCACTCACTGGATATTTTCTCTTTTTCCGACCATTCTCTGTAAACCCGAGAGATAGCTGTGCGTGAAAAATACCAGTAGATCAGCAGTTTTTGAAATACTCAGACCAGCCCGCCTGGCACTAACAACTATGCCACGTTCAAAGTCACTTAAATCCCCTTTCTTCCCCATTTGAATGCACAGTTTGAACTTCATCTAGTGGTCTTCACCACTTCTATATGCCTAAATGCCTAAATGCATTGAGTTGCTGCCATGTGATTGGCTGATTAGCAATTTGTGTTACAAGCAATTCAACAGGTGTACCTAATAAAGTGGCTGGTGAGTGTATGTACCAGCACTAACCACCCCTTCTTTTCCCAGTCTGAGCTATGCTTTATAGGGACTGCAAAAAGCTGATACCAAGTATCAGGTACTTACATTGCTTGCATTCCAAAAAAACACATTTACTAATGTGTTAATGAATACAGAACTGCATTAAATTGTGTATTTTATACCTGCCTGAAGTTCAGATTTGAGTCAGTAGGAGATGATTATGAATCACTTCTCCTTAAAGCCAATTAAGAAACTTAGTGACTATGACCTAATAGATGGCTCGCAATTCACCGAAATATGCAAATCCTCCATAGCAGAAGATTTAGTTCACTCCATGTGTAACAAACAAGGGTAGATGATATTAGCTAATTTCCTTCTAAGTAAAATTAAAATGCATTTATGAAGATGAATGTTGCAAGTCTCTTTGGATACTTAGTTTTAAAGTAGAACTCCATCCAAAACTTTTTTGTATGTTTATACAGAGTGGGGAAGGGGTGAAATCTCACATATAGGATGGTGACCATGCAGTAAAGAAGACAGGAAAGGAAATTCTTCATCAGAAACAAATTAAAAAAAAGTTTGGAATTTAGATTGATTCGCAAAAAGAGAGAGGCGAGACAGAGAGGAGGAAATAATTAGAGGAGAGATGGGAGTGAAGAGATGGGGGGGGGGGGGGGTGGGTTTAGAAAGAAACAGAGAGGGAAAGGAGAGATGGACAGGGGGACAGAGGGAGAGGAGAGATGGAGAGGGGGACAGAGGGGTAGGAGAGATGGAGAGGTGGATAGAGGGAGAGGAGAGATGGAGAGGGGGACAGAGGGGTAGGAGAGATGGAGAGGTGGATAGAGGGAGAGGAGAGATGGAGAGGGGGACAGAGGGGTAGGAGAGATGGAGAGGTGGATAGAGGGATAGGAGAGATGGAGAGGTGGATAGAGGGAGAGGAGAGATGGAGAGGGGGACAGAGGGATAGGAGAGATGGAGAGGTGGATAGAGGGAGAGGAGAGATGGAGAGGGGGGCAGAGGGATAGGAGAGATGCAGAGGTGGACAGAGGGATAGGAGAGATTGAGAGTGGGACAGAGGGAGAGGAGAGATGCAGAGGTGGACAGAGGGATAGGAGAGATTGAGAGTGGGACAGAGGGATAGGAGAGATGGAGAGGGGTACAGAGGAGAGATAGAGAGGGGAGGAGAGGGGGAGAAATGGAGAGGGGAAGAGAGGGAGAGGAGAGGGGGAGAGATGGAGAGGGGAAGAGGGGGAGAGATGGAGAGGGGAAGAGAGGGAGAGGAGAGATGGAGAGGGGAAGAGAGGGAGAGGAGAGATGGAGAGAGGGTGAGGAGAGGAGAGGGGGGAAGAGGGAGAGGAGAGAAAGGTAGGGAAGACAGGGTGAGGGGGAATTGGGAGAGATAGACAGGGAGGAGAGACAGAGAGGGGGAGAGGAGAGATGGAGAGGCGGAGAGGGAGAGGAAAGATGGAGAGGTAGAGGGGAGCGGGAGAGAGGTAGAGGATAGATGGAGAGGGGGAGAGGGAGAGGAAAGATGTAGAGGTAGAGGGGAGGGGGAGAGAGGTAGAGGATAGATGGAGAGGAGAGGGGGAGAGGATAAGAGGAGAGGGGAAGAGAGGTGGAAAGGGGGAGAGGAGAGATGGAGAGGGGGATAAAAGGAGAGAAGAGACAGGGAGGGAAGACAGGGTGAAATGGGAATAGTACCAGGATAGACAGGGAGGAGAGGAGAGACAGAGCGAGGGAGAGGAGAGAGAGACGGAAAGAGGAAGAGGAGAGACGAAGGGGGTGGAGGGAGAGATAGAATGAGGGGTGAGGGGGAGAAACAAAGAGGGGGGAGACAGAGAGAGAGAGGTTAGACAGAAAAGGAAGAGGTAGGAAGGGATAGAGTGTGTGTGGGGGGGTCGGAAAGACGGAGAGAGGGAGAGGAGGGCAGCCTTTGTGACCAATTAGGAGACAAGGAGCAAGCACCTAGATAAAGTAAATAATTGAATATTGGGGGGTCCAAGGGTTTGAGCCCTCCCCCCTCCCAAAAATGTTATCTGTATATAGTGTGATATTGGGGATTACTTGCTCATTGATAGACGCAATTGTAGTGAGTCTATGCCAGTCCCAACTGTGGTTTTATAGCCTGCCAGCCTCAGATTGTTTTACCTAGCTCTCCTGGCTCTCTGGGATCTCCTGGTCTTCTTAGCCTTCTACTTGCAGCACCCTACTGCTTGGGCCCACTCCCTGGCCTCTCAATAGGGGATCTCCTGGGCTTGCTCACTCCAACACCTTAAGATTCCCTCGATCCCCCGGACTCGCCTAGCTCTCTCGGCTTTCACAGTCCTCCAGAGCCACCTTGACTACTTCAGTCCTGTGGCCAAGGAATCACTCCTCCAGCATGGAGTGCTGTCTCCTGCGTGGACCCTCCTAAGCACATACCTGTCTCCTAACAGGAGCCCTGATCTATGCCCAAGTCCTTCATTATAAGGGTTGTGCACACCTGCACTCACAGCCTGCCAATCTCCTGCAAGACCTGGACACTGGATTGGAGATTTCTTCCCTCCCTAAGCACTTTGAAATCTTCAAACTGCAGAACCCATTTCAGGAATACCAAAACCAGGAGAAAGCCGTAAAAACAGTTTTCTTCGCGCATAATTGTTTTCTCCGCTCCAAGGTCCCACACTCTGCAATTGTGCAAATTTTGTGTTACTCCTCCTAATATTTCCTACTTTTACACAGTGGCAGGGGATCACGCTGTCACAAAAGAGGTCTTCTAAAAGTCCATGAATATAACAAGCACAATCAGGTATAGGATTACTCTTCATCCCTATTCTCTATGCTGGCTTTTTTCATAGCTGCTGAGACCTCTGTATTATATTCTGCAAATGTATGTTTTTGTATTTCAGAAGTAGATTCACAAGAAGGTCTGTGCATTACTTTGCTGTTTACTGGGTGCTGAATGTACCAGCAGCTTGTGTTTACAGCCTCATTTTTCATCCAGAGCTGTCTGTGTACTCTACCTGTCACAAGGCTGCTACAGGGAAGATGCATAGCTGTGTTTATTATTGCCTATGTTATACTCCCATTCAGAGAGGACTTGGCTGGATCACGCTGTGCTCTGTTACTTGCGCTAGCAGACAGGGCTTCAGGCAATAATCAAAGGGAATTCCAGTGGGGATTTAAATGATTAGGAAGCTTTTATTATAAAAGATAGTATACACTTTTCCTGCAACTGTAAGCTGCAGAAGTCTACGTGCTGAGTTCAAAATTATTTTTTAAATTAAAGCGGTATTAAACCCAAAAGCAAATATTTATTAAATTGCAGTTTACCAATCCTAAAATGTAATTGCTCACAATGGTGCAGATGCCGAAGCAAGGGGAGTCACGGACGGGGAGCGATATGGGGTGAGGTTAGTTAGAGGCGTGTGTTCACCCCCCCCCCTCCCCTCGCATGTACCCGTCTGGAACACCCCCCAACCTATACGATACACCATAACTTAAGTATTGTCTGGGAGGCCGGCCAAATTTAATATACACGACTCCTTTCGGGAGGACAGACTCGCCTCCCGCTCGGTGGGTGGTCGGGCGATTAAAGCCCGGATCGCCCCCCTGGGCGGGCCGAGATCTTGCTGCTGACCAGCCACCTGATGACTGACTTTTTTTTATACTCTCAATTACATCAAATGTCAAATGTCCTACTATGACTGTTTGTCTTTTTTTTGTTCCTATATCCCTTTATGTGAAAAAAACTAAAGAAATGGCCAGTATATTACTTGAAACCACCATTTTTGGCAAATGTTTATTGAACTGTATTATCCTGTCTTTCATAAATAAATATTATATAAAAAAAAAAAGTGTAATTGCTGCATTCGTTTTTTTAGACTTTCTTTCTTCTATTTTTATGTGGTGATCCAATCAGCAAGTCTGTTGCGTTTCTCAAGCTGTCCAGCAGAATGTATCAGTTTACATAGATGAGACAAACGACTTAAAAGGGGTGCTTAAAATGATCACCTTTGGCATCAATTTATTAGTGTATCTAGAGCTGCTAATACAGATTTAACACTACTCTTCCCCCAGCTGACAATGCTGCTGTCTTCTGTGCCTCTGCTGTCTTCTGTGCCTCCATGCTCATTCCTCCAGAGCTGTGTCTCGCTGATACAGAAGGTGTGTTACTGGCCAGATCATTAGATGAAAACAGAGGGAAATAAATGTAAAAAAAAAAACGATTGCAGCCACCACATCTAATGATTGGTAAGCTGCATTATATATTACATTTTTGGTTTTGGGTTTTTTACCACTTTTTATTTTTGCCACAGTTGGTCTGGGATTTGCAGTGAAAGGTCATGGATGGGGTTCTGTCTGTTGTTGGATTCAAAAGTGTTCGGTGCATTACTCCGGCCCAACTAGGATGCTTTTGGGCTACCATAATTTTTATTTAATTTAAACTTTTATTTTTAATCTGACTTTTTATATATATATATATATATATATATATATATATATATATTTTAAAAGATTATATTATATTATTATATATTTGTTTATTACAGGTTTTTTTTTTGTGCCAACAACTTCACATATAGGGATGAGCCGAACACCCCCCCGTTCGGCTCGCACCAGAACCCGCGAACGGACCTAAAGTCCGTGCGAGCTTTAGAACCCTATTAGTTATAATGGATGCGAAAGTTCGAAATTAAAAGTGCTCATTTTAAAGGCTAATATGCATGTTAATGTCATAAAAAGTGTTTGGGGACCTGGGTCCTGCCCCAGGGGACATGTATCAATGCAAAATTTTTTTTTAAAAACGGCCGTTTTTTCAGGAGCAGTGATTTTAATAATGCTTAAATTGAAACAATAAAAGTGTAATATTCCTTTAAATTTCGTACCTGGGGGGTGTCTATAGTATGCCTGAAAAGCGGCGCATGTTTCCCGTGTTTAGAACTGTCTCTGCGCAAAGTGTCATTTTTGAAAGTAAAAAAGCTATTTAAAATCACTCGCGGCTAATGTTAATTCACGGCTCCCGTAACACAGAGAACAGTGATTCATTGAAACTCATTCATAAAAAAAAGTCATTGATAAAAAATAAAAAAAATGAAAAAAAAAAAAAAAAAAAAGCGTAGGGGTCCCCCCAAATTCAATAACCAGGCCCTTCAGGTCTGGGATGGATATTAAGGGGGATCCCAGCCAAAAAAAAAAAAAAAAAAAATGGCGTAGGGTCCCCCTCAAAATCCATACCAGACCCTTGAGGTCTGGTATGGATTTTAAGGGGAACCCTAGCCAAAAAAAAATGGCGTGGGGTCCCCCTCAAAATCCATACCAGACCCTTATCCGAGCACGCAACCTGGCAGGCCGCAGGAAAAGAGGGGGGGACGAGAGCGGCCCCCCCTCTCGCCTGAACCGTACCAGGCCACATGCCCTCAACATTGGGAGGATGCTTTGGGGGTCTAAGACCCCTAAAGCACCTTGTCCCCATGTTGATGAGGACAAGGGCCTCTTCCCCACAACCCTGGCCGGTGGTTGTGGGGGTCTGCGGGCGGGGGGCTTATCGGAATCTGGAAGCCCCCTTTAACAAGGGGACCCCCAGATCCCGCCCCCCCCCCCTGTGTGAAATGGTAAGGGGGTACAAAAGTACCCCTACCATTTCACCAAAAAAGTGGCAAAAATGGTAAAAATGACAGGAGACAGTCTTTGACAATTCCTTTATTAAAATCTTCTTTCTTCTTTCTTCATCCTTCGGATTCTTCATCTTCTCCTTCCTTCATCTTCTTCCATCTTCTTCTTCCATTTTCTTCTTCCTCCGATCCGCTTCTTCTTGCGCTGGTCTTCTCGTCCTTCTCGTCCGCATCTTCTTCCGTCGGCGTCGGCGTCGGTATCGGTGTCTTCTTGGGCCGCTCCGCGCAATGGGAGGCTCCCGCTGTGTGAGGCTCCGCTCCATCTGACAGGTCTTTTAAAACGGAGGGCACCTGGTGACCCCGCCCCCCTCTGACGTCATGGGGAAAGCCATCATGGAATTCCCCATGACGTCCCTGTGCGTCAGAGGGGGCGGGGTCACCAGGTGCCCTCCATTATAAAAGACCTGTCAGACGGAGCGGAGCCTCACACAGCGGGAGCCTCCCATTGCGCGGAGCGGCCCAAGAAGAGACAGAGACACCGACACCGACGCCGACGGAAGAAGATGCCGGACGAGAAGGACGAGAAGACCAGCGCAAGAAGAAGCGGATCGGAGGAAGAAGAAAATGGAAGAAGAAGATGGAAGAAGATGAAGGAAGGAGAAGATGAAGAAACCGAAGGATGAAGAAAGAAGAAAGAAGATTTTAATAAAGGAATTGTCAAAGACTGTCTCCTGTCATTTTTACCATTTTTGCCACTTTTTTGGTGAAATGGTAGGGGTACTTTTGTACCCCCTTACCATTTCACACAGGGGGGGGGGGGGCCGGGATCTGGGGGTCCCCTTGTTAAAGGGGGCTTCCAGATTCCGATAAGCCCCCCGCCCGCAGACCCCCACAACCACCGGCCAGGGTTGTGGGGAAGAGGCCCTTGTCCTCATCAACATGGGGACAAGGTGCTTTAGGGGTCTTAGACCCCCAAAGCATCCTCCCAATGTTGAGGGCATGTGGCCTGGTACGGTTCAGACGAGAGGGGGGGCCGCTCTCGTCCCCCCCTCTTTTCCTGCGGCCTGCCAGGTTGCGTGCTCGGATAAGGGTCTGGTATGGATTTTGAGGGGGACCCCACGCCATTTTTTTTGGCTAGGGTTCCCCTTAAAATCCATACCAGACCTCAAGGGTCTGGTATGGATTTTGAGGGGGACCCTACGCCATTTTTTTTTTTTTTTTTTGGCTGGGATCCCCCTTAATATCCATCCCAGACCTGAAGGGCCTGGTTATTGAATTTGGGGGGACCCCTACGCTTTTTTTTTTGTTTTTTATTAATGAATGACAGCTCTCTGTGTTACAGGAGCCATCAATTCATTAGCCGCGAGTGATTTAAATAGCTTTCTTCCTGCAAAAATTACACTTTTTTGCAGGGAAAGTTCTAAGCACAGGAAACCTGCCCCCCTTCACAGGCCACCTATAGACACCCCCCAGATGTGATACTGCAATGCTGTTCTAACAGCATGCACACACATATCCCCAGAAATAAAGCACATATTGTTGTCAGCAGTCAGCAGCACACTGACACGCTGACACTGTCTGAAACATAATATGCGAGGCCGCCGGCGCGGCGGCCTCTTATACCGTGGGGCGTGTACTAAAGCCCCTGAGCTATAATTGGCTACAGGCATCCTGCCTGTAGCCAATTATGGCTCTCCTCGCTGCCGGCGCTGTGATTGGCCAAGCATGCGGGGTCACAGTGCATGCTTGGCCAATCATCAGCCAGCATTGCACTGCGCGGGCCGCAATGCATTGCGGGGCCGCTCGCATCACACGAATTTGATGCGAGCGGCCCCAATAGTTCTGGGCTCGCCGAGCGAGCGAACACCCGGTGTTCGATTCGAACATGGGTTCGAATCGAACACCGGGCTCATCCTTATTCACATATACTATACATGCACATCAGTCCCTTCCCCCAAGGAGCTTACAATCTAAGCTTACATGCAAACATACATGCTCACACACTGTATGTGAGGGCTAGTTTAGACAGCTGCCAACCTACCAGCATGTCTTTGGAGTGTGGGAGGAAACCAGAGTACCCAGATGAAACCCATGCAAGAACATGCAAATTCTATGTATATAGTGTCCTGACCCAGATATGAACCGAGGACGCCAGTGCTGCAAGACAGACAAACTAACCACTAAGTCACTGATGCCCAAATGGACTTTTAATACAGGGTACACCTGTTTACATAGTGGGTGCTTCCTGATTAAGGATGGTTTGAGGTCACTTTTTATAGTACGTATGTTTTATATTTTTTCAGTTATTTATATACAGTCTTCTGTTTCCAAATACGTAATAGATGCAGGGTGCATTGTAGTCACAGAGCACTATATTGTTTTTTTTTTTTTTTAAAGTTGGAGCTGTTTATTTTCAGACTGTCTCTCACTATTTGAGAAGCTCTGTATGAACAGAGCAGGTAGGGATGGAGAGGAGCCTATTGGGTTTATTTACTAAAGAAAAGTAGTAGTTCATTTTGCAAGTGCAGTTGCACTTTGTAAGGAAATTTTCCCCAGAGTTGCTGATTTCAATTGCCCAATCATGTGCAAGCAAAAGTGCTGATTTTTTTATTTTCCTTGCACCTGATTGGGTTTTCTTTGCAAATTGAAGTTTCACCGCATTCACTAAGCTCTGGGAAAAAATTCCCTTGCAGTATGCAGCTTACCTTGCAAAGTCAACAGTGTATTTGCCTTTAGTAAATCAACCCCTATAGCCTGCAATTACCAGCGTTAGAGGGGTGATGCAGCAGGTCCTGTAGCTCAGTTGACTCATGCATGGGCTGGTGGGCATGATGGTCAGTTAAAGTGTCACCCATTGGGGTTGATTTGCTAAAACTGGAGAATGCGAAATCTGGTGCAGTTGTACATGGCAGCCAATCTGCTTCTAACTTCTGCTTGTTCAATTAAAGTTTAGATAAAAAACATGGAAGCTGATTTTTCTATGCAGAGCTGCACCAGATTTTGCACTCTCCAGTTTTAATAAATCAAGCGCCATTGCTCCTTTGGAAGGAAAATGGTTGCTGGATTAGAAAACTGACTTAAAATATAGTGCATAACATGGAGAACACTAATGCCGCGTACACACGTACGGACTTTTCCCGGCGGACCTAAGTCCAGCGGACAATCCGCTGGACTTTCCAGCTGGGTACGCTGGACTAAAAAGCGAACGGACTTGACCACACACGATCACGCAAAAAGTCCGGCGGTTCACGCGATGACGTACAGCACGTACGACGGGACTAGAAAAAGGAAGCTCGAGATCCCAAACGACACCCTTTGGGCACCGTCAGCTGATCTCGTGTGTATCGCGTGTTAGTTGACGTTTGGTTAGAGACGATTCGCGCTTCTCAGACTTCTGCTTAATTCGTTCGCTTCTGCCGTTCAGTTTGTGCTTGTGAGGTTTGTATCTGGCTTTCAGTGCGTGTGGATCAGTTCCTACCTGTTCTCAGGCCGTTCTGGTCCGCTCGTTCCTGTTTTTTCAGGTCGTTCTTCATAGGCCTTGCTGTTCTTCAGTGCGTTCTGTTAAGTTGTTTGTTTGATCAGCCGACCGTTTTGAAGCCATGGAGTGTGGACGTACTCGGGAACGAGTTCGTGCTGTGCAGGGGCTCGGTGTTGCGGTTAACACCTTGGCACGAGCCCAGTCCATGAACAGGGTGAGGAGGAGTTCATGGACCAAGAATTGGTTGCGCCAGCGTGACCAATTCTCGCATATGCCTTTGCTCCGTGAGATCCGTGAGAATAATCCTGATGATTTCAGGAATTATCTCCGGATGACGGACCCCATTTTTCACCGTCTGTTGGCTTCGCTGTCCCCTTATATTACCAGGCAGAATACCTGCATGCGGCAAGCCATCAGTGCGGAGCAGAGGCTAGTCGCCACGTTGCGTTACTTGGCGACGGGGAGAAGCTTGCAGGACCTCAAGTTCACGACAGGCATCTCCCCCCAGGCTCTGGGGCTCATTATTCCAGAGACCTGTTCTGCCATTATCCACGTCCTGCAGGAGGAATACATTAAGGTAAGTCTTCTCTTTTAAAATTACCTATGTCTTGTATGTTTGCTAATGTAGTGCATCAATGTCATCATTAGCTAATTACCATGATAGGACTATTCTATGAATGTCCCCTATTCCTTTTTTTTTTTTATTTTTTGTTTTTTGTCTAGTATTTTATGGTTGACTTATCGAAATAGCTTTAAGAATGTATTATTTAGTGGGTCACATGCATATTTCCTTGCACCAACCTCCCCAGCATGGAAGCTTGGCCCCCTAAACACCCCTAGCCTAGTCACTTTCTTTGGTTAAAAATGTATATTACCAGCTCCATTGTACTGCTTTACTCACCCCCCCTTTCACCCCCCCTTGCCCCTCACCCCTTTCACCCCCCTTGCCCCTCACCCCTTTCACCCCCCCCCCCCCTCACCCCCCTTGACCCTCATTTTTAAATTGATTGCATGTGGTTTTGGTCAGCTTGTAATTAACCCACCCCCCCCCCACACCCCCCTGATAATTAATTGCATGTGGTTTTGGTCAGCTTGTAATTAACCCACCCCCCCCCCACCCCCCCCCACACCCCGATAATTAATTGCATGTGGTTTTGGTCAGCTTGTAATTAACCCACCCCCCCCCCCCCACACCCCCCCCCCACACCCCCTGTTAATTAATTGCATGTGGTTTTGGTCAGCTTGTAATTAACCCACCCCCCCCCCCCCCCCCCACACCCCCTGATAATTAATTGCATGTGGTTTTGGTCAGCTTGTAATTAACCCACCCCCCCCCCACACACCCCCTGATAATTAATTGCATGTGGTTTTGGTCAGCTTGTAATTAACCCACCCCCCCCCACACACACCCCGATAATTAATTGCATGTGGTTTTGGTCAGCTTGTAATTAACCCCCCCCCCCCCCACACCCCCTGATAATTAATTGCATGTGGTTTTGGTCAGCTTGTAATTAACCCCCCCCCCCCCACACACCCCCTGATAATTAATTGCATGTGGTTTTGGTCAGCTTGTAATTAACCCACCCCCCCCCCACACCCCGTTAATTAATTGCTTGTGGTTTTGGTCAGCTTGTAATTAACCCCCCCCCCCCCCCCACACACCCCGTTAATTAATTGCATGTGTATTGTGTGACCTTACAATTAATTACTCCACACCCACATCCCCATTATTATCTTCTCTGGGCCATCAGAGGGGTCATCAATCAGAGATTTGTCCCTTATCCTTAATCTTTTGGCTTTATTTCAAGGACTTCCAAAATAAATACATATGTTCTTCCAAATTGTTTGTTAATTTGTTGCATTTAGTTAGGTGTTTTGCCTGGTTTTTAATTTGATTTGTATATTTGTGTTTGACTTCACAGTGTCCTTCCACGCCACAGGAATGGCAGACTGTGGCTTCCCAGTTTGCTGCCCGTTGGGACTTTCCCAACTGCGGAGGGGCGATTGACGGGAAGCATGTGCGAATTGTGCCCCCACCCCATTCGGGGTCTTACTATTGGAATTATAAGGGGTTCCATAGTATAGTGTTGATGGCGGTGGTGTCGGCACAATATGACTTTCTTTATGTGGATGTGGGGAAAAAACGGCCGGATGTCGGACGGAGGAGTCTTCAACCACACGGAGTTCGGTCATCGTCTCCAGACTGGTGGCCTGGAGCTGCCACCAGATGAAGATAATGTGGAGGGACTCCCGTTCGTTTTCATTGCCGACGAGGCGTTCGGTCTGGGTGACCATCTGATGAGGCCATTTCCCCAACGATCCCTCACCCCTGAGAGGAGGATTTTTAATTATCGGTTGGCCAGAGCAAGACGGGTTGTGGAAAATGCCTTTGGTATTATGGCCAACCGTTTCAGATTGCTCCTTACATCCCTACATCTGGCAGAGTACAAACTGAATACTATTATTCTTGCATGCTGTGTCATGCACAATTATTTACGCAAACATTCGGGAACATACTCATTACCAATCGGGCCTGAGGCCGGAGTGGAAGGCAACATGACCGGGCTGGATAATCGCCGTCTTGGTTCGGCCCCACAATCAGCCCAGCAAGTGCGGGACCGTTATTTACATTATTTTAATGGTAGGGGGGCCATTGCAATGGCAGCAGACCCTTAAACCATCTTTTTGATTTACAAAGAATAAATACAGTTATTTATGTTTGAAATATTGGTATTTTCGTATGGTTTTGCTTTTAATTTTGCCTGTTTTATATGTTGTCCTAGTGCACATCTTAATAGTGGCAAACTTGTTTTGCGTTTAGTAAATAAGCCCCTTTGTCAATGAACCACAACATGTTTTGGTCAAACTGGTAGTATTTAAAAAGAAGAAGCCACACATTGTTTAATTTGTGCAAACATTTTTTTTTTTATTCTAGTGCACATCCAAACCTTTTTTATGTTTTTTTTTTTTTTTTTTTTTTTTTTTTTTTGGTTTTTTTGGTTAATATTTTTTTTTTTTTTTTTTTTTTTTCAACAACATTTTTTTTCTTTTTTTTATGTTATATTTTTTACATTTTTTTGGTCTTTTTCTCACAACATATTTTTTTTAGTTTTGTGATTGATTTTTTTAAACAAACATAAAAACATGTTTTAAAATGGTAAAAAATTTAGGCTTAGCATTAGAAAATATTTACACAATGTAAAAGTCCAGAACTTACAAAGTTCAACAGGTAACCCATGAACAGTAGAAGCCAAATTTAGAATATGCACACTAATTTAACAGGAAAATGGGTAATGTCAACATGTGCTATGTTCCATCATGGGGAATCAATGGACGTGTTTTGTGTGTGAAACCCCTTCCCTCTCACCTACTAGCATTAGGGGTTGCAAACACAAAATGCGTCCATTGAGATCCCCTGATGGCACATAGCACATGTTGACACACCGTGTGCATATTAAAAATTTGGCCTCTAAAATTTGTAAAACAGCGCATCAAAAGGGGAATGAAGGACATGATTGATGTTAAGAAATGGAAAAGGGGTCTTTAGATTCTCCCCAAAACATCAATCATGTCCTTCATTCCCTGCTGCATGGTGGCCATCTCCTTCTGCATATTTTCCAGCTGCAGATTCCAGGCCATGATCTGGCCAATAAGCCTGTGGGCACTGTCTGTGGAAAATGGCTCCGCAGCTTGTCCTTCCACAAACAGATCAGCATCACCTAAAAGTTGAGTAGATAAAACACAAGAAAAAAAGTGTCAAAAACATGCAGACCTTAATTTATTAGCTCAATCTGTGTTCTGAGACACTCACTTGGTGGGGTGCAGATTTGATCCACTTCAACCACCTGTTCCGCCACATCCACGCGTGGGCTTGGGCTAACTGCCCAATTAGTCTGGTGAGGCCGGGAGGTCCTCGTAGGTTCGGACTGACGTCTGAGTCTTTTGCCCCCTATGGTAATGGAACACAAAAAGGTACACTTTTAATCACACTGATATTTGAGTGCCAAAATAGGATTATTAAACATTGTTTAAAAGTGTTGTCCAATTATTAGCAGTTTGTTAGAAGATCCTACTTGAAGACAGAATTGAAATGTCTATCTAATGAAACTCCAATACTTAAATCGCCCTTCAACCCTAAATTTGAACTTCCGCTCATTGGATCCCTGCACCCCTGTGGTGTCTTATTTGGAACCTTTTAGGGGGGAGGGGTTGCAGATACCTGTGTAAGGCAGGTATTTGCACACACATCCGGCCCTAGACTCCCACAGAAGTATACGCCACATCCCGTCCCACCGTGCTGTCTGCTGGGACACACAGGGGTCCCCGAGCTCGCGCGGACCAGTCCTATTGCATTGCGCAACTGGCGCATGCCCAATAGTGACCCGGGAAGTGAAGCCGCAAACATTAATTTCATGATTGCAAGATCAGAGATTGTAGCTGCACCATCCAAGGGACAGGTGAGTGTACTTCTTTGAAAAGTCACCACCTACAGTATTTGTAGATGATGAGCATTTTTCGGGAATTGTGAGCATGACACCCTGCTTAACATATTTATCCCCCCCCCCCCAAAACAGCTTCTGGAGTCCCTGTGTAAGTTACCCCTAAAACCCTTACTACAGCAGTAATTGTATAGATAGTGACAATAATAAACAACCTTACAACTCCAACAACCCAAAGCCAGGTAAACTCAATAAACGTTATGAAGACAAACTGAACTTTCATCAAATCTGCGCAAGTTTCACGTACGAATGCTAATAACATCTGCGCAAGTTTCACGTACGAATGCTAATAACATCTGCGCAAGTTTCACGTACGAGTGCTAATAACATCTGCGCAAGTTTCACGTACGAATGCTAATAACATCTGCGCAAGTTTCACGTACGAATGCTAATAACATCTGCGCAAGTTTCACGTACGAATGCTAATAACATCTGCGCAAGTTTCACGTACGAATGCTAATAACATCTGCGCAAGTTTCACGTACGAATGCTAATAACATCTGCGCAAGTTTCACGTACGAATGCTAATAACATCTGCGCAAGTTTCACGTACGAATGCTAATAACATCTGCGCAAGTTTCACGTACGAGTGCTAATAACATCTGCGCAAGTTTCACGTACGAGTGCTAATAACATCTGCGCAAGTTTCACGTACGAATGCTAATAACATCTGCGCAAGTTTCACGTACGAGTGCTAATAACATCTGCGCAAGTTTCACGTACGAATGCTAATAACATCTGCGCAAGTTTCACGTACGAATGCTAATAACATCTGCGCAAGTTTCACGTACGAATGCTAATAACATCTGCGCAAGTTTCACGTACGAATGCTAATAACATCTGCGCAAGTTTCACGTACGAGTGCTAATAACATCTGCGCAAGTTTCACGTACGAATGCTAATAACATCTGCGCAAGTTTCACGTACGAATGCTAATAACATCTGCGCAAGTTTCACGTACGAATGCTAATAACATCTGCGCAAGATTAGACATATCAAGTATAACCATAGTAGCGCACGTGCTTGACTTACTTTTTTTGATGGCTTTTCGAATTCTCCTGTACTGATCGTGCTCCCTGGATTTGATGTCGGACCATCGCTTGCGCAGTTGATCCTTGCCCCTTCGTACGCCGAATTTCTGCTCCAGGGTGCTGACGATTGTAGTGAGAATCTTGTCCTTGCGCAAGTTGGGTCGAGGGTAGGGGCCATTTTCCCCGTCGTAATCTTCCCTTTGGAGGATGTCCACCATCTCCACCATCTCTTCAAAGGCCATATTGGTGGCCTTATATCTGCTGCTGGATGCAGATGTGTTCGCTTCTTGGCTTTCCTCCGCGCTACTGGCTGAGAATGTGTCCGCCATCTTCATGAATTTATTCACCCACAATGCAACGAGGGGAAGCGGGGCGGGGAATACTCGTCAGGAGGAACGTCATGGGCGGGCGACGCGGAGGACGCAGGCGGACTTCGACGCGTGCGCAGTGTATATAAGGCTGTTTGAGGGCCCCACGTGTTCCCGAACGGAAGTAGCGAGCGCTGTGTACGAAGGTAAGTGTTTTCTAGGATGCATTACTGTGGTTTACTGGGTTTTGGGCCTGCATTTTTTAAGGATATGTGTGTGTTGCTGCCTGTGTGTAGGGGTTGCTGCCTGTGTGGGTGTGTTGCTGCCTGTGTGTAGGGGTTGCTGCCTGTGTGGGTGTGTTGCTGCCTGTGTGCAGGGGTTGCTGCCTGTGTGGGTGTGTTGCTGCCTGTGTGTAGGGGTTGCTGCCGGTGTGGGTGTGTTGCTGCCTGTGTGTAGGGTTGCTGCCTGTGTGGGTGTGTTGCTGCCTGTGTGTAGGGGTTGCTGCCTGTGTGGGTGTGTTGCTGCCTGTGTGTAGGGGTTGCTGCCTGTGTGGGTGTGTTGCTGCCTGTGTGTAGGGGTTGCTGCCTGTGTGGGTGTGTTGCTGCCTGTGTGTGGGTGTGTTGTGTAATGTTTGGTTTGAAAAACTGGATGTGCGTTTTTAGTAACATTTGTGTTTTTGGTCTTTTGTATTGCCATTACTAACAAAACAGAAACAAACATGTCATCAGCCCAGTTTAATCCATTCAAGGACCAGCAGTTCATGTCCGAATTCATTGCGCTATACAGAAAAAATACCAACCTGTGGCAGCTCAAGAACCCTTTATATGGCAATAGGGATGTCCGGAAGGCAACACTGGGGCCACTTGTGGATTTTGTGAAGACTCAAGTCCCCAACGCAGACACCAAGTTTGTTGAAGCCAGAATTTCAAGTTTAAGGCACATGTACAAGCGGGAGCGCAAGAAGATTGAGGAATCAGTCAGATCAGGAGCAGCAGCAGAGATGGTTTATGTACCGAAGCTGTGGTACTACAACCAACTGGCTTTTCTAGGTGACCAGATGGAACCCAGGCAATCACTGTCCACTCTTCCCTCCACCCTTCCCTCCACTCTTCCCTCCACTCTTCCCTCCACCCCAGCTGAGGCTTCCACGGAAGGAGAAGACCCCTCCACCTTGGAGCAGGCTGATGCGCCCAGCTGGAGCCAGGTATATATTTAGTAGCCTAAATTGTGATTGTGTGAATATTAATGCTGTAAACGTTAAAATGTGAAACAATTAACACCCTGAACTCAGAATTGTGAAAAAAGCTGCCAAAAATTGCGCAAACTTCGAAAAAGTGTGGGTGCAACATATCGACACATATATAGTGTATACATACATCCAGTAGTGGCAAAAAATGCCTTATACAACATTGGTGATCTGCTTGGAAAATGCAGGGGTCCAAATGATAGCCTTTTGGATCTTTTTAAAAATTTATCTGCTCCTTCATAAGTTTACAATTGGATGATTGAGGAGGCCATAAACCAAAAAACAGGTGTTTGATTTTTGTTTTTATTTGCACACAGGATGAGCTGACCCAGGATGATGCCGGGACAAGTGGTATGGAGGAGGAGGACATGACCAGCGAGAGCCAGGAGGTGGCTGGGCCCAGCACGAGCCAGAGTGACAGCCAGACTGTCTTAAGAAGTCTACCTCCACCCCTGCCCTTACCCCCAAGAAGGCCCAAGAGGATGACCATTGTTGAGGAGGAATCACTCCAACTTATTAGGAAGGCGAGTGCGATTCTCGACAAACCCCCCATTCCAGAAGAGGCCTATGCCACCTACTTGGCCAGCAGGTTGCTGGAAATGGAGAAGGGCCAACGGCACCTGTGTGAGGGCCTCATTTTTGAGGCTATTAAGGGGGGTTTGAGGGGTCAATTACGAGAATCCACCCGCCTGACACATGAAGGCCCGACACCAACTTCTCCTCCTCCTCCTCCTCCTCCTCCTCCTTCTTCTCCTCCTCCTCCTCCTCCTCCTCCTCCTACCACAAGTCAGCCTCCAAGGAAGCGTGCAGGGAAGACTGCAGGGAAGAGTGCAGGGCAGCGTGGTGGGAAGAGTCGGAAGTGATTGCCTGGCTTCAGTCTGGTCTCACAGAAGACACAGGCTGTTGTAGTGCCACAGCTTGGGGACATAGATGTCATCTGCTGCTGTTCCTGGTCTGTCTGATTCCTGGTCAATCTTCTTGTGCTCCCTATATTGGATGAAATGTGCCCAAGCTTAATTTTTGGCTTCACAAACTTGATGTCTGCCGTTGGGGCAAAAAGTCTTCTCAAAATCGCAAAGTGGCTCCAGTGTTGCCTTCCTATTTTGTTTTGCCTTGTTTGTTTAAACCAGAATAAATGGTAATTTAATTTTCAGAAAATAATGATATACGTGCTTGTTATTCAAAAACATAGTTTCTTTAGGAGTAGGCAGGTACATGTCTAAACATTCATTTGACAATACAAGTGTAAAGTGCAACTTCAATGGAACTGCAAGTGCAGTCGCTGGAAAGGTGAGGGTTAAGATCTGAATTAAGGGCAAGCTCTGCTGACTCCACAATTGTATCATGTGTAATAACAAATCCTTTTGATAACCAACAAATAATAAAATATATCTAAATAGAGATATATGTACATATATATATATATATATATATATATATATATATATATATATATATATATATATATATATATATATATATATATATATATATATATATATATATATATATATATATATATATATATATATATATATATATATATATATCTATATATATATATATATATATATATATATATGTATATATAGATATATCTTTTTTTGGGTTTATTGAGAAATATAGATATATTTTACATTTGGTGATTTGGATATATATATCTATATCTATATCTATATCTATATATATATATATATATATATATATATATATATATATATATATATATATATAGATATAGATAAATATATATATATATATATATATATATATATATATATACAAATATATAACTTCACTAAAGAATGCTGAATAAAAAAACGTTCGGGAGTACTCTGCGTGAATATACAAGCAGCAAGGCAAAATCATTCTTCAAGTACGATAACATACAAATCCCGCTGTCAGAAGAAAAAAAAAAAAAATCTGCAGCGTGACGATTGTGCGACCTTCAAAACGAAGGCTAGTTTTACCAGACCGAGCGAGTCCGTGACATACTAGCTACTGAGCATGCGTCCTTTTTGGTACGCCGGACCATACTACACACGGCCGGATTATCCGCTGGACTGCCAAGTCCAGCGGATAATTTGAAAACAAAACTTCAAACTTTAGTCCGCCGTACTTTGGCCAAAAAAAGTCCGCCGGCGCCCACACACGAGGGGATTATCCGCTGGACTTCGGTCCAGCGGATAATCCCGCGGGATAGTCCCTTCGTGTGTACGCGGCATAATAAACTTGTATTGTCCTCCTGACAACCTCTTCAGCTGCAGTGCCGCTGCGGTTGAGTGCCATCTGCAGTTGAGAAATTAAACTGCACTTGCCTGCACACCTCCTCCATTCATAGAGTGCTTTTCATTCATGAAACTATAGTACAGCTTTTTTGGAAGGAGGAGGGGGGCAGAAAGGATGGGCATAGTCGGCATCCTTAACAAGTGTCTGTTCTGGTCCAGTGCTGGTATTAACCCCTGCAGCACCGGATATGGGTGGCAGAGGACTTTGGATTTCAACTAGGACAGCTGCCACCAGCACGTGGGGCACTTCTCATTAAATGTGAGTACCATTCCTTGAGCTAATTAAAAAGGAAAAACTAAACTTAGGCTTTAAACATATCGGTATACTAATATAATATTAGGTTTTGTGTCGTAGTAGTACAAGTACAATAACTTCTGCAATTACCTTCACAACCGGCGTGAGCGACATCCTCTGATCAAAGGAGGAGGAATGCGAGAGGATGATCACTACTTTAAGTGCATGGTGGCTAAAGGCTACCATGTTGTCGGGAAGGTCGCTGCCCCAGTCTTGCTTTTGTCTACCACTCCAGGCCGAAACCCTTACAGATTATCTTCTGAGCAGTATTGGATAGGAGCAGCCAGGCACAGTTAACGAAACTTTCCCATATTATATGTTTATGTCTGGAATTTGTGCCTTTGCGACCAAAAAAAAAAACAACCAGTGATTGCAGCGGAGGCATAAGTACACCATTCCCACTTCCTCTGAACGTTCATTTCTCTTCAACTAAAAACCAAGATAATTAACGACAAAGGGGGAAAAAAACAATAAACCAGCAATGTAAAACCCCCTCCTCACCCACTGTTTACCATAATGCAGGGATCAGGAGAACGGGCCCCATCTGTACTTGTGCCAGGGCCGCTTATGTTTTGTTTTTCCCTCAATGGAGAAACGGAGGTGGCAGCAGCAGCAACCGAATGTACTTTTCAGGTCGTAAATTAAAGGGATACAATTTATCAGCTGGATCCCTTGGCTGGGTTATAATGACGAGCTTTTTAATACAGGCCATTAGGAATATAATTAAATTGTATTCCTCAGCCAACATCGCTAATCTCTCCATGCTCTGCTTGTGCTTATCTTATCAGCTGCTTCACGTGTTGACCTGTTGTCTGGCGAGACCAACAGCGACACCTTGCTGTGAGTGGGCAGAGTGGTAAGGGCCCTGGGTACACTGGGGGCCTGCGTTCAATTTCCTCCGGGAGTGCATTGTCTCTGGAACACACTCTACGCATTTGCTTGGATTTATGCCAAGTGCTTAGATGTTCTTTAAAAGACATAACTACTGTAGATGTAAACCTTAACTGGATGACATTTCATTTTCTAAACTTTAATTAAACTGTCATAATTATTCTTTTTTTCATAAAATACTGATTTCACCTTCTTTTCATCTTGTCAGCACTGCTAACCTTTTCCAGCTTTCTTCAACCACTTTCTATCTGCGCGCACTTGCTCCAGCATCATCATGACCTCATTGCTCTGGTTGGTTGCAACAGTGGGCCATGCTTAAGCAATGCTTGTCAGCATGGTGATTTGTAGTTTCAATAAGGGACACGTGGCAAAACCACCACCTAATAAAGGGAAGTGCCTGATAAAGGACCATAATGATAATATTATTTAAAGCTGAACTCCAGGCTATTATATGTCTATTTTGGTTCCTTCTTACCTTTGAAGAATATCCGTTCTTTCCAAACATAGGAATAGCAGGACTGAAAAAACGTAAAGTGGTTCTAAAGTCTTTAAACACTTACCTGACTCTGTGTCACCATTCCAGTGCAGTGTCTAGGACCAGCACCGCACCTCTCCTTCCACAGGAGAAACTGAGGGCAGCAGAGCCATAGGCTCTTGCTACTGTCAGTCATATTGTCAGAATATGGGTCTGAAACTGCAACCTCTGCTGTGTCTGGCGATGTCTCCTTTTGCTGAGCCACCTGAGATGCTGGACAGCTCCCTGTCTGATCCATTGGACAATCCTTCCTTGTCTCTTGTTTCTGGTGAACCTTGAACACTTTACTCCTCCCATGAACTTCCTATTTAAGCCATGCCTTTGCACTTCCTGTTTGCCAGATTATTGTGCTTTCTCCAGCCAATATCCCACTCTTGTCACTCCTGCTGCTGTCTGTATCTCCGTTACCACTTGTTACCAACTTTTGGCTTGTTCCTTGACTACGCTTCCCCTTAATCCCAACCTGCGACCACTTGTTACCGACCTTTGACTTGTTTACTGACTATGCTTGATCCCAACCTGCTATATCTGCTACTCGAGGACTGTGACCTGGTACTACCACTCAGCTCAACCCACCTCCACCATTAGGAGCTCTAGTGAACACTGGTTAACGCTTAGACTCCGCACCTCGGGTGAGTGCTGCTGCACTTTAGCTGATCATTGGGAGCCTCTCTACTGCTATAGCTACTGGTCTCTGAGCCTGACCCCTGACCATGACAAACAAACTCTTCTGAGGAGGGAGCAGGGGTGTGGCTTACCAGCACTGCAAACCGCAAAATGTGAATGTGTCAGGCTGTGCAGGAACACTGATGCTGTTCTCACCGATGTGAGTGTCGGTGAAGAAGGGAGCCCGTCTATGCTCGAAACAATCGTAGTAAACATCCTAAGTGTTCACTGAAGCTGCACATCAAGACAGACCTGCTGTGTAGTAGGGAGTGGCAGCCTCAGCCTGGACCTCCGCGATGGGGGTCCAGGCTGAGACTGCCTTTAACCACTGCACAGCGGATCTGTCTTGATGTGCAGCTTCCAGGACATTTTGGAAGTTTACCAGCACTGTGCGCGTCTATGGACACACAGCCTGACTCAGGGGCGCACATGCATGGGTGCCTCCTTAGCACCCAACTCCCTAATCACAGGCCTTAGTCACTCTCACAATGGATTTTGTAATATGCTGCAGGTTGCTGGTCAATATTTTTTGTGTGAAACTTCTAATTTTATTTCGTTCACACCAACATTGACAGTTCCGGCTGTCTAATTAAAGTGTTTGTTCCTATCAAAGTGTATTTATCTCTTATTAGCATAAACGTCAGGAATCCTGAGAGTCAGAAGAACACCGATCAATTATTCAGAGGGCCTGACTTTTATTAGCTTCTATTAGCCCCTAATGAAGCCAGGAAGCAGAGGGTCTGTCCACCATAAATATTAATATTGCATGACTAATTGGAATAATTAGCTTTAAAAGGACAGTTTGAGTCTTGCAGGGTCTTATGTCATGTAAACACAGTAGGGTGTCAGACACAATGCAGGGAAGCGTCAGGTCTGTTTATTTTGCATCTATTTTTATTATAGCTTATTGTTTTATTGTTAGCCGCTAAGTAGACTTCGGGCTTAATTAAAGAAAACCTGCCAGTTCCCTAAATAAATATATTTGTCAAACCCCTGTCTCTATGAGAGCCTTTATCTCTGACCCCCTTCTGTTCTATCGCTACAGCTTCTGCAGACTCTTCAATATTCAGCGCTCTTGGGAACATCAAAATGCTCGATCCCCCCCACCCCAAATTCTGTGCCCCACCCCCCGTATACCACTATTGGGTTTATTTACTAAAGCTGGACAGTGCAAAATCAGTCTCAGTTCTGCAGAGAAACCAATTAGCTTCTAACCTCAGCTTGTTCAATTAAGCTTTGGCAGTAAAACCTGGAAGCTGGTTTCTATCCAGAAGTGAGTCTAATTTTGCACTCTCCAGCTTTAGTAAATAAACCCCTTTGTGACACAGCAGTGGCAAAGATGGACATCAGAGGGCAAGGCACACTGGAGAGGTGAGTATGATACAGATTTTGTTGCAGAGAACATTTTTATGTAACAGACAGCGTCTCTTTAAATAAAAGCATACACCTTTTTTACAATTAGGCCCCTTTCACACTGGGGCGGTTTTCAGGCGGTACGGCGCTAAAAATAGCGCCTGTACACCGCCTGAAAAAACCGCCCCATTCACTCCAGTGTGAAAGCCGGCGGGCTTTCACACTGGAGCGGTGCGCTAGCAGGACCGCAACAAAAGTCCTGCTAGCAGCATCTTTGGAGCGGTGAAGGAGCGGTGTGTTCACCGCTCCTATACCGCTCCTTCCCATTGAAATCAATGGGAAACCGCGGGGATACCGCCCGCAAACCGCCGCTGCAGCGGCGCTTTGCGGAGGTTTTTAACCCTTTTGCGGCCGCTAGCGGGGGTTAAAACCACCCCGCTAGCGGCCGCATACCGCGGGTAAAACGATGGTAAAGCAGCGCTAAATATAGCGCTGCTTTACCGTCGCCGCCCCGCACCGCCCCAGTGTGAAGCCAGCCTTAAGGGTGGGGAAGAAACGAATGGAGTGCGATTTTGAAGGCAGGCAGCAGACAAGGGAGTAGTCAGGTCAATCTGGGGTCAGCAACAAATAGGCAACAGGCAGGTACATTTTTTATAGCTCTTTAGCTTTCAGATAGCTGGTGATAAGACACAGCACTATCCCCTTCAAAGGCTGGAGCTTAAATACCATTTTGGTCAGAAGATTCGTACAAAATCATTACTGGGAATTCTGGAAGTCCTGGATGTAGAGTGTTACTAGGAATCATGGAAATCCCAACATGGATTCTGCAAGGAATCCTGGACCCAGAAGGAATCCTACGATTCCTGTAACATCTTGCTTTTGCTGCTTTGTTACGCTACCAGGAATGAGTAGGGGAAACCTTGAGTCGCTTTATTTGAAACCATAGGGCTTAGGACAGTCTTTATGTACCCATGAGACGGCACTGGGCAATCACTAAGCACCACCACTGTCACTGCCACTGAGCAAACTTCCAGCTGTTCAGTGGCCCATAGAAGGGTGTCCATCACATGGTGGGATTTGTAGGGCAGACTAGAGCTAAGTTAAACGGAATTTCAGAATTTCAGAAAAAGAGAACTTTGTTTCAGGGGGCTAGACAAATTTAAAGGTTTGTGCATCTTTTGCTCTTAAGCTGATAGCTGTAGGAGTGAAACCAGTTTTCTTATTAAGGCCATACAAGAGAAAGTGAGGCTTTTGCATACAACAGTAAAGTGCAGGAACCATTTTTCAGTTTACCATAATCCAGTCAGCAAGAAATACATTTTGATTGGCTGCCCTTTATGCATTGCTCTTTCTCTCTCCAAATATACCAGTTCATACAGCTCTAGCCATTCCAGAATCTATTGAGTTAATTAGAGAAGAAAGGAGATGCAGACCAATTTATCCACAAGTCAGACCGCATTTGTCAGGCATAATTTATTAAATGTATTCCCTGCTATTTTTTATTCTTGCATATAATTTATATCAAGATGTTTGCCACATCAAGAATAAAACCAATAGTCTTAAAAAATTATTATTTTTTTAATGAGATTAAATTGCTGAAATGTTAAGCAGCTTGTTTGTCATCCAAAAATACCTGTCATAGAAATACAGCTTGGGCAGTCATTTTTTGTGAACTCAAATTTATACACCTCACCTGTGCCTGTCTCAGCATAGGTGACCCATCACCTGTCCCGATTTTCGGGCTACTTCAATGTGTGGTAATGTTGTGGAAATTTTTTTAAGATGTATTTAATATGTATTGTCACAATGTCTCCCAGTGTTAGTTCTCCTGCAGCCCGGTCTAAAGAGCGGACTGGGGCAGACTGATGCTGGTTGAGACCCATTTTGGTAGTGGAAAGCTTCTTGAGGATGCAGAGAAGTGTTTGCAGAGTGGGGATATGTCCGCCAGCAAAGGGCCCCTGTGCAATGCACAGACGATCGTCTGGGGGGGATGTGTTCACTCTGCAAAGACATTATCGGTTATAGGGGATGTGCCCTCTTGTCTCTCCTGTGTCTGATCAACACGTAGGGAGGCTATGGCGTGTTTCTGCAGACAATCTCCCATCCTCAGGAATGGTAGAATAATCCGGGTAAGCATTGTTCTCTGAACAATGCAGAATAAGGATTTACGCCAATGGTGAAAACGCCAGTCTTTGAATTAGTATGGTCGGGGACAGTGTCCATGATTTCAAGGCCAGCCATGTGGCTTCCTTTGTCTAGCTGAAGGTGATGGCTTACAGGTACAGGGGGCGGGAAATCATACACACTGCCACAGACACGCCCATAGACTCCCCTAATTGTGTATTGGTTGAGATTTGTATAACTCCTCCTGTTTGAATGCCTGTGCTTGATTGGCTGATTGTGAAACCACCAAGCTTTATTGTTAAGTACTCTAAATAAACAGAACACAGGCGCTAGAGCAGGAGTGCCCAACCTTTTTAGGAGCGAGGTCTACTTAAACAACTTGATAACCACAATGAGTGGAGCGGGTGTATGACAGGTCATGGCTACTCTATAGGCCCTCTGATCCGATCCATCCAGATGGAAGGGGACGAATTCCCTTCTATTTTTTTTTTTCTTCAGAGGATCGGATCAGTCTGTTTACATCTGCCGCTCTGTAGTAGGTGAATTGAGGGTACGATTGTGTAGGGCCGATCATGTGAAAAGGGCCTAAACTGCTCTCACACTGATGTTCTGCGGTTTACCCACACCGCGGGTGCAACGTAGTGCACCTGTGTCTATCCTGGGCGCTAACTGAACTTTGCCATAGACTCTGCTTATGGAAAAAGCCGGTGCTGTACAGAAAGCATTGGCTTATGGGGCTCTGTAGCCACTTTCTTGCTCTACCACCAGCTTCATTCACAACACTGATGCTGTGGTATGACTGGTCGGCAACCTGCAATCTGGGCTTGCTAACCCACCTTTCCAGAGCAGGATGTCGCGGGCCACATCGGAGGGCTCAGCGGGCCACATTTGGCCCCCGGGCCACTGGTTGGCAACCCCTGCGCTAGAGGGATCAGTGGAGCTGTGGAGCTAAGGATGTAAGGATGGTGGTCATGTCTGTTTACTTATACATGAAACAGGGGTTTACTAAGATGCATTATACCAAGAAGCTGAAAGGGTGCTCTATTAGCACAGGAGACATGGATTACGCGCAGTGTATAGTGAAATTTCCACGACAGTAACCAGAAACAACCAGAATTTATTTCTTCAGCGTTAGCATTGGTTGCAATAGGATTACTGCCTGTTGAGTGCTGTGTTGATTTTCACATAGCCTACTAACACAAGGGCTTCTGCCTTGCAGCACTGGGGTCCCCATTCCGGTCAGGACACTATCTGCATGGCGTTTGCATGTTTTATCAGTGCTTGTGCACTTGTGGTAAATGCGTTTGCAAAATGTGTCAACGTCAGACAGGGACTTGAATTAAAAGCAAAGTAAAATTCCAACACAGATGGATTGCCCACACAAGGATTCTTCTTTAGCAATAACAACCAACGAAACATACTGATCCACCTGGCTCCAGTCTGAGTTGCAGTACCTCGCTGCATGGGCCTGCTCCTGACCTACAAATAAGGTTTTTAAGCCCCCTGGATTTTACTTTCAGAAATTTACAGACTACCTCCAGCCCCCCTGGACCCACTAGCCGCCTCAGCTTTCTCGGCCTCCCAGACCCTCACTTGGTCTCCCAGGCCCGCATAGCTGTCCCGACCTTCCCAGTCCTTTGGGCAGAAGTCCCCCCACACAAGGGATGCAGTCTCTGATAGGAGCGATCAGGTCTCCTGGCATGGGTCTGTCTCCAAACCGCAGTAACTGCCCTGAGATATTCTCAGATCTGGCTTATAATGATCCTGTCCACCTAGGCACTCACACAGGCTGCCAACAACTAGCAAAGCCTGGACACAGGACCAAAGGTTCCTTCCCACCCAAGGCATTGCGGAACCTTCAAACTTCTGGCCCCCAAACTACTGAATACGGAAAAAACATAGAGCATAGTTTTCTCCATTCACAACAAACATTCCAGAGCTTCTCAAACTGCACCTTTGAGAATCCTGTGTCCTTTTTATACCAATTTGCTAAACTCATACTATGGCATGGCTTTACACTGTCACAACATGTATGTATGCATGAGATAGGGACCCTAGACTGTAAACTGCTTGAGGGTAGAGTCTGGTGTGAATGTACAGTATGTTAAGCACTGCATACATTGTTACTGTATAAATACCGAAAATAAATAAGTAAAATAAATCTTGCCTGGATACAAGGGCTCTTGTCCGAAGTAACTAGTCAGGTTATATTTTCCGTGCAGTGAGAATGACAGGGAGCTGAGTGCTATGCAGTTGCAGCCCTCCATACACTGACTTTGGTAAATAGGACCCCACTATACTGTATGATCTTGAGTCTTTGACCTTGTAGACATGGACAGTTGGAATCAGCATTCCAGATGCCTTTGGAAGGTGTTGTATAAGGATTTTGAGCACATTAGGTAAAATTAGATTTGAATTTTGCAGGGTAGTATAGGCCGGTGGAATTACATTAGCATGTTGTTACGCTATATCTTTCCACGTTCAGCTTGTCCTCATTTGCATTTCTTCCTTGTAATGAGCCTAAAGTGTAAAAACTTGGCAAGCACCCTGTATAGATTTATTTTACTGCTTGGCGGGCTTATACCACAAGTTATAAACTTTATTTATAAGGAACAGTTACTCATCAAATGCATCACATATGCAATTTAATGTCACATACAAAGCATGTACAATTGAAACATCATCTATATCATCTATATTTCCAAAACATTTTTAAAAACATGTATTCTCATAGGTGTTCTCTGCTTGCTTGTGTCGGCACATTAGATTTTGATGATGGTAATGTTCATTATTGTAAAATAAGAAAAAGTTGCTTTCCCCACAATTATTCTCTTGACCCCAAACCTATCCCTGATATATACTATAAGCCTTGCAACCCCTTTTAAAATCCAGGTATGTCCAGGTATGGGGCACATGTGCATGCTCCCCTGCCCTCCCACAATGCAATGGTCTGTGCCTCATCGAACATTGAGTGCTGTCACATGGGGAGTGTAATTTGGGCCTAGAAGAAACTATTTTCATTGATTCACTGATTTCACGCATATGGACTGATTGATTTATTTATTTATGCATTTTTTATTTATTTATTTATATGTATATTTTAGACATCAGTTTATGGTCACTTTGACATTTATGTATTTATTTATTTATTTTACTCACGGTCACCTTGATTAGCGTGTTTATCGCATCAGCCTTTCACATTCATTTATGAAAGCTCACTTCAAATAGCGCTGCTACAAAAATTCTAAATTGGGGGATTATGTTTAGCCCACCATAGTAATTTTTGTATTCTTCACAGTTCGATATTCTTAAGCGGCAGCTACTATTATTGTCATATATCCACATTATATGCAGACAATAATAATAATAATTTTTCAATTGCACATTATACACATATACTTATAACTTCTTTATTGCAGTTTGCACACATATGTTTATTTATTTATTTATTTATTTATTTAAATAATCAGTTTTCACAGCTGCTACTATCTACAGGCTTGGTCATCCCAGGACCATCCCATACATTGCAAGTAACATATCCTTGTGGCGCAGAGCAGTGTTTATTCAATTTTTAGGAGGGCGGCAATAGTAAACACTTATATACAATAAAGATTTGTTAACTTTTATATTACTCAGAAACACTTTTCATTCACCTGATACAACAATTGACCTAGTACCGGTAAAGCCTTCATTCTTCATGGCATCGATTCAATTTCCAAGTGTTGGAAACATTTCTCAGAGATTTTAGTCCATATTGACATAATAGCATTACACAGATTTGTCCACCACATCCCAAAGGTGCTCTATTGGATTGAGACTGTGGAGGCCATTGACATGTTCAAGAAACCAGTGGTGAGATGATTTGAGCTGGTGCATTATCCTGCTGGAAAGAGCCATCAGAAGATGGGTACACTGTAGTCATAAAGGGATGAACATGGCCAGCAACAATATTCAGCTAGGTCGTGGTGTTTAAAGGATGCTCAATTGGTACTAATGCCGTGTACACACGACCGGACTTTTCAACGGACTGAATTCCGTCTAAATTTTTGACGGACTTCCATAGAATCGGACTTGTCTGCACATAATCACACCAAAGTTCGACTGTGATGACGTACGACCAGACTAGAATAAGGAAGTTCATAGCCAGTAGCCAATAGCTGCTCTAGCGTCGGTTTTCGTCCGACGGTCTAGCATACAGACAACGGATTTTTCGGCTGGACTCGAGTCCGTCGGAAAGATTTGAAACATGTTCTAAATCTAAAGTCCGTCTGATTTTTCGACAGCAAAGGTCCGATGAAGCCCACACACGATCGAATTGTCCGACGGATTCGTTCCGTCGGACCTGACCTTTGCTGTCGAAAATGCTGGCCGTGTGTACACGGCATAAGGGGCCCAGAGTGTGGCAAGAAAATATTCCCCACACCATTACACCACCACCAGCCTGAACCATTGATACAAGGCAGGATGGATCCATGGCTTTCATGTTGTTTACGCCAAATTCTGACTCTACCATCTGAATGTCGCAGCTGGAATCAAGACTCATCAGACCAGGCAAGTTTTTCCAATCATCTATTTTGGTGAGCCTGTGTGAATTGTAGCCTCAGTTTCCTGTTCTCTGCAGACAGGAGTGGCATCCGGTGTGGTCTTCTGCTGCTGTAGCCCATCTTCTTCAAGGGTCCATGTGTTCTGCATTCAGAGACGGTATTCTGCATACCTTGGGTGTAACGAGTGTTTGAGTTACTGTTGCCTTTCTATCTTCTCAAACCAGTCTGCCCATTCTCCTCTGACATCAACAAGGCATTTTCCTCTACACAACTTCCACTCACTGGATATTTTCTCTTTTTCCGACCATTCTCTGTAAACCCGAGAGATAGCTGTGCGTGGAAAATACCAGTAGATCAGCAGTTTTTGAAATACTCAGACCAGCCCGCCTGGCACTAACAACTATGCCACGTTCAAAGTCACTTAAATGCCCTTTCATCCCCATTTGAATGCACAGTTTGAACTTCATCTAGTGGTCTTCACCACTTCTATATGCCTAAATGCCTAAATGCATTGAGTTGCTGCCATGTGATTGGCTGATTAGCAATTTGTGTTACAAGCAATTCAACAGGTGTACCTAATAAAGTGGCTGGTGAGTGTATGTACCAGCACTAACCACCCCTTCTTTTCCCAGTCTGAGCTATGCTTTATAGGGACTGCAAAAAGCTGATACCAAGTATCAGGTACTTACATTGCTTGCATTCCAAAAAACACATTTACTAATGTGTTGATGAATACAGAACTGCATTAAATTGTGTATTTTATACCTGCCTGAAGTTCAGATTTGAGTCAGTAGGAGATGATTATGAATCACTTCTCCTTAAAGCCAATTAAGAAACTTAGAGACTATGACCTAATAGATGGCTCGCAATTCACCGAAATATGCAAATCCTCCATAGCAGAAGATTTAGTTCACTCCATGTGTAACAAACAAGGGTAGATGATATTAGCTAATTTCCTTCTAAGTAAAATTAAAATGCATTTATGAAGATGAAAGTTGCAAGTCTCTTTGGATACTTAGTTTTAAAGTAGAACTCCATCCAAAACTTTTTTGTATGTTTATACAGAGTGGGGAGGGGGTGAAATCTCACATATAGGATGGTGACCATGCAGTAAAGAAGACAGGAAAGGAAATTCTTCATCAGAAACAAATTAAAAAAAAGTTTGGAATTTAGATTGATTCGCAAAAAGAGAGAGGCGAGACAGAGAGGAGGAAATAATTAGAGGAGAGATGGGAGTGAAGAGATGGGGGGGGGGGGTAAGAGAGAAACAGAGAGGGAGAGGAGAGATGGACAGGGGGACAGAGGGAGAGGAGAGATGGAGAGGGGGGCAGAGGGATAGGAGAGATGGAGAGGGGGACAGAGGGATAGGAGAGATGGAGAGGGGGATAGAGGGATAGGAGAGATGGAGAGGGGGATAGAGGGATAGGAGAGATGGAGAGGGGGACAGAGGGATAGGAGAGATGGAGAGGGGTACAGAGGAGAGATAGGGAGGGGGAGAAATGGAGAAGGGAACAGAGGGACAGGAGAGGGGGAGATATGGACAGAGGGAGAGGAGAGGGGGAGAGATGGCGAGGGGAAGAGAGGAGAGATGGAGAGGGGAAGAGAGGAGAGATGGAGAGGGGAAGAGAGGAGAGGAGAGATGGAGAGAGGGTGAGGAGAGAAGGAGAGGGGGAAGAGGGAGAGGAGAGACAGGGAGGGAAGACAGGGTGAGGGGGAATTGGGAGAGGATAGACTGGGAGGAGGAAATAATTAGAGGAGAGATGGGAGTGAAGAGGTGGGGGGGTAAGAGAGAAACAAAGAGGGAGAGGAGAGATGGAGAGGGGGACAGAGGGAGAGGAGAGATGGAGAGGGGGACAGAGGGATAGGGGAGATGGAGAGGGAAACAGAGGGATAGGAGAGATGGAGAGTGGGACAGAGGGATAGGAGAGATGGAGAGGGGGGCAGAGGGATAGGAGAGATGGAGAGGGGGACAGAGGGAAAGGAGAGAGATGGAGAGGGGGAGAGAGGATAGAGAGAGGAGGGGGAGAAAAAGGGAGAGGAGGAAGAAGAGGAAGAGAGGAGAGGAGGGGAGAAAGAAAGGAGAGGAAGAAGAAGAGAGGGAAGGAGAGAGAGAAGAGATGGAGAGAGGGTGAGGAGAGAAGGAGAAGGGGGAGAGGAGAGATGGACAGGGGGAGAGAGGGATAGAGGGAGAGATGGAGAGGGAGGAAGAGAGAGAGGAGAGATGGAGAGGGGGCCAGAGGGATAGGAGAGATGGAGAGGGGGGCAGAGAGGATAGAGAGAGGGGACAGAGGGACAGAGGGATAGGAGAGAGGGAGAGGGGGACAGAGGGAGGGAGAGAGATGGAGAGGAGGGCAGAGGGAGAGGAGAGATGGAGAGGGGACAGAGGAGAGATAGGGAGGGGGAGAAATGGAGAGGGGAAGAGAGGGAGAGGAGAGGGGGAGAGATGGATGGAGAGGGGAGGAGAGAGAGGGAGTGAGAGGAGAAGAGAAGAGAGAGAGAGATGGAGAGGGAGAGAAAGGAAGGAGGAGGAGGAGAGGAAGTGAGAGGAGAAGAAGAAGGAGGGAAAGACAAGAAAGGAGAGAGAGGATAAGGAAGAAGAGAAGAGGAGAGAGAGGGGAGGAGGGAGGAAGAGGAGAGGGAGGAACAGGGAGGAGGAAGAAAGGAGAGGAGAGAGATGGAGGAGAGAGAAGAGATGAAAGGATAGGGGGATGAGAGAGGAAGAAGAGAGGAGGAGGGAGAAAGAAGAGGAGAAGAGGGAAGAGAGGGAAGGAGGAGAGAGGAGGGAGGAGAGAGGGAAGATGGAGGAGGAGAGGAGAATGAGGAGAAAAGAGAGAAAGGAGAAACGAGAGGAGAGAGATGGAGAGGAGGAGGAGAAGATGGAGGATGAGAGAGAGAGGGAGAGAGGGGAAAGAGGAGAGAGGAAGAGGAGTAGAGGAGGAGAAGAGAAGGAGAGAGAGAGGGAGAAGAGGAGAGGAGGAGGGGAGAAATGAGAAAGAAAGAAGAGAGAGATGAAGAGGAGAAGAGAGGAGGGAAGGAGAGGAGAGAAGAAGGAGAGGGAGGAGGTAAGAGAGGAGAGAGAGGAGGATGAGAGAGGAGGGGAGAAGAGGAAGAAGGAGGAGAGAAGAGGAGGGAAGAAAGGGAGGGGAAGGAGGAGAGGGAGGGGGGAGGTGAGGGAGAGAGGGGAGGAAGGAGGTAGAGGAGGAGAGAGGAGAAGAGGAGGGGATGAGGAGAGAAAAGGAGGAGAAGATGAGGGGAAGAGAGGAGAGGAGGAAGGAGAAGGAGGAGGAGAGAGGTGAAAGGAGGAGGGAGAGAGAAGAAGAGAGGAGGAGATGGAGGATGGGGAGAGAGATAGAGAGGAGGGAAAAAGAGGAAATTGAGGAGAGGAGGAGAAATGAGGAGAGAGATGGAGAAGGAGAGAGGGAAATGAGAGGAGGAGAGGAGGAGGAGAGGGAGAGAAGAGGAGGAGGAGAAAAGGAAAGAGGGGGAGAGAGGGATGAGAGAGAGATGAGAGAGGGGAGGGAGAGAGGAGAGATGGAGAGGTAGAAGAGGAGAGAGGATGGAGAGAGGAGAGAGAGGGAGAGAGGTGGAAGAGGGGGTTAGAGGGGAGAGATGGACGAGGGAGGAGAGAAGGGAGGAGGAGAGAGAGGAGAGAGGAATTGGGGAGAGGAGAAGGGAGGAGGGGAGGAGATATAGAGGAGGAGAGGAAGAGGAGAGGGAGAGAGAGGAGAGAGGAGAAGGAGAGGGGGAAGAGGAAGAGGAGAGAGAGGAGAGGAGAGGGAAGGGAGAGAGAAGGAGAGGAGGGGGAGGAGAAGATGGAGAGAGGAGGAGAGAGGGAGGAGAGGGGAGAGAGGAGAGGAGAGGAGGGAGAAAGAGAGGGAGAGGAGGGAAGGGAAGGGAGGAGAGAGGAAGAGAGAGGGGAAGGAGAAGAGGAGAGAAGAGGAGAGGAAAAGACAGAGAGGAGAGGATAGGAGGAGAGGGAGGGGGAGGGAGAGGAGAGGGGAAGAGGGAGAGAGATGGAGAGAGGAAGAGAATGGGGAAGGAGAAGAGAGGAGAGGAGGAAAGAGGAGAGGAGGGAGGAGGTGAGGAGGAGAGGGGAGGAGAGAAGAGGAGAGGGGGGAGAGGAAAGAGAGAGGAGAGGAAGAGGAGGAGAGGAGGAAGAAGGAGGAGGGAGGAGAGGAGGAGGAAAGGGAGAAGAGGAGAGAGGAGAAGGAGAGGAGAGGAGGAAGGAGAGGAAGGGAGAAAGAGAGGAAGGGGAGGAGGAGGAAGGAGGAAGAGAGAGAGGAGGAGAGGGGAGGAGAGGGAGAGAGGAGAGGAGAGGAGAGAGGAGAGGGGGACAGAGGAGGAGAGGATGGAGGAGGGAGGAGGAGGAGGAGAAAGAGGAGAGAGAGGAGAAAGCGAAGAGAGGGAGAGAGGAAGAGGGAGAGAAGAGGGAGAGGACAGAGAAGAGGAGAGAGAGAAAGAGGGAGGGAAGAGAGGAAAGGAGAGATGGAGAGGAGAGGACAGGGAAAGAGAGATGGAGAGAGAAAGAGAAAGAGAGAGATGGAGAGGGGAACAGAGGATAGATAGAGAGGGGGAGAGAGGGAGAGGGGAGAGAGGGAGAGGGAGAGGTGAAATGGAGAGAGAGAGGAGAGGAGAGGGGAGAGAGGGAGGATAGAAGAGGAGAGGAGAGGGGAGTGAGGGAGAGAGGGAGAGGGGGAAGAGAGGGGAGAGAGGGGAAAGAGAAGGGAGAGGAGGGTGAGGGGAGGGAGGAGGAAGAAGAAGAGAGAGAGGGAGAGAAGGAGAGAAAGAGAGGGGGAGAGTAGAGGGGAGAGAGAGAGAGAGAAAGAGTAGAGGGAAGAGAGAGAGAGGAGAGATCGAGAGGAGAGGGGGAGAGGAGAAGAGGAAGGAAGGAGAGAGAAGGAAGAGGAGAGGAGAGGGAGGAGAAGAGGGAGGAGGAGGGGGAGAGGAGAGACAGGGAGGGAAGACACGGTGAAATGGGAATAGGGAGAGGATAGACAGGGAGGAGAGGAGAGACAGTGCGAGGGAGAGGAGAGACGGAAAGGGGAAGAGGAGAGACGAAGGGGGTGGAGGGAGAGATAGAATGAGGGGTGAGGGGGAGAAACAAAGAGGGGGGGGGTTAGACAGAGAAAGGAAGAGGTAGGAAGGGATAGAGTGTGTGGGGGGGTTGGTGGAAAGACGGAGAGAGGGAGAGGAGGGCAGCCTTTGTGACCAATTAGGAGACAAGGAGCAAGCACCTAGATAAAGTAGATAATTGAATATTGGGGGGTCCAAGCCCCCCTCCCAAAAATGTAATCTGTATATAGTGTGATATTGGGGATTACTTGCTCATTGGTAGAAGCAATTGTAGTGAGTCTATGCCAGTCCCAACTGTGGTTTTATAGCTTGCCAGCCTCAGATTGTTTTACCTAGCTCTCCTGGCTCTCTGGGATCTCCTGGATTTCTTAGCCTTCTACTTGCAGCACCCTACTGCTTGGGCCCACTCCCTGGCCTCTCAATAGGGGATCTCCTGGGCTTGCTCACTCCAAGACCTTAAGATTCCCTCGGTCCCCCGGACTCGCCTAGCTCTCTCGGCTTACCCAGTCCTCCAGAGCCACCTTGACTACTTCAGTTCTGTGGCCAAGGAATCACTCCTCCAGCATGGAGTGCTGTCTCCTGCGTGGACCCTCCTAAGCACATACCTGTCTCCTAACAGGAGCCCTGATCTATGCCCAAGTCCTTCATTATAAGGGTTGTGCCTACCTGCACTCACAGCCTGCCAATCTCCTGCAAGACCTGTTCACTGGATTGGAGATTTCTTCCCTCCCTAAGCACTTTGAAATCTTCAAACTGTGGAACCCATTTCAGGAATACCAAAACCCGGAGAAAGCTGTAAAAACAGTTTTCTTCACGCAGAATTGTTTTCTCCGCTCCAAGGCTCCACTCTGCAATTGTGCAAATTTTGTGTTACTATTTCCTACTTTTACACAGTGGCAGGGGATCACGCTGTCACAAAAGAGGTCTTCTAAAAGTCCATGAATATAACCAAGCACAATCAGGTATAGGATTACTCTTCGTCCCTATTCTCTATGCTGGCTTTTTTCATAGCTGCTGAGACCTCTGTATTATATTCTGCAAATGTATGTTTTTTGTATTTCAGAAGTAGATTCACAAGAAGGTCTGTGCATTACTTTGCTGTTTACTGGGTGCTGAATGTACCAGCAGCTCTTGTTTACAGCCTCATTTTTCATCCAGAGCTGTCTGTGTACTCTACCTGTCACAAGGCTGCTACAGGGAAGATGCATAGCTGTGTTTATTATTGCCTATGTTATACTCCCATTCAGAGAGGACTTGGCTGGATCACGCTGTGCTCTGCTGCTTGCGCTAGCAAACAGGGCTTCAGGCAATAATCAAAGGGAATTCCAGTGGGGATTTAAATGATTAGGAATCTTTTATTATAGAAGATAGTATACACCTTTCTTGCAACTGTAAGCTGCAGAAGTCTACGTGCTGAGTTCAAAATAATTTTTTAAATTAAAGCGGTATTAAACACAAAAGCAAATATTTATTATATTGCAGTTTACCAATCCTAAAATGTAATTGCTCACCATGGTGCAGACGCCGAAGCAAGGGTATGTGTCCCTATATTAAAAGTCAGCAGCTACAGTATTTCTAGCTGCTGACTTTTTATTTTGGGGGGGGGGGGAGACTGGAGCTCCTCTTTAAATAGACTCTGCCTGACCCAAGATGGCTCCCAGAGTCATAAAGGGCAACAGCATCCAACCAGATCGCTTCCCCAGTGGCCCAGGAAACCATAGAGGAACTGGTTCCTCCTGACTTCCTCTTAAGCTGCAGAGCCCCTGCGGTTCAGTGCCATCTGCAGTGAAGAAAATAAACTGCACCAGCCTAAATAGGCTCTGCCTGACCCAAGATGGCTCACAGAGTCATAAGGGCAACGGCATCCAACCAGATCGCTTCCCCAGTGCCCCAGGAAGCCATAGTGGAACCGGGTTCCTCCTGACAACCTCTTCAGCTGCAGTGCCGCTGCGGTTGAGCGCCATCTGCAGTTGAGAAAATAAACTGCACTTGCCTGCACACCTCCTCCATTCATAGAGTGCTTTTCATTCATGAAACTATAGTACAGCTTTTTTGGATGGAGGAGGGGGGCAGAAAGGATGGGCATAGTCGGCATCCTTAACAAATGTCTGTTCTGGTCCAGTGCTGGTATTAACCCCTGCAGCACCGGATATGGGTGGCAGAGGACTTTGGATTTCAACTAGGACAGCTGCCACCAGCACGTGTGGCACTTCTCATTAAATGTGAGTACCATTCCTTGAGCTAATTAAAAAGGAAAAACTAAACTTAGGCTTTAAACATATCGGTATACTAATATAATATTAGGTTTTGTGTCGTAGTAGTACAAGTACAATAACTTCTGCAATTACCTTCACAACAGGTGTGAGCGACATCCTCTGATCAAAGGAGGAGGAATGCGAGAGGATGATCACTACTTTAAGTGCAAAGTGCATGGTGGCTAAAGGCTACCATGTTGTCGGGAAGGTCGCTGCCCCAGTCTTGCTTTTGTCTACCACTCCAGGCCGAAACCCTTACAGATTATCTTCTGAGCAGTATTGGATAGGAGCAGCCAGGCACAGTTAACAAAACTTTCCCATATTATATGTTTATGTCTGGAATTTGTGCCTTTGCGACCAAAAAAAAAACAACCAGTGATTGCAGCGGAGGCATAAGTACACCATTCCCACTTCCTCTGAACAAAACGTTCATTTCTCTTCAACTAAAAACCAAGATAATTAACGACAAAGGGGTAAAAAAACAATAAACCAGCAATGTAAAACCCCCTCCTCACCCACTGTTTACCATAATGCAGGGATCAGGAGAACGGGCCCCATCTGTACTTGTGCCAGGGCCGCTTATGTTTTGTTTTTCCCTCAATGGAGAAACGGAGGTGGCAGCAGCAGCAACCGAATGTACTTTTCAGGTCGTAAATTAAAGGGATACAATTTATCAGCTGGATCCCTTGGCTGGGTTATAATGACGAGCTTTTTAATACAGGCCATTAGGAATATAATTAAATTGTATTCCTCAGCCAACATCGCTAATCTCTCCATGCTCTGCTTGTGCTTATCTTATCAGCTGCTTCACGTGTTGACCTGTTGTCTGGCGAGACCAACAGCGACACCTTGCTGTGAGTGGGCAGAGTGGTAAGGGCCCTGGGTACACTGGGGGCCTGCGTTCAATTTCCTCCGGGAGTGCTGTCTGCATTGTCTCTGGAACACACTCTACGCATTTGCTTGGATTTATGCCAAGTGCTTAGATGTTCTTTAAAAGACATAACTACTGTAGATGTAAACCTTAACTGGATGACATTTCATTTTCTAAACTTTAATTAAACTGTCATAATTATTCTTTTTTTCATAAAATACTGATTTCACCTTCTTTTCATCTTGTCAGCACTGCTAACCTTTTCCAGCTTTCTTCAACCACTTTCTATCTGCGCGCACTTGCTCCAGCATCATCATGACCTCATTGCTCTGGTTGGTTGCAACAGTGGGCCATGCTTAAGCAATGCTTGTCAGCATGGTGATTTGTAGTTTCAATAAGGGACACATGTCAGGGTGGCAAAACCACCACCTAATAAAGGGAAGTGCCTGATAAAGGACCATAATGATAATATTATTTAAAGCTGAACTCCAGGCTATTATATGTCTATTTTGGTTCCTTCTTACCTTTGAAGAATATCCGTTCTTTCCAAACATAGGAATAGCAGGACTGAAAAAACGTAAAGTGGTTCTAAAGTCTTTAAACACTTACCTGACTCTGTGTCACCATTCCAGTGCAGTGTCTAGGACCAGCACCGCACCTCTCCTTCCACAGGAGAAACTGAGGGCAGCAGAGCCATAGGCTCTTGCTTCTGTCAGTCATATTGTCAGAATATGGGTCTGAAACTGCAACCTCTGCTGTGTCTGGCGATGTCTCCTTTTGCTGAGCCACCTGAGATGCTGGACAGCTCCCTGTCTGATCCATTGGACAATCCTTCCTTGTCTCTTGTTTCTGGTGAACCTTGAACACTTTACTCCTCCCATGAACTTCCTATTTAAGCCATGCCTTTGCACTTCCTGTTTGCCAGATTATTGTGCTTTCTCCAGCCAATATCCCACTCTTGTCACTCCTGCTGCTGTCTGTATCTCCGTTACCACTTGTTACCAACTTTTGGCTTGTTCCTTGACTACGCTTCCCCTTAATCCCAACCTGCGACCACTTGTTACCGACCTTTGACTTGTTTACTGACTATGCTTGATCCCAACCTGCTATATCTGCTACTCGAGGACTGTGACCTGGTACTACCACTCAGCTCAACCCACCTCCACCATTAGGAGCTCTAGTGAACACTGGTTAACGCTTAGACTCCGCACCTCGGGTGAGTGCTGCTGCACTTTAGCTGATCATTGGGAGCCTCTCTACTGCTATAGCTACTGGTCTCTGAGCCTGACCCCTGACCATGACACAAACTCTTCTGAGGAGGGAGCAGGGGTGTGGCTTACCAGCACTGCGAACCGCAAAATGTGAATGTGTCAGGCTGTGCAGGAACACTGATGCTGTTCTCACCGATGTGAGTGTCGGTGAAGAAGGGAGCCCGTCTATGCTCGAAACAATCGTAGTAAACATCCTAAGTGTTCACGGAAGCTGCACATCAAGACAGACCTGCTGTGTAGTAGGGAGTGGCAGCCTCAGCCTGGACCTCCGCGATGGGGGTCCAGGCTGAGACTGCCTTTAACCACTGCACAGCGGATCTGTCTTGATGTGCAGCTTCCAGGACATTTTGGAAGTTTACCAGCACTGTGCGCGTCTATGGACACACAGCCTTACTCAGGGGCGCACATGCATGGGTGCCTCCTTAGCACCCAACTCCCTAATCACAGGCCTTAGTCACTCTCACAATGGATTTTGTAATATGCTGCAGGTTGCTGGTCAATATTTTTTGTGTGAAACTTCTAATTTTATTTCGTTCACACCAACATTGACAGTTCCGGCTGTCTAATTAAAGTGTTTGTTCCTAATCAAAGTGTATTTATCTCTTATTAGCATAAACGTCAGGAATCCTGAGAGTCAGAAGAACACCGATCAATTATTCAGAGGGCCTGACTTTTATTAGCTTCTATTAGCCCCTAATGAAGCCAGGAAGCAGAGGGTCTGCCCACCATAAATATTAATATTGCATGACTAATTGGAATAATTAGCTTTAAAAGGACAGTTTGAGTCTCGCAGGGTCTTATGTCATGTAAACACAGTAGGGTGTCAGACACAATGCAGGGAAGCGTCAGGTCTGTTTATTTTGCATCTATTTTTATTATAGCTTATTGTTTTATTGTTAGCCGCTAAGTAGACTTCGGGCTTAATTAAAGAAAACCTGCCAGTTCCCTAAATAAATATATTTGTCAAACCCCTGTCTCTATGAGAGCCTTTATCTCTGACCCCCTTCTGTTCTATCGCTACAGCTTCTGCAGACTCTTCAATATTCAGCGCTCTTGGGAACATCAAAATGCTCGATCCCCCCCACCCCAAATTCTGTGCCCCACCCCCCGTATACCACTATTGGGTTTATTTACTAAAGCTGGACAGTGCAAAATCAGTCTCAGTTCTGCAGAGAAACCAATTAGCTTCTAACCTCAGCTTGTTCAATTAAGCTTTGGCAGTAAAACCTGGAAGCTGGTTTCTATCCAGAAGTGAGCCTAATTTTGCACTCTCCAGCTTTAGTAAATAAACCCCTTTGTCTCTTTAAATGAGGCCCCTTTCACACTGGGGCGGTTTTCAGTGGCTGACACAGCAGTGGCAAAGATGGACATCAGAGGGCAAGGCACACTGGAGAGGTGAGTATGATACAGATTTTGTTGCAGAGAACATTTTTATGTAACAGACAGGGTCTCTTTAAATAAAAGTATACACCTTTTTTACAATTATGCGTGGGGAAGAAACTAATGGAGTGCGATATCGAAGGCAGGCAGCAGACAAGGGAGTAGTCAGGTCAATCTGGGGTCAGCAACAAACAGGCAACAGGCAGGTAAATTTTTTATAGCTCTTTAGCTTTCAGATAGCTGGTGATAAGACACAGCACTATCCCCTTCAAAGGCTGGAGCTTAAATACCCTTTTGGTCAGAAGATTCGCACAATATCATTACTGGGAATTCTGGAAGTCCTGGATGTAGAGTGTTACTAGGAATCATGGAAATCCCAACAGGAATTCTGTAAGGAATCCTGGACCCAGCAGGAATCCTACGATTACTGTAACATCTTGCTTTTGCTGCTTTGTTCCGCTACCAGGAATGAGTAGGGGAACCCTTGAGTCACTTTATTTGAAACCATAGGGCTTAGGACAGTCTTTATGTACCCATGAGACAGCACTGGGCAATCACTAAGCACCACCACTGTCACTGCCACTGAGCAAACTTCCAGCCGTTCAGTGGCCCATAGAAGGGTGTCCATCACATGGTGGGATTTGTAGGCCATGCTAGAGCTAAGTTAAACAGAATTTCAGAATTTCAGAAAAAGAGAACCTTGTTTCAGGGGGCTAAGTAGACAAATGTAAAGGTTTGTGCATCTTTTGCTCTTAAGCTGATAGCTGTAGGAGTGAAACCAGTTCTCTTATTAAGGCCATACAAGAGAAAGTGAGGCTTTTGCATACAACAGTAAAGTGCAGGAACCATTTTTCAGTTTACCATAATCCAGTCAGCAAGAAATACATTTTGATTGGCTGCCCTTTATGCATTGCTCTTTCTCTCTCCAAATATACCAGTTCATACAGCTCTAGCCATTCCAGAATCTATTGAGTTAATTAGAGAAGAAAGGAGATGCAGACCAATTTATCCACAAGTCAGACCGCATTTGTCAGGCATAATTTATTAAATGTATTCCCTGCTATTTTTTATTCTTGCATATAATTTATATCAAGATGTTTGCCACATCAAGAATAAAACCAATAGTCTTAAAAAAATTATTATTTTTTTAATGAGATTAAATTGCTGAAATGTTAAGCAGCTTGTTTGTCATCCAAAAATACCTGTCATAGAAATACAGCTTGGGCAGTCATTTTTTGTGAGCTCAAATTTATACACCTCACCTGTGCTTGTCTCAGCATAGGTGACCCATCACCTGTCCTGATTTTCGGGCTACTTCAATGTGTGGTAATGTTGGGGAAATTTTTTTAAGATGTATTTAATATGTATTGTCACAATGTCTCCCAGTGTTAGTTCTCCTGCAGCCCGGTCTAAAGAGCGGACTGGGGCAGACTGATGCTGGTTGAGACCCATTTTGGTAGTGGAAAGCTTCTTGAGGATGCAGAGAAGTGTTTGCAGAGTGGGGATATGTCCGCCAGCAAAGGGCCCCTGTGCAATGCACAGACGATCGTCTGGGGGGATGTGTTCACTCTGCAAAGACATTATCGGTTATAGGGGATGTGCGCTCTTGTCTCTCCTGTGTCTGATCAACACGTAGGGAGGCTATGGCGTGTTTCTGCAGATAATCTCCCATCCTCAGGAATGGTAGAATAATCCGGGTATGCATTGTTCTCTGAACAATGCAGAATAAGGATTCACGCCAACGGTGAAAACGCCAGTCTTTGAATTAGTATGGTCGGGGACAGTGTCCATGATTTCAAGGCCAGCCATGTGGCTTCCTTTGTCTAGCTGAAGATGATGGCTTACAGGTACAGGGGGCGGGAAATCATACACACTGCCCCAGACACGCCCATAGACTCCCCTAGTCATTGTGTATTGGTTGAGATTTGTTTGAAGGAATGCCTGTGCTTGATTGGCTGATTGTGAAACCATCAAGCTTTATTGTTAAGTACTCTAAATAAACAGAACACAGGCGCTAGAGCAGGAGTGCCCAACCTTTTTAGGAGCGAGGGCCACTTAAGCAACTTGATAACCACAATGAGTGGAGTGGGTGTATGACAGGTCACGGCTACACTATAGGCCCTCTGATCCGATCCATCCAGATGGAAGGGGACGAATTCCCTTCTATTTTTTTTTTTTTTCAGAGGATCGGATCAGTCTGTTTACATCTGCCGCTCTGTAGGAGGTGAATTGAGGGTACGATTGTGTAGGGCCGATCATGTGAAAAGGGCCTAAACTGCTCTCACACTGATGTTCTGCGGTTTACCCACACTGCGGGTGCAGCGTAGTGCACCTGTGTCTATCCTGCGCGTTAAGTGAACTTTGCCATAGACTCTGCTTATGGAAAAAGCCGGTGCTGTACAGAAAGCATTGGCTTATGGGGCTCTGCAGCCACTTTCTTCCTCTACCACCAGCTTCATTCACAACACTGATGCTGTGGTATGACTGGTCGGCAACCTGCAATCTGGGCTTGCTAACCCACCATTCCAGAGCAGGATGTCACATCGGAGGGACAGTAAACAGAAACAACCAGAATTAATTTCTTCAGTGTTCGGATTGGTTGCAATAGGATTACTGCCTGTTGAGTGCTGTGTTGATTTTCACTACCCGCCATTATTATATAATCACTTATTGACCCCAATTACTCACAGTAGCGCCAGGGACCTACATTATATCATTGATTTTCACATAGCCTGCTAACGCAAGGGCTTCTACCTTGCAGCACTGGGGTCCCCATTCCGGTCAGGACACTATCTGCATGGCGTTTGCATGTTTTATCAGTGCTTGCGCACTTGTGGTAAATGCGTTTGCAAAATGTGTCAACGTCAGACAGGGACTTGAATTAAAAGCAAAGTAAAATTCCAACACAGATGGATTGCCCACACAAGGATTCTTCTCTAGCAATCACAACCAATGAAACATACTGATCCACCTGGCTCCAGCCTGAGTTGCAGTACCTCGCTGTATGGGCCTGCTCCTGACCTACAAATAAGGTTTTTAAGTCCCCTGGACTTTACTTTCAGAAATTTCCAAACTACCTCCAGCCCCCCTGGACCCACTAGCCGCCTCAGCTTTCTCGGCCTCCCAGATCCTCACTTGGTCTCCAAGGCCCGCATAGCTGTCCCGACCTTCCCAGTCCTTTGGACAGAAGTCCCCCACACAAGGGATGCAGTCTCTGATAGGAGCGACCAGGTCTTCTGGCATTGGTCTGTCTCCAAACCGCAGTAACTGCCCTGAGCTATTCTCAGATCTGGCTTATAATGATCCTGTCCACCTAGGCACTCACACAGGCTGCCAAAACTAGCAAAGCCTGGACACAGGACCAAAGGTTCCTTCCCACCCAAGGTATTGCGGAACCTTCAAACTCCTGGCCCCCGAACTACTGAATACGGAAAAAACATAGAGCATAGTTTTCCCCGTTCACAACAAACATTCCAGAGCTTCTCAAACTGCACCTGTGAAAAACCTGTGTCCTTTTTATACCAATTTGCTAAACTCATACTATGGCACAGCTTTACACTGTCACAACATGTATGTATGCATGAGATAGGGACCCTAGACTGTAAACTGCTTGAGGGTAGAGTCTGGTGTGAATGCCTCAACCTGTCCGGCTATCCCCTACTCTAGCCACCTTCAGGCGATCCCTGAAAACTCATCTCTTCAGGGAAGCCTATCACGTCTCCAACAAATCTTTTACCACTTCCATCAGCTCATTTCCCCACAGTTACATCCTTTTGTACCACCTCCCCCACCCTATTAGATTGTAAGCTCTTCTGAGCAGGGCCCTCTTAATCCTCCTGTAAAAATGTTGACGCTATATAAATCCTGTAATAAATAAATAAAATAAAAAAAATGTACAGTATGTTAAGCATACATTTTTAGTGCTTAAAATAAGTAAAATAAATCTTCCCTGGATACAAGGGCTCTTGTTGTCCAAAGTAACCAGTCAGGTTATATTTTCTGTGTAGTGAGAATGACAGGGAGCTGAGTGCTATGCAGTTGCAGCCCTCCATTCACTGACTTTGGTAAATAGGGCCCCACTATACTGTATGATCTTGAGTCTTTGACCTTGTAGACATGGACAGTTGGAATCAGCATTCCAGATGCCTTTGGAAGGTGTTGTATAAGGATTTTGAGCACATTAGGTAAAATTAGATTTGAATTTTGCAGGGTAGTATAGGCCGGTGGAATTACATTAGCATGTTGTTACGCTATATCTTTCCACGTTCAGCTTGTTCTTCTCATTTGCATTTCTTCCTTGTAATGAGCCTAAAGTGTAAAAACTTGGCAAGCACACTGTATAGATTTATTTTACTGCTTGGCGGGCTTATACCACAAGTTATAAAAGTCAAACTTTATTTATAAGGAACAGTTACTCATGAAATGCATCACATACGCAATTTAATGTCACATACAAAGCATGTACAATTGAAACATCATCTATATCATCGATATTTCCAAAACATTTTTAAAAACATGTATTCTCATAGGTGTTCTCTGCTTGCTTGTGTCGGCACATTACATTTTGACGATGGTAATGTTCATTATTGTAAAATAAGAAAAAGTTGCTTTCCCCACAATTATTCTCTTGACCCCAAACCTATCCCTGATATATACTATAAGCCTTGTAACCCCTTTTAAAATCCAGGTATGTCCAGGTATGGGGCACATGTGCATGCTCCCCTGCCCTCCCACAATGCAATGGTCTGTGCCTCATCGAACATCGAGTGCTGTCACATGGGGAGTGTAATTTGGGCCTAGAAGAAAGCAAATACTGCAGGAGTGAGAAGATTGGTGGGTGAGTTAAGCAGTCAAGGATAGCACATGTCTATCTGGTAGTAGACCACAGAGGAGAGTGTTGCAATATAAGGATATGATAAGGGTATGTATTAGCATTTTAGTAAAAAAGGAATGGCAGTGTGATATGTTGTTAAGGCAGAGAGGACAGGAGGTCAGGAGGACAGGAGCTTCTCCGGGTACTCTGTTTTCCATGCAGCCTGACATGTGCCCATCAATGCAGCATAACCAGTGCCCATAAATGCAGCATAACCAGTGCTCATCAATGCAGCGTGTCCTGTGCCCATCAATGCAGCATAACCAGTGCCTATCAATGCAGCGTGACCTGTGCCCATCAATGCAGCCTTACCTGTGCCCATCAATGCAGCGTAATCAGTGCCCATTAATGCAGCGTGACCTGTGCAGAGGAAAAGGCGAGCCGGCCGGATCATCAGAGAGCAGGGATTGCTGTAATAGCTTTCATTTGAATTGCCCGGTGTTCTCGGAGCTCACCGTCACACAGCCCTGCCTCCTGACCCGGCGCTTTTGATGACGTTGCACGTCCCGCATTGGACCGGTGTTCTGTCTATGAAAGACTCCGGGCTAGGAGGCGGGACTTTGTGACGGTGAGCTCCGGGAACACCCGGCAAATCTAATAAAAGCTATTAGAGCAGGCAATCCCTGCTCTCTGATTATGCGGCGGGCCGACTGGCTTGCCTCTCCCTCCCCTCTCTCTTCCTCTTGGCGATCACAGGGAGAATGGCTCCCAATCAACCCCACCTACCGGCAGTGTTCCGCCCCCCACCCCCCTTGAGGCAGCCCACGCTCGCCAGCAATCATTTTCCACTCGCAAAATGCGAGTAGGCGAGTGGAAAATTTGACTGCTATAAAGGGATATCATTCTGAAACTGTAAACTTGTGTTGACTTTCCAATTGTTTCCTTTCACTAAGTAAATTTTTGCCCCAGAAAGTTCACGAGGAGGGGTCCTGAGGGTGCTTCATTATCATCCTCTGGCAGGTCATTTTGGCATCCATAAAACTCTTGAGCTGGTACTGCGTACATGCTGGTGGCCTGATTTGGACGTATTTTGCAAGAAGTATGTGAACTCATGCTCTGTTTGCATTCAGAACAAGACAGCAAGAAGTAGGGCCTGGGGTCTGCTAAAGCTTTTACCTGTTCCTGATAGACCATGGAAGATGATCTCCATGGATTTTATAGTAGAACTTCCACCTGCTGAGGGATGCACAGCAATCTTTGTAGTAGTAGACCGGTTAACCAAGATGGCCCACTTTCTGCCTTTGAAGAGCACCCCATCTGCTATGGAAACTGCTTGTTAAAGAGATTGTTAGGCTGCATGGGATCCCTGCAAACATTATATCAGATCGTAGTGTACAGTTCACTACATGTTTCTGGAGAGCCTTATGTGAAGTGTTAAGGATTGAGTTGGCCTTGTCCTCAGCTTACCATCCCCAAACAGAGAGGACCAATCAAACATTTGAACAGTACATTCAATGTTTCACATCTTTTGCCCAGGATGATTACCTGACTAATTTTTAAGATCCATCCTGTGTTCCATGTTTCACTACTAAAACCTGCAATACCAGATCCTTTCCCTGACAGAGGGCTTAGACCACGGAACCTGTTTTGATGGATGGAAACAGGGCCGGTGCTATCACTAGGCAAACTAGGCAGCCGCCTAGGGCACACTGCTGCCTAGGGGCGCTCGGCCACTGGTTTCCCTCCGCGTCTGCATGCTCTGCAGGCTGCAGAATGCAACTAAGTCTGACCGGTAGTGTTATTGGAGGCGCAGCACTGGAGCCAGTGCTAGAGGAAGCAGAGCCGATGCTTTCTGTATAGCGCCGCCTTCTGTCACAGGGACAGTGTAAAGGGGGTGGAGCCAATGGTGGCAAAAAAATGAGGTTTTGCCTAGGGTGTCAAAAACCCTTGCACCACCCCTGGATGGAAACGAGGAATATGAAGTGGAAGCCATTGTAGATTGCAGGAAAAGGCAAAATCAGGTACAATTTCTGGTTAAGTGGAAAGGGTACGGCCTGGAAGATAATTCCTGGGAACCTGAATGCAATATCCATGCAAAGATATTTTTTTCTTGCTCATCCAGAAAAGAAGGGCCAGTTGGGCATCCCGAGGCTGCCCCTTGGGACGGGGCAATGTCGGGGACACCTTATAGCAAGGCAGATGCATGGACGTTCACACATGCACATACGAGTTCCTATGAGTGCCCGTCGGGCCAGGTAGCGGCGCGTGCGTGTGCACGGGAACACGCGGGAGACGCGCGTGTTAACTCTGGCGCCAATGCCCCCTTAAAAGGACAGCAGCTGCGCTAGTGCAGTGCTGTCTGATCTGCAGCTGTACCCGAGTCCTGATCCTGTACCTGCCTCTGATACCTATATTGACCCGGCCCTGTTTGACCACCTCTGTCTTCTTCTGTCCGACCCGGCTTGCCTTGACTCTGCTGAACCAGTACCTGCCTGACTTCTCGCTGCCAACCTCTGCCTGTCTACCGACTATTCTCTGCCTGCTGTATTATATACCTGATTACCCATGTTGACCTGGCTTGTCTCACCCAGCTCCAGCCTGCTCCTGATCCTGTACCTGCCAGTGCCTGGGGTCGTTGACCCACATCTGCAGCCACTGCCTCCAGCTGCTACTTACAGTCTAGCCATTCCAGTGAACCAGCTGAACCATCTGTATCTGATCTCATGGCCACTCCTACCTCACTGCACTCTCGCGGCCACTGTTGCATCTCCAGTGGTCTCCGAGCCAGGGCTGTAAGAGAGGTCTCCTTCTACCATCAGGCTCTGACACGAGGTACATGATACCAGGTAGGGATCAAGCAGAAGCGTAGTCAGTAAACAAGCCAAATGTTGGTAACAAGTTGTCGCAGGTTGGTGTTAAGCAGAACTGTAGTCGATGCAAAAGCCATAAGTCGGTAACGAGTGGTAGAGGAGATACAGACGGCAGCAGGAGTAACAAGAAATTGGCCAGTAGAGAGCAAAATAAACTGGCAAACAGGCACAAGGCAGTCCAATGGATCAGACAGGGCACCATCCAGCTTCTCGTGGCTCAGCAAGAAGAGACATCGCCAGACAAAGCAGAGGTCTTATTTTCAGACCTGGGTCCTGGCAATTGTATTATGATCATGTCCAGTGATCAGTCACATTGGAGGTGTAGTGTTCTTTATATACTCTATAGAGCAGTGGTCATCAACCCTGTCCTCAGGGCCCACTAACATGCCAGGTTTTATGTATTCCTATTAAGTATATTTTAAGTATTAAATATATACCTTGGGGGAGATGCTGACTAGAATACTGCAATCACTGAGCAGCAAATGAGATCACCTGTGATGTATTTCAGTTATCTTGCAAACCTGGCCTGTTAGTAGGCCCTGAGGACAGGGTTGATGACCACTGCTATAGCATATAATATAACTGTATTATGGTCATGTCCAGTGGTCGGTCATGTTCGCGGAGTAGTGTTCTTTATCTATAGAGTGTAACAGATTTGTTCTATGATCAAGTCCACTGGTTCTAATAGTGTAACAGAATTGTGGTATGATGATGTTCAGAATTCAGATTGCGCTGGGGATCTTCCATTCCACACTGCTAAGAAAACATCCAATCTAGTTGCTATGTTCAGGTTAATGTAACTGCTTGTTAGCTGTGCTTAAGGAGTTAACATCTGAACAAGCTATTTCAGTACTGCACAATATAACCTTAATGAATACTTGGATAGTATTTCTATACTTGAAAACTCTGATTTATGATTTCCGTTTTGGTATATCATTTCTGTAATTGTCATTATATAAAAAATAACAAGCTTATTATTTCCAGGATTGGAGAAATCGTTCAAAGTTCAGGCTCATTTCACTCATGCATTATGTATTACATATGTAGGATTAACTTGTACTTTTTCAGTGTTTTTTTTTTTTTATTGTACCAATGAAATATGTTGTATTTAGCATAAACTGCATTTATTGGTTATATGCTAATGGCTGGATGAGGGACTTTGGACAAAACCAATAGAGTGACCGACCCCCTTTGGACCATACACTGCCGAAGGACAATTAAGTCAACCCTTTAGTGGCCATTTTGTCACATTCCAGCACAAAGTCTCAATTGGAGCCTTACTAAAGCTAAGTAGTATTGGTTTATCTCATTAGATATGAGGGCAGGTCACATTGGCTGAGGAGGGGTATCCATATACAGTGCAATAAAATAGTCCAGACTGACCATAAAATTGTTATATAATCGGGCCCAATGGTCAGTGCATGTTGGAAGAAAAGCATTCTATTCTGTATAGAGCTCTAGTGCCCTTTGACACTTTTTTTGTTGCTACCAGAGTACCCTCTATTTATTTCATACTTTTTTCTGTGCTGCCCATCCCTTTTCTCTGTTTAGGATTTTTTTTTAAACGCTTTATTAAACAATGTTGAACATTACATGGCAAAGAGCATGGGAACAGCAACATCGTACAAAGGATTGGGGCATAGAGTATGTACAATTGCGTTATTCATCATTAAGGGTTACAAAGCATAGAAGAATCACATACAAAGTCAAGGAAACAAGCACATCTTATAGATATACCGTAGAAACACTCACAATACACATAACAAGTATGGATAGACCGAACAGTTCAGTTCAGTTTGCAGCCGAACAGGGGAAATGTTCTAACACGAACGGCGAACCCTATTGAAGTCTATGGGAGCCGAACAGGAAAATCAAAAGTGCCCATTTTGAAGGCTTATATGTAAGTAATTGGCCATAAAAGGTGTATGGGGCCCTGGGTACTGCCCTGGGGCACATGTATCAATACAATTTTTTTTTTCTTTTTTAAAACAATCGTTTTTTCAGGAGCAGTAATTAAAATTATACTTAAAGTACAACAATAAAAATAAAAAAACTTTATTTAAATATAGTGCCTGGGGGTCCCCTTAATGTGCCTGTAAAGTGGTGCATCTGTAGAATGCATAAAACATGCTGCAGCAGAAATGACAAAAAATCAAAAAATCAAGAAAAAACGTTGCCAGCATGCACCAGTCCGGGATATCACCAGGGGGGGTGGGGGGGCGGTGCCACTGGGTGACATAGCTAGGTGGCCCCGCCCCTTACCTATATAAGAAAAAGGAGAACAGTTGGGACTTTATATGAGGCGGTGACCTGGTAAGGTCAATTGCCTCCATCCCTATCTATATGTCAAAAAAAGAGGACCCCACACCATTTTTTTCTTTTTTTTTTTAACCAGCACTTTTTTTGCTTTTATTGTTCAGCTGTCAGTGAGGAAACCCATTGACAGCTGATGACTTGTCGGTTATTAAGGAAGCAGTGGCTGGCTTCCCGGCCCACTCCTTAACAACCAGCTTACACTGTGCCCTGATTGGGCAAAGTTTTGCCTAATCGGGGCGCAGAATGCACTGTGCAAAGCTCAAGTTCGGATGTTCAGCGAAAGGCCGAACAGGCAAATATTCAGACTGAACTGATGCTCAGGCTGAACCGTTTGCCCATCCCTAATAACAAGTATTTTGCAGGGTTTACACTTACAAAAGTCAACACACCATGACAAATTATAAGCCCCTGATATTTACGGACAGGTATAAAAGTCACCGATTTTTACTGTAAATTTACTGACGGTTGGCAACCCTGGACACAGACAGCAATTAAAACCTGATAGTGGCTTCAATGATGCTCCACTCCATCCAACATTTTTTTTTAAGTTTTCTCCCTAGATATACTTTTTGTTGGCAAAGAGGGAATTAATGAGTGTTATTATAAAAGCATCTGTATTTACTGGACAACCATGGAACTATATGGCTGAAACATGCCTCATTTTATCATCATCTGTTCCCGAAATCATCTCATTAGCTGCTCAAGATAAAGCGTTCCAGGTATATGGATTAATCCCCTAGACGTCCGCAGCCTCCTCCGTACCTGCATCTATGTTCCGCAATCTTTGCCAATTGATATAATTAGCGGAGAAGCAGAACGCGGGGAAGCAGATTGATTCACCCAAAGGAGATGTCTTTCTGTTGTCAGCTCTCAGATTAACGCTGACCTGCTGCTGAGAATGATTTTATTCTGCTTTATTAGTGTGAATTCTGCCACATCACATCAGCCTGTGGCTTCCTGTACCCGGGCGGATGTCCAATTCTCACTCTGGGCCAATGTAACACAATCGTCCGGCATTCCGTTTGCTCAGGGTCAGAGGACGCTCTGACAGTAGATGAATGTGAGGAGTCGCAGTCATCAGCGGCTCAGTTGCTGCTTGCTGGATGTTTTCAGCACTCAGAGGGGGTTGTACGACAAACGCAAACATCCGCCGCACGAACGGAGAGCTCGAAATGAGTTTTGTAAACATGGCACGAATATCTGATGACGGACCTGCTGAGCAATCGGATTGCCATTGTTTTTGAGTTAAAGTGACTTTTTACATACAAGTTTTTTTGTTTAATTTTTTTTTTTAAATCTTTATTGCAGAGAAGATTGTTTGCTTTGGAATGGATGTATGAATATTGTGTAGACTGTCAACCACAGAAGCCATAATTGTCAGGATACCAAAAGTCCATTGGTATAGACTGCTTGGTTCTAAACTGCCCTCATTAGTGGAAAGGGCAATTCAAACTGAACATATGGTGGATAATATAATAAGTGAAGGTGACCTTCAGTGAAAAATATGTTTCAAAACAAGCAGTAGGTCTTGATATATAAGAAATTGATCTCCAAGTCTAACTGTTTAGTGGTATTGCCATTTTGGTAGAGGCAGGCCTTTGCTTCTGCATGTCAGAGCTGATTACCTGACTGGTGCAGAATATTTATGAAGCAGCACAAGAAGAGGAATTATACAGTCCAGGTATAGCTTCCTCTCCAGCAAGGAGAATAGCAAGCAGCAAAATGGTGACATCGCCAAACCTCACTCCAAATCTCGTAATACTGGAAGTCGGAAGCAGCAGTGCCTTAGATTATCTCATACGGCCAATATACAGCTATGAGGTTACAGAACAAGAGTGCCTAGGCATATGAAAGGGTTATTCTAGCTTATTTCCAATGCGGCCAACATGTGCAGCTCAAACCACATGCTGTCACGTGCATGGATGTTGCCCCTAGACCTCTCCTCCACATCCTCCTGGTCACTTCGTGTATTAACCCTTCACACCTGATGTATTCACATTTAGGCCCATGCTTGGCATGTGGTTCAGATGAAAGTTGTAGAAGCCCAACTATCCACCATGTGACATGGGAGCCCGGAGCACCTGATGCATGGTACACAAGGGGGTTCACTCTCAGCGTCAGGAGGGGGGCTGCTTTTCCTCCATCACCACCCATTACAGAGCCAACCAGGCTTGCATCAGTGAAGCACACACCTCTTCTCCCTAGGCATTGGCTGTACTTAACACATCATTCCCTGTAAAAAATTACTTTTTGTTGTAGTTCTTTACTTTCAGTCATGGAGACTTAACATTCCAAATGCTGAGGACAAATATGTCATATTATGGCTAATAAATGTGTTCTTCAACATGAAGACATTGTCCAGCTTAATCAGAGAAAGAGATCAGTGGTACTTGTACCCTTTTGTTCATCTCCATACAATCCCTCAATTTATACTTGTTTGGTGTAAGCCAGTTAACCCTCCCCTAAAGGGGAGAGCATACATGACCCTCTCTGGATACCCCTCTCATTGGCCAGACCCAATCTAGAAGACCACAAGCCCAGGCCCCACTCCTCCCACTGTATAAAGGCACAACCCACGTCACTGTTGCATCACTAGGAGGAGCAACCCTAAAAGGGAACCTTCCACCTGCCTACATATATGCACAGTGGCATTCATTTTAATCTACAGTATATAAATCTTTGTAAGGTTTTTATCGCTACCTTTGTTCCTTGCTGGAGAAATCCTTCTATTTTCCTGCGTGTAGTCACTGAAATGGGAAGTGTGTGTGTGTGTGTGGCTAATGTTCCCTACTGGGAAACTGACAACAATAAATATCTGCCTGAAAACATAACCCTTTCCCAATCTGTCCAAAAGAAGAGCTTTGGCTGGATTTTAGCTAACCTTTATTTTTCATCTTAATAAACACATACACGGATTATATATGCGAAAAGAGGCAGAGAATGCATGAACATTGCACTTCCTATCCAGAATTAATTTTAAAGAGACCCACATACATTAAAGCCTACTTAACAATGGGGGTATGGATGGTCAGTAACCATAGCAACCAATCAGAATGGCACGAGTCCTGATCACTAGCTGCCCAATTTGGAACACTAATGGACATGTGTGGATTTCAAGCTCCTTATTTTAGTAACATGTCTAGAATCATTGAGCCAGGTCTTATTTTAAACAAAGGACTTGAAATATTGAAGAAAAGAGAACCTAGGACAATTAGAGAGGAATGGAATGGACATATTTCCACTTGACGTTTTAAGGCCGAACATTCATTTATTTTCTCTGCATCTGGAAATTGTGAAGGATTAGAATGGAATTATAGTGCCAGCTTCAGGTAACGTGTACAACATGAATGTTGGGTACTTGTAGAAATGTAAGACCAGCCAGTCATGCCAGTATATACTGGCAAATTCCAGTGTTTAACCACTTCAGCCCCGGAAGGATTTGCCCCCTTCCTGACCAGACCATTTTTTGTGTTACGGCACTGCGTCGCTTTAACTGACAATTGCGCAGCCGTGCGACGTTGCACCCAAATAAAATTGATGTCCTTTTTTTCCCACAAATAGAGCTTTCTTTTGGTGGTATTTGATCACCTCTGAGATTTTTATTTTTTGCGCTATAAACAAAAAAAGAGCCACAATTTTGAAAAAAAAAGCCATATTTAACTTTTTGCTATAATAAATATCCCCCAAAAAATATAAAAAAAACAAATTTCTTCCTCAGTTTAGGCCGATATCTATTCTACATATTTTTGGTAAAAAAATCACAATAAGCGTATATTGATTGGTTTGCTCAAAAGTTATAGCGTCTACAAAACAGGGGATAGATTTATGGCATTTTTATTATTCTTTTTTTTTTTACTAGTAATGGAGGCGATCTGCGATTTTAATTGGGACTGCGACAATGTCGGCAGACAGATCGGACACTACAGCGATCAGAGCTAAAAATAGCTACTGATTACTGTATAAATGTCACTGGCAGATGTGTCTCCTCACCCCTGACAGAATGGAGATCTGTCTGTTTACATTGACAGACCTCCATTCTGTGTCTCTCAGGAGCGATCGCAGATGCCCGGCGAACATCGTGGCCGCCAGGCACGTGCATCGGCTCCGTTGTCGCATGTGCCCCCTAGTGGTCTTAAAGCAGCCGACGTATTTCTACAGCGAGTTGCGGCGGCTGGTCGTCTAGTGGTTAAACACATCTTGTAAAGTTGATGTTTAAACTTGTGCCGCCCATGTAATGAATATGTGGGGTGACAAAGAGGGTGAGCTTTAACGCCCGTATGCCACAGATATACGTTTATGGATGGCAGAGCTTTCTGTGCTGGCAGAATGCTCACCTCATGCTCCCAGCATGGTGATTAATCTGTCAAAGACAGTTCCCAGTCACTACTAATGATTTGGAGTTGACGGGATCAGATCCAAATCATGTGACCACTGTGACAGCCAATAACAGTGCTCACGTAATTGGCCAGTCCTTCCTTGTTGTGGGGATGCTTTTCTTCTGCAGGGACAGGGAAGCTGGTCAGAGTTGATGGGAAGAAGGATGGAGCCAAATACAGGACAATCTTAGAAGAAAACCTGTAATGCCCTGTACACACAACCGGTTTCCCCTTCGGAATAAACTCTGAAGGTTTTTCCAACGGAATTCCGCTGAAGCTGTCTTGCGTACACACGATCACACCAAATTCCGACCGTCTAGAACGCGGTGACGTACAACACGTATGACGGGACTAGAAAAAGGAAGTTCAATAGCCAGTAGCCAATAGCTTCCATCTCATACTTGCTTCAGAGCATGCGTAGTTTTTGTTATGTCGGAAAAGCATACAGACGAGCGGTTTTCCCGATAGGAATTGGTTCCGTCGGAAAAATATAGAACATGTTCTCTTTTTAGGTCCATCAGAATTTTCAACGTAAAAAGTCAGATGGGGCATGCACATGGTCAGAATATACGATGAAAAGCTCCCGTCTGACTTTTTCTGTCGGAAATTCCGCTCGTGTGTACGGGGCATTAGAGTCTGCAAAAGACTTGAGACTGGGGTGGAGGTTCACCTTCCAACAGGACAACGACCCCAAACATACAGCCAGAGCTACAATGAAATGGAGTTTAGATCAAAGCATATTAATGTGTTAGAATGGCCCACCTAAATCCAATTTAGAATCTGTGGCAAGACTTGAAAATTGCTGTTCACAGACGCTCTCCATCCAATCTGACAGAGCTTGAACTATTTTGCAAAGCAGAAAGAGCAAAAATTTTATTCTCTAGATGTGCAAAGCTGGTAGAGACATCCCTAAAAAGACTTGCACCAGCAATTGCAGTGAAAGGAAATACTCCTACAAAGTATTGAATCAGGGGGGGGGGGGGGCATACAAATGCACACCACACTTTTCATATATTTATTTGTAAAAATATTTTGAAAACCATTTATCATTTTCCTTCCACTTCATAATTATGTGCCACTTTGTGTTGGTCCATCACATAAACACCCCTATAAAATACATTTACGTTTTTGGTTGTAACATGACAAAATGTGGATAATTTCAAGGGGGTATGAATACTTTTTCTGTGCCTCTCTATTTATTTACTAATGCTAGCAGCATATTGATTAAAAATAGTCAATGTTGATTGAGAGAGTGAAGTTCCACCACTGTTGAAGTATAATTAAAGGCAAAACTTTTTTTCTTTAGGTTTGGATAGAGTGGAGAGGGATTAGAAACCCGGTCAGGTTTTTATTGCTGTCAAACAGAGTCTGGAGTAGTGGTGTATAGCAACCAATCAGCTTAAAGCGGAAGTAAACCCATCGATTTAACAGTCTAAAAAAAAAAGGCATGCCGTGAATGCTAACTGCACATTGGTTGTGCTCTCAACCAAACAGTCAAACCATCCAATGGCTGGTGTCATAACGGATCACATGTGCAGCACTGTGGCAGTTGAAGATTAAACAGAGGCAAAGATGGCAGCTTCCTTGGCTGAAAACGATAGGGGGGTTTACTTCCACTTTACATTTTTAAAGCTTGAACTGAACAAGCTGAAGTTAGAAGCTGATTGGTTACCATACACTGCTGCTCCGGAATTCTGTCTGCTCCAGTTTTACCCACATGTGTTAACTAAATAAATAAGATAAATACAATTTAAAAAAAAAGAAAAGTTTTCAATATTTCTTTTCTACTTGTCAACCTATAAGAGGAAATATAAGTATGCCTTTTTTGGTTAAAGCTTTGTACCAAATAAAAGCCTTGAAAATAAGTAAAAATTATTTAGGCGGGTAGATCGGTCGCAGAGTTATAGTCGGTTTAAAAGAAACACACTGACACAGCTAAACTTAGTCAAGCCACCAATGACCTCTCGTTACAAAATGGTCATCTTTCCATTTGAGATGGAACATTCCATTAAATGGTCTCCACCAAAATTTGCCCCTAATAATACATGCATGACATTTGTACAGACATTAGACTGTAGGGAGGCTGGGGAGTGATGTTAAATCTATTGTGGATATATTGCCACTGCCTTTTAAACAAGTAAAATGTAAAGTTTTTTTTACTTTCAGAATTAAAAAAAAAATGTTGGTTGTGGAATCTGCAGCCGGCATAGTCATTGTCCAGACTTTTTCATCCCCACACATTTCAGCCACCATTTAAACAAGTGCTGGGTAATAATTCTTTCAGATCTTTTGTAAACCACACTGGTTGCAATCAATATAATTCCCATCCCGCCGTTGCAGTGAGTCTTATCCGGGGACGTGGGAGTGACAAAAACTACCTGAAGCAAAAATAGAAGCAGCAAATAAAATAACTGACATCTACACAGAATAGGGTCTATTTATGCCACACCAGGGGTAGAGACGAGTCATCCGGGACCCCCGCAATCAGGCTATTTTTAACCCTCTGTGACGGTCTAATAATAGTATGAGTGTGCTTATAATTTTCACATCCGACTTTAAATGTACCCATTTTTACTGAGTCATAATTGACTGTTCTTAAACCGGAGCTCCAGATATATAAAAAAAAAAAAAATATACAATACTATATAGTCATTAAAATGAACTGAACTTATTTTTAGATGCACCCAGTAAAAGTGTATGTACAGTAAACCCTACAAGTTTCATTTATTGGCTCACTGTTGATTTGGTAAATACATGTAGCGGCATCCCTGACCTCCAAAGGTATAATGGTGACCTCCAAAGGTATAATGGTGACCTCCAGAGTCAGGGAGAGCTGATATCCTTCCTTGTAGTGTGGGCTATTAGGCATGGTGGGTGTATTGCAAGTTGGAAACATGGGTGCCAGTCACTTTTTGGAATGCAAGAATAGAGACACTTGTATGGTTTATGCACTTACACTTTTTCTTACATGTTTTTTATTTATACATGTTTGCTATCACATATGTATGCATTTAGCACTTTTTTCATCTAATATTATTATTATTATTGACATTTTATTTCCTTATGTGTTATTGTGCATGGCGCTTTTGTAACTCTAATGCGGCGTACACACGGTCGGAATTTCCGATGGAAACAGTCCGATGGGAGTTTTTCATCGGATTTTCCGACCGTGTGTATGCCCAACGGTCTTTTTCTGTCGGAATTTCCGACGGACTTTGAATTGAGAACCTGTTCTCAATTTTTCCAACGGAAAACCTTTCTATCGGATTTTCCGATCGTGTGTATGCAATTCCGACACGCAAAATTCCCACGCATGCTCGGAAACAATTCGACGCATGCTCGGAAGCATTAAACTTCCCTTTTATAGTGCTGTCGAACGTGTTTTATGCCGCTGTGTTATTGACTGTCGGAAATTGGGTGTGATTGTGTGTAGGCAACACAGCTTGAGCGAAATTCCGTCGGAATTGCGTCGTAAAAACCGTCAGAGTTTTTCCGACGAGAATTCCGATCGTGTGTACGCGGCATAAGGGGTCCATATAACCTCACAGAGTTTTTCTGGCACAATTGGCACTTGTGTACTTTATATCTAGGTGTGCGTTTTAGTTGTGCTTTAACAGATTTTGTGCACATTATTTGTTTTGCTATATTTTGCACTTGCACTTTTACACCAGTTGTATGTTTACTATTGTATGCACATTATTATATTCTTGTGGATCTATAACTATAGATTAAGATACAGATTATTCAGTGCATGTTTTTATTGTGCACGAACGTATGAGACGTGTTTAACGTTTGCAGCTTGATAGTGGCAGATTGGTAGGGGGTTCTTTAAGACTCGCAGGATTTTGTTGTTTTGTTAAGAAAAGAGATTTATTGTCTCTTAAACAGAACTGGGGGAGGGTTAGGGCCAGGACACCCTTAGGCAGATGCAATAGTAATTGGCAGGCTCAGAGACAAAAATTGGCAGACAGCTATACAGGTAGAGGGCCTTTAAGCTGGATGCAGCAATTTGTAGAGCTGCTGTCGCCTATGGCAACTGAACTTTGAACAGTCAACAGAGATCCATACACGTAACTCACAGTAACCGTTATAGATCTTTTCTCACATCTCGCAGTATCCTACTGTAGATCTTCACTCACCGAGCTCCTGATCTCTCACTAGACTTCAAGATCCCATACGTCATTGGATCCCCTGAGCTCTTCCACAGCAAACCCGCTGTATACTCCTCAAGCTTCACCCATGCTAACCCGCTGGGTCCCTTGCTTGGCACTCTACTGAAGCTTGTTCACTTCTTCACCGTCCCCGGCTGGTGAAAAGGCTGCTCTGGTACTTCTTCAGACTTCCATACACTGGCCTCTGATAATAGGAATGGTTGTCCCTTGCTGGCGACTATTCCTCAATTTACCTCTGGCCTTGATCATAACTTGCGACAGAAGTGGTCGTCCCTTGTGGCAACTGCTTCTCCCTCACCACTAGCCACTAGCCGTCCATGTGGCACAGAACCCCCGATCACCTGACTCCTCCCGAATAAATAGGCTCTCCCAGCAGGCCAAGGAAGTAAAGAAACCCCTGCCAATTGGCTGAGACAACCCATCCACTCCTACTCTGAATTCACTATGCCCTGGTCATTCTAATGCCACAGGCAACAATGCCACCTAGTGACAGAAGAGAGAGGTGCATCAAATCCAGAGTTAGGGAAAAGCCAGTGAATCCCCTAATCAGTCAGGCTAGTTACCACCTAGCAAGTTAACTTTATTAGCAACCCTGCCTACTACCAGGGTGCTACATACATAATTCAAAGCACTTATTACAGGTACTTATATAGCGCTGCCAATCAATGCATCGCTTTACATATATATATTATACATTCACATCAGTACCTGCCCTCAAGGAGCTTACAATCTGAGGTCCCTAACTCACATTCATAGCTAATAGGGGCAATTTATACAGGAGCCAATAAACCTACTAGCATGTCTTTGGAATGTGGGGGAAACCGGAGAACTTGAAGGCAAAAGGAGAACATGCAAACTCCAGGCAGGTAGTTCTGTGGTTGAGATTTGAACTGACAACCCTAGTGCTTTGTTATACAGTGCCTTGAAAAAGTACTCACACCTCTTGACATTTTTCACATTTTGTCATATTACACTCAAAAAAGTAAATGTATTTTATTGGGATTTTATGTGATAGACCAACACAAAGTGGCACATAATTGTGAAGTAGACGGAAAATGATAAATGGTTTTCAAATTATTTTACAACTAAATATGTGAAAAGTGTGGCGTGCATTTGTATTCAGCCCCCCTGAATGAATACTTTGTAGAATCACCTTTTGCTGCAATTACAGCTGCAAGTCTTTTTGGGTATGTCTCTACCAGCTTTGTACATCTAGAGAATTACATGTTTGCCCATGCTCAAGCTCTGTCAGATTGGATGGAGAGTGTCTGTGAACAGCAATTTTCATGTCTTGCCACAGATTCTCAATTGGATTTAGGTCTGGACTTTGACTGGGCCATTCTAACACATGAATATGCTTTGATCTAAATCATTCCATTGTAGGTCTGGCTGTATGTTTAGGGTCGTTGTCCTGCTGGAAGGTGAACCTCCGTCTCAAGTCTTTTGCAGACTCTGATGCCGCGTACACGCGATGAGAAATTCTGCCAGCAAAAGACCGATGTGAGCTTTTGGTTGGAAAATGCGACCGTGTGTATGCTCCATCAGACTTTTGCTGGCGGAATTTCTGCCAGAATGTGAAAAATGTCAAGGGGTATGAATACTTTTTCAAGGCACTGTATCTGTCCGAAAATTACAAAAGAATTACCTGTTGATCCTGCCGGAAATACCAGGAGCTTCCTGCTTTCTCTACCTCTGCTGCATTAAAAGGACTTTTTTCACCGTCCCAGTGTGAAAGGATCCATTGATATTATTGGGAAGCAGTGATAGCGCCTGAAAAGTGCCTCAGTGTGAAAGGGGTCTAAATGTGAGATCTGAGGTCTTTTCGAATAAAGAGGACCTGTCATGCTTATTTATATTACAAGAGGTGTTTACATTCCTTGTAATAGGAATAAAAGTGATCAAAAAAGTTTTTATTAAACGGACAGTGTAAAATTAAAAAATAAAAAGTAAAATAAATAAGAAAAAAAAAATGTAAAGTGCCCCTTCCTTCCGAGCTAGTGCGCAGAAGCAAACGTAAGTCGCGCCGACATATGTACACTGTGTTCAAACCACACATGTGAGGTAGCGCTGCGATCATTAGCGAGTCAATAATTCTAGAGCAAGACCTCCTCTGTAAATCTAAGCAGGTAACCTGTAAACAATGTTAAAGCATCACCTATGGAGATTTTTAAGTACCGTTGCTTGTCGCCATTCCACAAGCATGCACAATTATGAAGAATGACATGTTAGGTATCTATTTACTTGGCGTAACATCATCTTTCACAGAATACAAAAATATTGGGCTAATTTTACAGTTTTTTTTTTAATTCATGAAAGTTAATTTTTTTTCAAAGAAATTGTGTTTTAAACATCGCTGTGAAAATACAGTGTGACACAAAATATTGCAACGACCGCCATTTTATTCTCTCGGGTCTGTGCTAAATAAAAATATATATACGGTATCTCACAAAAGTGAGTACACCCCTCACATATTTGTAAATATTTTATTATATCTTTTCATGTGACAAACACTGAAGAAATGACACTTGTCTACAATGTAAAGTAGTGAGTGTACAGCTTGTATAACAGTGTAAATTTGCTGTCCCCTAAAAATAACTCAACAAACAGCCATTAATGTCTAAACCGCTGGCAACAAAAGTGAGTACACCCCTTAGTGAAAATGTCCAAATTGGGCCCAATTAGCCATTTTCCCTCCCCGGTGTCATGTGACTCATTAGTGTTACAAGGTCTCAGGTGTGAATGGGGAGCAGGTGTGTTAAATTTGGTGTTATCGCTCTCACTCTCTCATACTGGTCACTGGAAGTTCAACATGGCACCTCATGGCAAAGAACTCTCTGAGGATCTGAAAAAAAACATTTTTGCTCTACATAAAGATGGCCTAGGCTATAAGAAGATTGCCAAGACCCTGAAACTGAGCTGTAGCACGGTGGCCAAGACCATACAGCGGTATAACAGGACAGGTTCCACTCAGAACAGAACTTGCCATGATCCACCAAAGAAGTTGAGTGCACATGCTCAGCGTCATATCCAAAGGTTGTCTTTGGGAAATAGACGTATGAGTGCTGCCAGCATTGCTGCAGAGGTTGAAGGGGTGGGGGGTTAGCCTGTCAGTGCTCAGACCATACGCTGCACACTGCATCAAATTGGTCTGCATAGCTGTCATAAAGATGATGCACAATAAAGCCCGCAGTTTGCTGAAGACAAGCAGACTAAGGACATGGATTACTGGAACCATGTCCTGTGGTCTGATGAGACCAATATAAACTTATTTGGTTCAGATGGTGACAAGTGTGTGTGGCGGCAACCAGGTGAGGAGTACAAAGAGAAGTGTGTCTTGCCTAAAGTCAAGCATGGTGGTGGGAGTGCCATGATCTGGGGCTGCATGAGTGCTGCCGGCACTGGGGAGCTACAGTTCATTGAGGGAACCATGAATGCCAACATGTACTGTGACATACTGAAGCTGAGCAGGATCACCCCCCTTCGGAGACTGGGCCGCAGGGCAGTATTCCAACATGATAATGACCCCAAACACACCTCCAAGACAACCACTGCCTTGCTAAAGAAGCTGAGGGTAAAGGTGATGGACTGGCCAAACATGTCTCCAGACCTAAACCCTATTGAGCATTTGTAGGGCATCCTCAAATGGAAGGTGGAGTCGTCATGGAGGAGTGGAAGAGGACTCCAGTGGCAACCTGTGAAGCTCCGGTGAACTCCATGCCCAAGAGGGTTAAGGCAGTGTTGGAAAATAATGGTGGCCACACAAAATATTGACACTTTGGGCCCAACGTGGACATTTTCACTTAGGGGTGTACTCACTTTTGTTGCCAGCGGTTTAGACATTAATGGCTGTGTGTTGAGTTTTTTTGAGGAGACAGTAAATTTTTTTTTTTTTTTTTATCCAAAAAACAAGTTTATTGAAAAAACTAGCACAAAGTAAACAAAAGCATACACCGAACGTACATCATTATCTCTTCACCATTACAGTCATAGTAAACAGTTGTTGCACACATTTTCTTTCCTTTAACAGCAATGTCGCCAATCCCCGCCAGCCCGCTCCAGCCCCTTACATCCACAGTATACTTAAAAAGCTTAGCCCAATGTGCATTTCTGAGTTTCTACCAATATTTGTGCTTAAGCCAGTATTCTGGCCATTACTAGATCCACCGGGGCAAGCCCCGGAACATCCAGCCACGGCCCCCATAATTTCTCAAATTTTGGGGCGCATCCCCTATGTTGGAAAATTATCTTTTCTTTTCTAAGCATATCACCCATTGTGTTGATCCATTCTTTAAAGCCCACTATGTCTGGGTTGGCCCTTACTTTTATAGCTAGGGGCTCAATGGCTAGTGCAAAAAGCAGGGTGACAAAGGGCACCCCTGTCGTGTGCCTCTACCCAATGTGAAGGTTTTGGATACTGCCCCTGAGGATCGAATGGCTGCTTGTGGATTATGATATAGCAGGCGCACCCAGGAGATGTAACGGGCGCCAAATGGGGTCGTTGTCCTGCTGGAAGGTGAACCAGTCCGCCCCAGTCTCAAGTCTTTTGCAGACTCTAATGCCGCCTCTGCTCTCTTGGATGTGTCGCTGGCAAGTTGATGGGCCGCATGAGCCTCTCAAGCAACTGGTGGGAGTCTGTCCTCACACACGATGGGGAATTCTGCCAGCAAAAGACCGATGTGAGCTTTTGGTTCACCCTGCCTGCTACCGACAGGCAGAGTGAATTCCATGTTTTAATCCTGTCCCTAAACTTCAGGATCTGTCGGATTTTGTGTATGCTTCATCAGACTTTTGCCTCCCTTCTGTGGCTGTCAGCTGCTTTAATGGAAGCCACACAGGGAGATCAGTGATTATAACTTTTCCCGCCGCCACACCGATCGTTCCCGAGTGTCCCCTGTGTCCTCCTCTGTGCTCCTCTTTTGCAGACTCTAATGCCGCATACACACGATGGGGAATTCTGCCAGCAAAAGACCGGTCCCCTCTCCTTCTCCCTCTGCTGTCCTGCTTTCCGTGTGCTCCTCCTTCTGTGTGCTCCTCCGCCCCCTCCCCCCCGTGTCCCCCTCTGTCCTCCGCCCCCCCCCCCCCCCCCCCTCTGTGTGCTCCTCCTCATTTTAGATTTTAGGGCCCAAACACGTCCCTACATGCCAGGCTATTGTCCAGCCATCCATGATATGAGAATAGCGGAAGGGGTGGGGGGTCTGTTACTAGAGTAGTAGCCAGGACAGGTAAACAGAACAGATTCCCACTTAGCCATAGGCATATACTCCCTATGTAAACATGGATATGAACCTTCTAGGCATAGAGAAACACTGAGCCCTGAAGATAAATGGTTTCCATTGATCTTTCATGTAGTCTCTGTCGGGTAATGATTGACTCAGTTAAACCATAAGGGACATTATTGATCGGAATGCCATGTATGTGTGGCTGTGTACTGTTATTAATTGGAACGCTCAGGAATATGCACCAAAGTCATCAATTACCAGGGCTCCATCAGGAAGGGGGAGTTCTGGGGCCTTTTAAGGACAACCAGTCACAAGGACTTTTACTCTGTCTTAAAGGTACAACCCAATGAAAATTTTGCCTTTTAGCTTTATACCTACTTGTTTCATTTGCTCCAATTTATTCACTTGATTCACTCTGATTCATATTCACTATTTGACTTCTGAAAGGTTTTACCCCCTTCTTAATTAGGCCCTTTTTTGCTATTCAGAAATGCGCTACTTTAACCGGCAATTGTGCAGTCATGCAACACTGTACACAAATTAATTGATATCATTTTTTTCACACAAATAAAGTTTTCTTTTGGTGATATTTGATCACCACTGGGTTTTTTTCTTTTTTGCTATATATACAAAAAAGGACTGACATTTTTGAAAAGAAAACACTATTTTCTACTTAAAATATTCAATAAAATCAAATTTCTTCATAAATTTTGTCCCAAATGTATTCTGCTACATGTCTTTAGTAAAAGACAAAAACAAAACAATAAGTGTATATTACCTAATTGGTTTGTGGGAAAGTTATAGAGTCTACAAACTATGGTATATACTGTATAATTGAAAATTAATCAATCCTGATGTACTGACAGCCGATCTCATTTCTCGGAGCCCTTAAAATGCCAGGACAGTACAAATACCCACCAAACTCCTTTATTAAAAATGTAGACAGTCCAAGGTATTTAGTAAGAGCCGTAATTTTTTGGTCACAAATTTGGGGAAAAATTAAGAAATTAAATAACATTTTGGGGGGTTTTTCACAATTTTTTTTACATACTGTCACCAGTGCAATACAAAGTCATCATATGACTGGTGTGGCGATGATCAGGGATACTGGGCACAATTTCCTAAGCAATATGTTACTGCATCCGGGTATACGGTAAAATAACGCACAGCGTTAAAAAAAAAAAATGCGTAATTCACAAAAAAACTCTCCTTAAAATCTGGTATGCATAATATTTCCAAATTATGCCTCAAATACCGCATGAAACCGTGCAGTAAGTTATCGCAAGCACCTCGCTTGTTTAAGTCTAATGCCGCATACACACGGTCGGAATTCTCGTCGGAAAAAGCTCTGATGGTTTTCCCGTCGGAATTCCGACGGAATTTCACCCAAACTTTTTTTGCCTACACACGGTCACACCAAATTCCGACGGTCAATAACACCACAACATAAAACACGTTCGACTGCACTATAAAAGGGAAGTTTAATGCTTCTAAGCATGCGTTGAAATGTTTTCGAGCATGCGTACGGAATTTTGCGTGTCGGAATTGCATACACACGATCGGAAAATCCGATAGAAAGGTTTTCCGTCGGAAAAATTAAGAACAGGTTCTCAATCCAAAGTCAGAAATTCAGACTGAAAAAGACCGATGGGCATACACACGGTCGGAAAATCCAATGAAAAGCTCCCATTGGACTGTTTCCATCGGAAATTCCGACCGTGTGTACGCGGCATAAGGCAGCTAACAATTAGTGGCTGGTATGGCATGGCTGCTCTGGGTTAGAGGGCGTAAGGTACACAGTGTGGAGTGTGGTATACAGCGCCATGATTCGTGCCTTGGATAGGCGGTACTTCTTCAGGGTGTCAGCATCCATGAATTTATCCAGCAATTTCCTTTAAAAGGACCACTCAAGATCTAGAGATTTAGCTGTCATGAATGGGTTACCATTCATGAACAGCTTTCTTATGATTGTGATCTGTGATTGGCTACAGCTTCTAACTTCAGCTTGTTCAATTAAACTGGTTGTAAACCCTTTACAACCACTTTTTACTACAGGTAAGCCTATAATTAGCCTTACCTGTAGCTACACTGGATATCTTTTAAACCTGCACTGTTTAGGAGATATCCCCTGTATTTGCATGTGCCGACATCATCGGCACATGTGCACTGAAGCAAACTGAAGCAACGGCACGTACGTTACCAGCGGGAGTGACGTCATCGCAGCTCCGGCCAATCACAGCGCCGGAGCCTGCAATACCCGGAAGTCACTCCGGGAACGATGTCGGCCGCCGGAACGGGGTACGAGGACGGTTGCAGGGGCTTCGATCTCAGGTAAGCAATTCATAATGAGCTAGTATTCTATGCATACTAGCTATTATGCATTTACCTTTGTGTTGCAGGTTTTTTTTTGTTAGAGTTTACAACCACTTACAAGCTTTGGCAATAAAAACCTGAAAGCTGATTGGTTGCACCAGATTTGCAGTCTCCAGTTTTAGTAAATCAATCTCATCGATTTCTCTTGTTCAGCCCTTGGACTGAACGAAAGAAATCTAATAGATTCATCCATCCACATGAAACAGCACCCCCCGGATGCCCCCGGATCTCCCCTGACGGCTATTGTATTCAGGTAGCCGGAAGCCACAGTCACTGTTTAGCCAAATGTTTTCCACCCATCCCCTTTTAATTTTTCAACCAAAGCCAGGGCGTGCAGCCATGGCCACCCACAGCTCTCATTTTGGCTGACTTTAGCAGGAATTGGCTGAAATTCGAGTTGTGTATGGCCAGTTTAAAGATGGGTCAAGAAGAGTAGGTTTATCTTGGTATTAATGGGTTACAACGTTTCATTTTATAATGTTATCCTGACTTCCTTCATATCAGAATTCTTCTTGACTCAAAAAGTACTAAATCCAGCAAGTCAGCACAACACCCAGATAACTTAAATATGTACAAGGTCACGGTGTCTCCTGGATTTCGGTCATGACAGGTTCACAGGTTTCAGCAATCCATCAGAGATCTTATCACTCTACAAATACATTTTAAGAGACCAGGTCTTTTGACACATGTCACATTTACAGGTTGGACCTTTCCCATCACAGACTGGTCCCGCTCATTATGTCCTCATTACACCCTTCACAGCTCTGCTGCATTATTCACTTATAGTGAAGCAAAGAAAAAAAAAAAACCTTTTAAAGCGTGATCTAATTTGCTTTAAAAATGAAAAAAATTTCTTTCTTATCCTCACTCTCTAGATCAGATTTTTACAGTGCTAGTACTTGTTAGCATATTAGCTACAGTATTTTTATTTTGTACATCCAGAAACACATCCAACGCTTTTTTTTTAAGCAATCTACTGGGTTGGCTAGGATTAATATATGTTTTCACAGCTCTTAGGGCTTGTGTACACCACAATGTACAACCCATGCCAATGCCATAACGTGCATTAAGATTTACTAAAACTGGTGCACACAAAATGTGGTGCAGCCGTGCAAAGTGACCAATCAGCTTCCAGGTTTTATGGTCAAAGCTTAATTGAACAAGCTGAAGTTAAAAGGTGATTGGTTACTATGCATAGCTGCACCAAATTCTGTGTGCATCAGTTTTAGGGCTCTTTCACACTGACAAGCCGTATGTCCGCTTTTCATCCTTCCATTTTAGGATGAAAAACGGACATACATGTATCCCTATGGGATAGCGGGTGTCAGCGGATGAGCATCCGCTGACACCCGCTCTCGTCCGTGCCCGCTATGCTCCGTTTCTGCAGACGGAGGAAAACCCAATTTTTTCATCCGTCTGCAGAGCGGATCGGATGACGACGGACTCTACGGTCCGTCGTCACCCGATCTCCCATAGGGGAGAGCAGCGCTCTGACAGGTCCGTCCCTTGACGGACCTGTCATCTTCCTGCTCAGCGGAGATCACTCCGGCGATCCCCGCTGAGCAAGCGGCTATCCACGGGGCGGATCTGCACTGATCCGCCCCGTGTGAAAGAGCCCTTTGTAAATCTCGCCCACTGTGTGTTGCGATTTATCAACAGCTGCACCCTATCGCACATCTACAGTACACTGCAACACACACTATAGAGCGCCACAACATACAAATGCAAGTGCTCTGCGTTTTCAGAAAACCATAGAGGATTTATTTTTTTCTATGCAGTCAAATGCATTAACAACACATTCATGATGAGCTGTAGACATGTGCACAACAAAAAAATTTGTTTATTTTCGTTTCGTTTTTTTCGTTTCCGTTGCTTCGTAACGATTCGTAAATTCGTAAGTCGTCGGTGTTCGTATTCGTAACGATTCGATTTTCGTAAGAGTTATTTTTTCGTTGATTAGTTTTTCCGTTAGTTTAATTTTCGTTTATTCGTTTATTCGAAATTCGGACGCATTCGTATTTATTCGTACATTCGTAACATTCGTAGATTCGTAATCGGAGCATAATTCATAATTTTATGTAATGTGTATGCTATTATTACATTTTAAGAGACACGGAAAATTACGAATCGAAAAAAAAAGTTACAAATGTACAAATTTTTTCGTTCAATCCATTCGAAGCACGTTAAGCAACGCCATTGTAAGACACACGGAAAATTACGAATCGAAAAAAAGAAAAAAAAAGTTACGAATGTACGAATTTTTTCGTTCAATCCATTTGAAGCACGTTAAGCAGCGCCATTGTAAGAGACACGGAAAATGACGAATCGAAAAAAAAAAAAAGTTAAGAATGTACAAATTTTTTCGTTCATTTTCATTTTCGTTGTTCCTGTTTTCGTTTTTCGGATTTTCTTCCTTCGTACATTCGTTGTTTCTAATTTGTTTTTTTCGGATTTTCGTTATTTTCGGATTCGTTCGATTCGAACGATTCGTTATTCGTTAAAATTTTTAGCGAATCGTTCGTTCATTCGTACGATAACGAATAAACGAAAATAACGAAAAAAAAAAAAAAAAAAAAAAAAAAAACGAATTGCACATGTCTAATGAGCTGCCTTACACATCATGCCTTACTACTGCCCTACTGTAAATAACCCATTCTGTATGTGGAGGTTGAGCCTTTCTCTTATGCCATTATGTGGTCTTTTGACTGTGTAGTAATTCTGCCACATTGCCCTAATTTTTCATAGTAATATTTAATGGGCTAGTCCTTTGTGGCCTACAGAATTTTGCACATGACACTTAACACCAGTGTCAGGAATCAGCAGCAGAGATGGCCTGATCTGCGTGGCTACCAAGACCAAACCATTGATATATAGTATATTAAAGTGAATAATTAATAGCATAAAAAAAGATATCCAAACACCAGCAAACAGCTAACGTAAAGATATAAGTGAATAATTAACCAAATTACAAAATACCTAACCCCTTAACTATAATACAATATATACAAGGAACACAGGAAATACCAGAGATGCAAGGAAGTTGGAAAACCAGGGCTGGGATCAGGTGCAAGGGGAGCAGAAATAAGGTAGCAGGTTACAGGAGGATGCAGGGCAAGAGCAAAATCAGGAGCAGGGGCAGGATAAATGTCAGGCAGCATCTGACTTAGCACAGCAAACAAAACACTGGCCCGAAGAGTACAAGCAGAGGAGAGACTAAATACCCTCCCAGCAGCCGACATCAGTTGGAGATTGATTACTAATATATACTAGCTACAGGGATACATCCACTGATGGACACTGGACTACAATTTTCCGCTCTGGGAAGCACAGTGCCACCATCAGGTGACCCAGGTCATGACAACCAGATGCTCACATTATCACAGCTGCCTGGTTTTTAGATATTATGCTCCAGTAGCATTGTTGTAGAGATAGTATTTTTACAGACAATAGAATGTGCCGAATTTACTAAGAATACATGTACAGTTTTTTGTACACAAACAAATCTATTTTTACCATGCTGTAGAAATGTGGTTTACCTTACTGCTTGTCCATATGGGGTGGGTCTATAGGCTGTTGTGTTTCTTACATGCAGCTCTTAAATATAAACCCCCAGTTGTGTTGTTTAAGTCCGCCAGCCATATTTGTGCCCTTACAACCTCTGCTGGTGCTAATTAAAGTAATCAAACTTTTAAACAAGTTCTTAAAGTGGTTGTAAACCTCAGACTTGAAACATGAACAAAGCATATCTTTCTGTAGTGTGTACTTGTCTCAATCCAAAGCACAAAGTTTATTTTCTGTCTGCTGCTTCCATCATCTGCTATCAGCATGAGACAATTCTGACAAGTTTTCCTGACACCAAGAGCAAGAAAGGTGGCAGGGGAGGGAGCTCCAGGACACAACCTGTGATTGACAGCCTCAGCTCTGTGTGCTGTGTGAAGGGGTGCGTGTCCCTTCCCTTCAGTCAGCTCTCAGAGTGTAACTTCAGCTCTCTGCCCTTTTTTATGACAACTAAGATAAGCTTTATAAATTCTGGACTTTGAACGGATGTAGAGAAGAAAAGGTATCATATTAAAAGGTACAACTTATGTAGGAGGATTTGTTTCATCTCTTTGTATCACCTGAGGCCAGTCACTTCACTGGGTAAGAGGAAAGGGTTTACAAACACATCTACAGCAACAGTTTTTTTTTTCTTTAAACCATATAAATATATTCTAACCATTGTAAGTACCCCCACAAGTGTTTTATGTTTTTTTCCAAACCCATGTAACTGTCACTTTTGCTGGACTGCTTTATTTATTAATTTAACTTAATTTACATGTTTTATTCTAGCTGATGTTTTAAGTCTGAATAATCAACACTTCTTTTTACAAAACAAGACAGTACTGCACATCTTTAGGGAATTCATTAATTATTTTCTTATCGTCGTTCCTAATTTCTCTTTTTCTCATTTTCCCTCTTTCTCTCTTTGCCCCAAATTTTGTCCTTCTCCCTCTCTGTGTCCCTATCCTTCTCTCCCGAATCCCTTCCCTGTTTTCTCACTTAATATCTTTTTTTCTTTGTATTTCCCTCTCTCTTCTTTTCTTGCTTTCTTCAAATGATCTTGTCCTTTTTGACTTTCATGCTCTCTCTCTCTTCTCTCTTTGACCCATCCTTGTCTGTTTCTTTCAGTGTCTTTTTCTCTGTTCTCCTCTCATCAACTCCTCCCTTGTTCTCTCTCTTTCTTGCTATCTTTCTTTTTTGTTTCCCTCTTTCTCTTTCCCCCCATCTGTCTTTTGACTCAATCTAAAAAAAAAAGCCTTGTGTCTTCACAACCAGTTTTGTATTGCGCATGTGTAAGCCATGCTGTGCCTTGTGAATGGTCCCATAGTCTTTCAGGACCTGTGATGTGTCCCAGAAGACTGCTGGGGAAGGAGAGAGAGGGGGGGGGGGGGGGGGGGGGAGGGGGGGGGGGGGCGAACTTCCAGCTCAGATCGACGCGGTTCCTCGGACTGGAAGTGAGAGTAGGTACCTGTCATTACCAGGTACCCACTCCCCCCAAAAAATGCCAAATGTGGCAGTGGAGGGGGGAGGATGCAAACAAGCAGAACTTCCCTTTTTGGAAGAAGATCCGCTTTAACTTGTCCTTTCTGACTTTCATGCTCCCTCACATCTCCCTTTGCCCCATTCTTGTCCTTCTCTTTCAGTTTCTTTCTCTCTTCTCTTCCAATCTATCCCTCCCCTGTTCTCTTTCTTTCTTCATATGTTTGTCTTTTATTCCTCTCTTTCTCTTTTCTCCTCTCCCTGTCTCTCTGTGTTCTTCAAATATTAGCTTGTCCTCCTTGACTTCCATGCTCTCTTTCTGTTTTTCTTACTGTCTTTCTCTCTCTCTCTCTCTCTCTTTCTTTTTTTTTTCTCTCTTTCTCTCTCTTTTTCTTTCTTTCTTTTCTCCTCTCCCTGTCTCTCCCTGTGTTCTTCAAATGTTATCTTGTCCTCTGACTTTCATGCTGTCTCTCTTCTCTCTTTGCCCCATCATTGTACTTCTCTTTCAATGTTTCTTTTTCTGTTCCTCTCTTATTTATCCCTCTTCTTCTCTCTCTCCCTCTCTCTCTCTCTCTCTCTCTCTCTCTCTCCCTTTCTCCCTCCCTCTCTCGCTTTCTTTCTTTCTCTCTCTCTTTTTTTTTTCTCCTCTCCCTGTCTCTCTGTGTTCTTCAAATATTATCTTGTCCTCTTTGACTTTCACACTCTCTCTCTTCTCTCTTTGCCCCATCATTGTACTTCTCTTTCCATGTCTCTTTCTCTGTTCTTCTCCTATTTATCCCTTTTCTTTTCGCTTTCATTCCTCCTATCTCTTTTTTATTTACATCTTTCTCTTCCCCTCTCCCTGTCTCTCTGTTTTCTTCCAATCTTATCTTGTCCTCTTTAACCTTCACGCTGTCTCTTTTATATCCTTGTCTCATGCTTGCCCTTCTCTTCCCATGCCTCTCTCTGTTCTCCTCTTTTTTATTCCTCCCTCTTCCTTTCTCTCTCTCTCTCTCTCTCTCTCTTTTTTACTCTCTCTTTCTTTTTTTCTCTTATACTTCTCGTCCAATGTCTCCTTCTCTGTTCTTCTATTTATCCCTCTTCTTTTCTCTCTCATTCTTTCTATCTCTTTTTATTTACATCTTTCTCTTTTCCCCTCTCCCTGTCTCACTGTTTTCTTCCAATCTCATTTTTTCCTTTTTAACCTTCATGCTCTCTCTTTTATATCCTTGTCCCGTGCTTGTCCTTCTCTTTCCATGCCATTCTCTGTTCTTCTCTTTTTGTTATCCCTCTTTCTTTCTTTCTTTCTTTTTTTTCTCTTTTCTGTTATCTTCAAATCTTATATTGTCCTCTTTGACTTTCATGCTCTCTCTCTTCTTTTTTTTCCCCCATCCTTGTCCTTCTCTGTCTGTGCCTCTGTTCTTCTCCCATTTTTCACACTCGTCCCCTTAGATTTCTCTCCTTATTGCTTTTTCTTTATCTCTCCATCTGTGTTTATCCCTTTTTCCAGATTTCTCTGTTTCTGTCTCTCCTCTCTTTTTATTTTCTCTCCATCCAGGACTCTGTTTCTCTTTCCATCCCCCTGCCTCGAATTCCACAGCATCCATAGAACATACCAGCTGAATTCTTTGCTGGCATTTTCCTCTTACATCTGTCTTACATCCAGCCAATACATGAGGTGGCTTAGACAGTCAAGTGATTTGCAATTTGGGTTATTTATGAGAACAGCAAATTAATTTCTCTTTGTATGTTTAATGCAAAGCAAAGAAGATTAATTCATGTCTGAATTCAGTCAGATGCTCTGCACGTGTTTTCTGTCTCCAGTTGGTAATTATTTACCATTATTAATAATAATAATAATAATAATGAGAGAATTATACTAGAAAGGGCCAAGAAAAAAATGTGTAAATGGTTTTCATCATGGTAAATACTTCTGATTATATGGACCATGTACAGCCAGATAACAGTGATGAATTGTGCTTATTGCACTTGAATAGACGCAGTCTATTCAATAAACATGTAATGAGAATTTGCAGACAATAGTGGCAATTACATCATTTTAAATGAATGCGTGCTACAAGGATAAACTGACACGAGAATCTGATTAGTTTTACGGAATCTAATTACTATACAGTCATAATACAATGGTCATTTTAGCGACATCTGCAGGTGAACAATCGGTAGTGCAGACAACAAGAGCATTGCATTTTAAGCAGCTATATAATCAATTTAATGCTTTGAGATAATTAGGCCATGGGCAGTATGGGAGCTGAGCTGCATTGTCTGGGGTTTGCAAAGTCAAACTCAAGTTGTACGAGATAGAAAGTTTTAGAAAAGCTATAACTTCTTCTTCTTTCATATTTGCATTTATATATATTCTTTATTTTAATGTTACGGTACTTTAGGTTACTATTATTTCAAGTACTTATAGGATTCTGTGTCTACAGATATCTCTTGACATTGGTAATAGCTGACAATGTTTTAATATTTTACCATTTCCGGATAAGCTTTGCTACCATGATGATGAACTTAACCTTGTCCGACACAATTCCCACATGGAGGACTTAGTATCTCTATATACTCAATAATATCTTTTTTTAATTATAGTTTTTGTTGTTCTTTTGTATGCTAAGTGTCTTTCTTCAATAAATATTAATGCTCAATAGTTTTATATAACAAGTAGAAGTCAGAGAGTAATACAAATACATTTGTCACGGCTGATAAAGAATATATTGCGCGCTTGTCACTCTACCTTCTCAATCTTTTTAAAGTGGAGGAACCCTTGAAATAACTTTCCAATTTTTAATGGAACTCCTGCTATGAATTACTCATACCTCCCAACTTTGTGAGAAGGGAAAGAGGGACACATTATAGCATGAAGTATGTGGACAAAGGATACGCCCCTGACACCCCTCCAGTAACAAGAAATTATTGGTTTAACCCAAAACGGCATTCCTTTTTATTTTGGTTTGTCAAAATAACAAATGGAACCATATGAAGGTTAGATAAAAGGTTTAATGTGGTGAGACACAAGGACGGATCTAAAAATTTAGAGTGAGGACTACAGATACTGGGGTGCCCCGAAGTGGCTCTGCAGCTTACGCATGAACAGTATATATAAAAAGTCTACACACCCCTGATAAAATGACAGGTTTCTGTGATGTAAAAAAATGAGACAAATATAAATCATTTCAGAACTGAAATCTTTTAGGTGGAGGGAAGTAAAAATAAAAAACGAAAATAATATGGTTGCATAAGTGTGCACAACCTTAAACTAATACTTTGTTGAAGCACCTTTTGATTTTATTACAGCACTCAGTCTCTTTGGGTACGAGTCTATCTGCATGGCACATCTTGACTTGACAATATTTGCCCACTCTTCTTTCCAAAAACACTCCAAATTTGTCAGATTGCGAGGGCCCTCTTCGGATCACCCCACAGATTTTCAATCAGATTCAGGTCTGGGCTCTGGCTGGGTCATTCCAAAACTTTAATCTTCTTCTGGTGAAGCCATTAGTTTGTTGATTTGGATGTATGTTTTGGGTCATTGTCATGCTGAAAGATGAAGTTCATCTTCATGTTCAGCTTTCTAGCAGAAGCCTGAAGGTTTTGTGCCACTATTGACTGGTATTTGGAACTGTTCATAATTCCCTCTACCTTGACTAAGGCCCCTGTTCCAGCTGAAGAAAAACAGCCCCAAAGCATGATGCTGCCACCACCATGCTTCACTGTGGGTATGGTGATCTTTTGATGATGTGCAGTGTTTTTGCGCCAAACATATCTTTTGGAATTATGGCCAAAAAGTTCAACCTTGGTTTCATCAGATCATAACACATGCTTTTGGGAGACTTCTGATGTGTTTTTGCAAAATTTAGCCAGGCTTGGATGTTTTTCTTCGTAAGAAAAGTGAATGAATGAATACGGGAGATTGTTGTCACATATACCACACAGCCAGTACTTGCCAGATATTCCTGCAGTTCTTTTAATGTTGCTGTAGGCCCCTTGGCAGCCTCCCTGACCACCTTTCTTCTTGTCTTTTCATCAATTTTGGAGGGACGTCCAGTTCTTGGTAATGTCACTGTTGTGCCATATTTTCTCCACTTGATGATGACTGTGTTCCATGGTATATCTAATGCCTTGGAAATTCTTTTGTACCCTTCTCCTGACTGATACCTTTTAACAATGAGATCCCTCTGATGCTTTGGAAGCTCTCTGCGGACCATGGCTTTTGCTGTAGGATGCGACTAAGAAAATGTCAGGAAAGACCTACTAGAACAGTTGAACTGCAGATAATACTGGGGTGCTGTGAAGTGGCTCTGCAGCTTACACATGTATTTGCAAATGTGTGGAAAATAAACCCCTGTTTTTAACACAAACTGTTACACAGGATAATTTGGTTGGTTGCAGGCTGGACGGTTTAGCTGTGAATTGCCTTTGTTTGACATGTGTTGCCATTCCATGTGTTCCTTGCTGTAAAGGCCAGTTATAGGTGGGGGTAGTGGCTATTTGTTTGGATTCTGACTGGTCAGTGCCTTCCATGTGAAGGTGCTCACCAATTAGAATCTGTCTGGTCCATTCTGGCAGTGCTGGACAGAGAGGAGAGAAACCAATGGGGATTTCAAATTTCCAGGCCAGTGGATTGGCTTTCAGGAGCCCTGACAGCTCAGGATCCTGGGAGGTAGGTACTGCGGAGACTGGGGGGGAGGGATTCAGATGTTAGTTCACCTTTACAGATTTTCTGTAAAGGTGAACACTTTAAATAATAAAAATTTTTATAGAGATCTATACAGCATGCCAAAAATGGAGGGATTTGGTTCCAAAGTGGGACAATCCCTCCAAATGGGGGAGAGTTGGGAGCTATGGAATTACTATATCTACCAGGTACATTGGTGTAATGGTTAGTGGGAAGTATGCTTATTACGTTGGTGGTCATTGAGATAAATCCCCCCTTACAGATAGCTAAAGAAATCATATTTGTTAGTGGTTACTTTTCTGAGAGGCAAAATTTGCTAATTTCTTAAGGAACCCCTTGCAACCTCTGGAGGAACCCTAGGGTTCCACTGAACTCTGTTTAAGACAGGTTGTTCTATATGATTTAACAGGGAGTAAAATGTACTTTACTCCATGGTCCCAGGACAGCTGTCGGTCCTCTTCTTCCCAACACCAGAACAGGGGGCACTCCTATATCATCATATACAGTGCTGCCACTAATCTTGCATTGTATGCTAAGACGTAGGAGTGATGTAGATGGGACGAGATGGGTGCTGACAAGACCAGTCGAAGATTGCCAAGAATTGGAACCTGGAGGGAAGGAAGACTGTGGGACAATGCACTTATGTTATATTATTCCTAGAAAGATTAGCAATATATTCTTTATTTGCTGGGGTGGGGGTTAAGTTTAGTTCTTCTTTATATTTTAGAGTTCCTCCATTACCCTAATAACTAAAAATCTTCCTTTGGGAATTACATTGGGAAAATACCCTACAAAAACCTTTGGTGCTCATTTCAGTCAGCAATCTTCCTTTGTTTTAAACTGATAAAAGGTGGTTTGGTTGGTAGCAATGCTTGCCCTTAGCATATTATTATCATCATCATTGCTTTTTGCAGTTTTCCTAATTTCTGTAAAATACATCAGCTTGTTGTGTTGTTTAAAGATACAGCGATGAATAGTCTGAAATGTTTTTTAGATAAGGCAGTACATTGAGTACAGCCATGAAATTGATCTTGTTGTCTTGCCTAATGTCGCATGAATGATGTTTGTTCTGTGCTGGGTAAACCCAGAGGAAATTTATTCTTTCGCCTCTGGGAATCATAATCACAAGTAAGGAAATGTTTTGTAAAATTAAGATTTTGGATTGTGAGCTCTGAATCAGAATGCCGCAACTCTGAATCCGTATCAAGACTTTATTGAAGGCTACATGGAGATAGCATAAGAAAACGAACACGTGTCGGCGAGAGCCTTAACCGCTTCAGCCCCTCAGTTTAGGCCGATATGTATTCTTCTACATATTTTTGGTAAATAAAATCGCAATAAGCGTATATTGATTGATAGGGGATAGATTTATAGCATTTTTATTATTAGAATTTTTTTTACTAGTAATGGCGGTGATCTACAATTTTTATCGGGATTGCGACATTATGGCGGACACATCGGACAATTTTGACACATTTTTAGGACCATTGGCATTGATACAGCGATCAATTCTATAGAAAATGCATTGATTACTGTAAAAATGTCACTGGCAGTGAAGGGGTTAACACTAGGGGGCAATCAAGGGGCTAATGTGTTCCCTAGTTTGTGTTCTAACTGACGGGGGGAGGGGACTGTGTAGGGGAGAGGACAGATCGCTGTTCATACTCTGTATGAACAGACGATCTTTCTGTTCCCCCCTCAGAGAACCGGAAACTGTGTGTTTACACACACAGATCCCAGTTTTCCGTGTGTCAGCGGTGATTGTGGAAGCCCGGTGGTGATTGTGACTACCGGGCATTCGCATCCGCTCGGGGGGAAAGCGGGTGGCGTGCATGCGCCCCCTAGTGGCCACAGGGTGAATGAAGCAACGTTACATAACGTTGTTTCGCCCAGCCGTGCCATTCTGCCACAGTACAGTACAGTGCAGTACAACTGCGGCGGCTGGTCGGCAAGTGGTTAATCATAGCTGATACTTTTATTGTGATACTGTGGATTGTTAAGCAAGCATACATGATTCGTTATATGAAACCTTTCCTGGAAGAAACATGCAGGCTGTCAATGCAGACTTCTTGTTCTACAAATGCTAGTTGCCTGGCTGTCATGCCAGCCCACTGGCTTCAAGTTTTTTTTATAGTGCAGCATGTGTTTTAATTGGATTTGTACAATTATGTAGCCAAGAACTTCTGTGCATTCAGTCCAATTGCCTTTAGTAAGTCAACCCCATTGTGTCAAGTCTTTACAGTTCTTTGGTATCACAGTGATGGTTGCTGAAAAAAAATCCATACCAGGCCGTTCATGTCTGGTATGGATTTTGAGGGTGACCTTGAGGGTGACCTCCCACGCCATTTTTTTTTTAAAATTTTGGTGCGGGGTTCCCCTTAATATCCATACCAGACCTTAAGGGCCTGGTATGGAATTTAGGGGGACCCCCCCCACGCATTTTTAAATTTTGGTTCGGGGGTTCCCCTATGATTCCCTATAATCCCCATGCCGTTTTTATCAATGAACTTTTATGTGTATTGCGAACCGACAATTCATTGTAGCTGCGAGTGGTTTTAAATTATTATTTTTTTGCTTTAGAAATGTCATTTTGCTGTCAGACTGTTCTAAACACGGGAAACATACGCCCCTTTACAGGCATACTATAGACACCCGCCAGGTACGAAATTTAAAGGAATATTACACTTTTATTGTTTCACTTTAACCATTATTAAAATCACTGCTCCCGAAAAAACGGCAGTTTTTAAAACTTTTTTTTGCATTGATACATGTCCCCTGAGGCAGGACCAAGGTCCCCAAACACTTTTTATGACAATACCATGCATATAAGCCTTTAAAATTAGCACTTTTGATTTCTCCCATAGACTTTTAAAGGGTGTTCCGCGGCTTTCGAATTTGCCGCGAACACCCAAAATTGTTCGCTGTTCGGCGAACTGGCAAACAGAACATGAGTTTGACTCGAACATAAAGCTCATCCCTGCTGGCAATCCCTGATTTCTCTCCTGTGGAGAAAAAAAGCGTGTTTGACTTCCTGGTAATTTGGGGGTCCATCCGATCTGGTAAGTGCCCATTTCACAGCCGGTGGAGGGATTGTCACTCATCACTCATTAGTGGATTGGATTCACCCTTTTCACGTAGTCTTTCCAATTACCATAGACTTGTTGTTCTATAGAAGATTGTTTTTTTGGAACTGAAGGACATTATAGACATTGCACTGCACTTATTTTTATTATAATATAGTCATGCTGAACTAGCCAAATTACAGTCAACATATGGCTGACTTAAGATTGGCAAGCTGCAGAGCAAAAGGTATAAGCTCATCCTTATGCATGGTGCCCCAAACATTTATTTCTGCATAATAGATTTTCTTAAAGTAATGGAGAACAGAATAGGACAGGTATGAGGTATTCTTACAGTGGGGATCGAAAGTTTGGGCACCCCAGGTAAAAATGTGTATTAATGTGCATAACGAAGCCAAGGAAAGATGAAAAAATCTCCAAATGGCATCAAATTACAGATTAAACTTATAATATGTCAAAAAAAGTTAGATTTTATTTCCATCATTTACACTTTCAAAATTAAAGAAAACAAAAAAATGGCGTCTGCAAAAGTTTGGGCACCCTGCAGAATTTATAGCATGCCCTGCCCCCTTTGCAAAGCTGAGACCTGCCAGTGTCATGGATTGTTCTCAATCATCATCTGGGAAGACCAGGTGATGTCAATCTCAAAGGTTTTAAATGGCCAGACTCATCTGACCTTGTTCCAACAATCAGCACCATGAGTTCTTCTAAGCAGTTGTCTAGAAAACTGAAAACTGAAACTGAAAATAGTTTCACGAGTAGAAGGAAAAATGTATTCAATAAACTTTCAGCAAATTTTGGATGGCCTGATGCCATCTGTGAAAAAGCTGAAGTTAAAGAGAGGATGGCTTCTACAAATGGATAATGATCCTAAACACACCTCAAAATCCACGGGGATTACATCAAGAGGCGTAAACTGAAGGTTTTGCCATGGCCTTCACAATCTCCTGACCTCAACACTATTGAAAATCTATGGATAGACCTTAAAAGAGCAGTGCGTGACAGACAGCCCAGAAATCTCAAAGAACTGAAAGACTTTTGTAAGGAAGAATGGGCAAAGATACCTCAAACAAGAATTGAAAGACTCTTGGCTGGCTACAAAAAGTGTTTACAAGCTGTGATACTTGCCAAAGGGGGCAGTACAAGATATTAACTCTGCAGGGTGCCCAAACTTTTGCAGACGCCATTTTTTTGTTTTCTGCAATTGTGAAAGTGTAAATGATGGAAATAAAATCTAACTTTTTTTGACATATTATAAGAATGTCTAATCTGTAATTTGATGCCATTTGGATATTTTTCCATCTTTCCTTGGCTTCGTTATGCACATTAATACACATTTTTACCTGGGGTGCCCAAACTTTCGATCCCCACTGTATATATTTGGGTCTAGGTCCACATTGAAGATTGAAGATTGAAGTGTCAAAGTAGGATTCTAGGAAAGAAATGTCATTAAATTTGGGGCATACAAGTTTGCTAAGTTCTTGAGGAACAGAAAATGGCCCTGTTCATTAGATAGCTGGTTATGAAATATCAATTTGGTATGTCTGGCCAGGACAATGCACACCCCTCTGAAGCTGGAGTGAGGGAGTGGACTGTGGAAGGAATGTGGAAACTGTGATTAGCCAATTTGGGGGATTTTAGGGGACTTCTTGCAGAAAAGCAATCTGATCTCTTCTCCTCTACACGACCCTCAGAACCCTTGATCTTTTTTCAGGAATGTTAAGGTCTTTTTTTAATATTCCAGGAAATTATTACCTATGAGCTATGTAGGTACCTAGACTGCTCAAGGAGCTGGGAATTATTTTTTCCTCCCTGTCCTACCCTTCTCCTCCTTTTACCTATCTTACCTGGTCAGTCCTTTTCTTTATTATTTCCCATTCTTTCCCCTACTCTGATTTTTTTCCTAGTCTGATATTCTCAGCTTTCTTTTTACCTTTCTTTGCTTATTGTTCTTATTGTATAATATTGTATATTTCTTACTTCTCCAGAGCACCCTAGAAACAATGTTTTAGATGCTTATTTGATGTCTTCTTTCTTTTAGTTTTACTCACTGTAAGGGATTTTGCAGATATCAATAGCTTGGTATCATAATTACTATATAGTCTAGAGATTGGAATACTTCTTGATCTTTAAAAATGTATATGGAGCTATGAGTTGATCTATGGTCTAATGGTGCATGTATGAACCTTGTATTTATGATCATCCGTGTTGTGACCCTGTATGAACCACTGTTTCCGGGTGTACCTTTTTGTCTTTTGTATTGAAAACTCTTAATAAATACATTTAAACAAGAAAAGATAGATGAGACTGTAAAGGGGGAGGTTGAGAGGTAGGTAAGGGATGGAGAATTCTGAGCTACTGCCCATGGGAAAAACGTAGGAAAGAGGGGAATGTAGTGGTGTGAGGGGTATAATGAAGACACAACAATTAAAATAGATCATGTAAGCTAGGTACTCCTTTTAGGTTTTCCCTTTCAATAAAGAAAGAGAAAACAGGAAAAAGATTTGTCTATGTGGTGGAATTGTTAGACAATAGGGTAATATGAGGTAAGTCACTAAATGGCAAAATGTTAGCAAGTTTAGGTGGAAAAGGTAGTCTGATCTGAGTTATTTTTTCCCAAATCAATCATCTGAAAAGAGACACAGTGTCCCAGTGGAAGCCCCTTCAATGGACCCGTGTGTACCCTCATACAGTATATGAAGAATGCTGCTTGTGGCCTAGGACAAAAGTGCAGCATGCTCCCTTGACCCTATATATCAAATGACAGTCAACTATTATACAATCTGCAAACATAGACAATCCAAACAATGTTTTAAAAGAGGAATACAGAAAGCCTCTACCAGACAAATCTCACGGCCCACACGGAAGAAACTCACCAATGCCCAATTCTGGTAAATTTCAGATCAACGAACAGAATGGGAAGATGGAGACAAGCTCAGCTGAAGAATAGATGACTGTGAGATGTCTGTATTCTATGGTTCAAACCATAGAGAGGAGTGCAAGGCCAAAACCAGATGAAAGAGTCAAAGATAAGTTTAATTGTTGGCAAGAAAGTCATTGAAAAAATATCCAACGGGTTTCGGAGGCAACACTACTCATCCTTCTTTAGGGCCCAGGATAAAACTTGGATGGACTCAGTGACATAGAACCAGTATTGAATTCTCCTCATGAAGTACCAAGAATATATTTGAAGTTTTCCTTCAGCTGACTGCACATGCAAATGTAGCCCCCTTATCATAAACAGGGACTACTATGTCAATTTAGTTTTTGGCTGGGCTTTAGTTAGCTCAGACTGTATATTTTTTTCACCTGTTGTTTTTTTCCTAAGCTTACGTTGGCTTGTGATTTCTCACTGTTGCCAGTACATGTCACTGGTATCACTGGTCATGGTATGAGATTTCACAAACAAAACTAAGTTATGAATATTTACATTTCCTTCAGCCAATTCAGTAGGAGGTTTAGACCACTGGTGCATGCTGGGGGGGGGGGTATAAATATTTGGGACACGCCATGTGCTCTCTCATTTTCCCTGGGCTGAAGCCTATGGAGGTCCTGCTGGATGGAGCTGTTAGGCCCAATAGCCGTTTTTTTCAGGCCTACCATGTACTGAATTGATCCTGAAGCTGTCCTGTCTGGCATGGAGGAAACTGTGCCAAGAATGAGAGACCCAGGGAGGGGCCCCTGCTGGAGAGAGCCAGGAAGAAGGCCTCCCTCTCAGAAGAGTCTGGTGACTCACTTGAAGGATGCACTAAAACTTGGGAACGTGCTTGTTTTTGGGTTGGCCTAAAGGTTCTGACACTGTGAAGCTGAACATTGATCTGGAGAGAAAGTAAGTGATCTGCTATCGGTCCCCCCATTGTAGCCATGGAGCCCTGGGGTGAAATGCTGGCCCGCCCCCTGCCTCTGGTGCTATTCTGTCTTTGGGGTGTCAAAGGGGGGCTACACAAGTCTAAATGTTCCCAGTGAGTTTTTTCTGTATTCCATATGGAGTATAGTCTGCTATAGATTGTCCTAATTAACCCAAGGCTGTGTTGTTTTTCATTATGGCCAGATCACTGGATAAGTCAAACTCAGTATAAGTAGGGATTTTAATCTTGACCCACTGAAGGCTGAGTTCTGAACCAAGTAACAACAAATACACCATAGATTAAGTGTCAGAACATTTGGATTAAGTGTCTGAGGGTTTGGATGTCGGGATGTGTTGCAATACTATGGCCTCTTACGTATCAGATTTAATGAAAAGGAGCTGTGGATATGCACTTCAGAGTGCAACAGCTTGAGGAATTTACCATTTACCATCCATGATTGAATTGAAGTCCGATTAACTTCTGAAAACAGTTGATTGGAGCTGCATGTGGCTTGGAAGGTCCTAGCTTATAGAGGAAGGATCCCCTCTATTATATGCCTGGTGGTCACTTTGTGGCCAAAGATATCTGGTGAGCACATTTATATGTCACTTCGGGTGAAGCACTTTGGTTCTTTCAAGATTTAAGCACACTGCACTTTAGGAGGCATGGTGTTGGAGAAATAATATATATAAGATTTTAACCAACATATTGTTTTATTTATATGTATATTAGTGCTGGACTGTTCTGAACTTAATCTATGGTGTATTTGTTGTCACCTCATATTATACTCACGTTATGTTGGGTGATTTATAGGTTTTTTGCGCCCAATTTTTCACTATTTCATGCTTTTTTCGGTTTTACAAATTTTTTCTTGACTTTACAATTGGCGCAGTTTCTCATTTTCTATTTTCACTGAACCAAGTAACGTCCAAACAAATAGGGGTTGATTTACTAAAACTGAAGAGTGCAAAATATGGTGCAGCTCTGCATGGAAACCCACCAGCTTCTAGTTTTTTATTTTTTTTGCCAAAGCTTTTTTTTTTTTTTAACAAGTTGAAGTTGGAAGCTGATTGGCCTCCATGCACAGCTGCACTAGATTTTGCACTCTCCAATTTTAGTAAATCAAACCCATAGAGTCAAAAGTGTTGTCCAAAGTACTGAGGCTAAGAAATAACTTCCTGGAGTCACATTTTTGTTGGATGAATAGGCTATCAGTGAGTAACAGAAGAGTCACAAAGGGTAATTTACTAATACTGGAATAGACAGAATCTAGTGCATCTGTGAATGGCAACCAATCAGGTTCTAGCTTTAATTTCCAAAGCCTAATTGAGCAAGCTGAAGCTAGAAGCTGATTGGTTACTATGTACAACAATCCATACTGGCTTCTGTAATTTTACTTTTTTTTAGTCATCCACAGTGACACTCACAGTATCCTCAAGAGAAGAAAGAGGATGCATGCACTGTAAATAAAAAAAATCGTTTTTGATGTTAAGCTCCTCCCCATATAACACCAGATTCAGAAAAAATTCTACACACAATTATATAAAGTGTGAAATAAATATATATATAAATATCTATCTAAATTATAAACATGAAGACAGGGGCTTTGCTTTGGAGGAGAAAAGGACTGTGATTTAAAATTGGGCCTCTCGCCCGTTAATGTCATATTTGTCTCATCTGCACTCCTAGTATTAGTGCCCAGCGGGAAGCCTGTTTTCTATGCATTTCATACCCAAAGAAGTCATAAAAATTCTGCTCTGGAGCAAAGTGTTGTGTACATAGGAAAATGTCTTCACAGAGACAGGGAGATTCTGTACTTGTCTCTAGCCTGGCACAAAGTCCTGCAGTATTGGGAACACTGAATGACATTACACTCGGCCATAAATTTTAATTGGAGTTTATTTTACAGCAACCAATCTTTGCAGATAGTAGAATTTATCTAAAGCCAGTTATTGTTATCAGTGGAACACTGACAGCTGAAGGCCAGCTCCTGAATAATAAATAAAGAAAAGTACCTGTAGGAAAATACAGGAGAATGAAGCGGATAAAGAAAATCCAATAACTACTTTAAAGTCCAACTGAACTTTAAGTTTAAATCAGCGAAATACAAGGGCGTAAAAAAAAACGATGTGCGCAGTCCTACACTTCATATACTTTACAAAACAGCAACAACCTGTGTCAAATGGCTTTTCCCTGCCAGCATGCTGCAGAGAAGGACCCATGCTATCTTTGTGGAAGCAGTGGTCTCTCTGAAAGGTCCAACTTTCTGAGTCAGAGCTAGAGCTCCTATTAGGGATGAGTCGAACACCCCCCGGTTCCGTTCGCAGCAGAACATGCGAACAGGCAAACAATTTGTTTGAACATGCGAACACCATTAAAGTCTATGGGACAAGAATGTGAAAAATGTGCTAATTTTAAAGGATTATATGGAAGTTATTGCCATGAAAAGTGTTTGGGAACCCAGGTCCTGCCCCAGGGGACATGTATCAATGCAAAAAAAAGTTTAAAAAAATGCATTTTTTTTTCGGGAGCAGTGATTTTAATAATGCTTAAAGTGAAACAATAAAAATGAAATATTTCTTTAAATATCGTGCCTGGGGAGTGTCCTTAGTATGCCTGAAAAGTAGCCCACTTTTCCTGTGTTTAGAACAATACCACAGCAAAATTAAATTTCTAAAGGAAAAAATGTCATTTAAAAATAGTCACGGCTGTAATGTAGTCTAGGGTCCCAGAAATATAGACGAAAATCATTGAAAAAAAATGGCATGAGTTCCCCCCCCAGTCCATTACCAGATTCACTTTGTGGAATACTGTATCAAAAATTGTAATTACATGTCCCTGTTAAACAGGGGCAGAAAAATTGGGCCTTTGATGGTGGTGGTACCAGATTCCCTTTGTGGAATACTGTATCAAAAATTGTAATTACATGTCCCTGTTAAACAGGGGCAGAAAAATTGGGCCTTTGATGGTGGTGGTACCAGAACACTGTAAGCCTTCACAGTTACTCTTGGTGGGTGCAGGAACGGGCCCTGCTGTGAAATATTATATCAAGAATTGTATTTACATGCCCCTGTTAAACAGCGGCAGAAAAATTGGGCCTTTGGTGGTGGTGCCACAACACTGTAAGCCCTCACAGTTACTCTTGGTGGGCGCAGGAACAGGCCCTGCTGTGAAATATTATATAAAAAATTGTAATTACATGCCCCTGTTAAACAGGGGTAGAAAAATTGGGCCTTGGGTGGTGGTGCCACAACACTGTAACCCCTCACCGATACTCTTGTTGGGCGCAGGAACGGGCCCTGCATTGAAATATTATACCAAAAATTGCAATTACATACCTCTGTTAAACAGGGGCAGAAAAATTGGGCCTTGGGTGGTGGTACCATAAAAATATAAGGGTGGGTTCTGCAACCTTACCCTTGTAACGTGGATCAAGGGTTGCCAGCCAGTAATGATCGCTCTCCTTGATATCACGAATCCTAGGGTTCTTTCGCAGGCATTGCAGAATCAGGGAGGCCATGCAGCGTAAGATTGCAGAGGCATTCAATTCGATATAGCAGCCGCTAGCAATAATTGCATGTAAAATCTGACAGCCTGGTTGTACCCAAGTTAATCGACCAACTTGGGTACATTCAGCCTGCCCATACATGGTTTGAATCTCAGCTTCCTGCTGAACTCGCCAAGATTCGAACCGTCTATGTCCGGCTTTAGCAATGGCTAAAGTTCTCTCTGTCTAGTGTCCCTGTCTTATTCAGTCTGCCACTGAAAACATCCATTTGTCTTAGCAGTGGCTCTGTCCTTATTTATTCTGCCACTGAAAATGCCCCTCTCTTAGCAGTGGCATAGCCCCTCTTTGTTCTGCCACTGGCTCAGTTCTTATTCATTCTGCCACTGAAGACGCCCTTTGTCTTCACAGTGACCCATTCCTTATTCAGTCTGCCACTGATAGTAAACTTTCCGTGTATGATAGGTAGTGTAAGTTCTGGAAGTGCATTCTGACATATGTATGTCCATGCCCTCTATGGGACTAACGCCTTTACTTGTCTGATCGCAGATTTGATCTTACCGTTCCTTAATCTAGGGAAGACATGTGTCTGTCTGAGGGCTACTCTAAGCCATATTGCATTCTATTCGGTGTATCTCTGAATGGCCTCAGATGCTAGCAATCACATGGACTTTACTACACTGATAATGCAAGAAGACAGATAAGCCGCTGCTTGGATATAATATTAATTTTGCAAGCTGAGTTTGCCAACTTTTCAATTACTGGCCTGGCCGGTAAAAATGAGATTAAATGCCAGTGCAGACACATTATAAGAATGGCCAAATCACAGTTGCCAGCTTCATAAAATAAATTGAAGGGAGGCTTTGTTGCCGAGGTGAGGTATGTTGTCAGGCACAGCGCTGTCTCAGAGGGCTGCCATCGTTCTAGGGGGGATTTATGAACCAAATCACAGACTCAGGCAGTGCAAAAGAGACCATTGTAAATTATTGCAGATTACTATGACATTGTCGCTTGATTCATACATGTATGCTCTGAGGCCAGGAAGTAGCATTGCTTACGCCTATTGCAAAGAGTTATAGCTTGTTTAAAGAAAGGGATTCCGCTTTTACCCACTTGCTTTTAATGTGCTCATTTTTATTACATTGTTCGAAAGCATGTTGGTGAAAGCAGAGTCCCCCTTTAACTGAACTTCCTGCTAGGACTGATGCCCAGATTTGTTGTGCAATCAGCACTTTTAGCCATTTACATTTTCACCTGTAACTGCTCCACTGCTGTCAGATGGCAAAGAGCAAGATAACCACAAATGAATGTATATTGTATATTTTCTTCTAAAGCATCTAGTGCAAGGACTGAAATCATCTAATTTCCATTGAAGATAACCTTTGTGTGTGCTTATCTCAAGTTTGGCCCAGAATTGAGCATCAGTGCAGAAAATAGCAAGCCCAAGTTTCACAAGGAGGTAAGTTTTTATATTTATTCTACTGTTTAAAGAAGAACTCCGGACAAAAATGTTATTTTCCTATGTAGTGTGGCTGTACCTGCACTGCATGGCCTAACTGCTTGTTTTGTCCAGGGGCGCAAAGAAAAGCTATTCTTATTCGATCCTTCGATCCTCCAGAAAACAGATCTGCGGGAAAAGGTAGTTGAACTGTATAAAACAGGAAAGGGATATAAAAAGATACCCAAGGAATTGAGAATGCCAATCAGCAGTGTTCAAACTCTAATCAAGAAGTGGAAAATGAGGGGTTCTGTTGAAACCAAACCACGGTCAGGTAGACCAACTAAAATTTCAGCCACAACTGCCAGGAAAATAGTTTGGGATGCAAAGAAAAACCCACAAATAACTTCAGGTGAAATACAGAACTCTCTGAAAACATGTGGTGTGGCTGTTTCAAGATGCACAATAAGGAGGCACTTGAAGAAAGATGGGCTGCATGGTCGAGACGCCAGAAGAAAGCCATTACTACGCAAATGCCACAAAGTATCCCACCTACAATACGCCAAACAGCACAGAGACAAACCTCAAACCTTCTGGCACAAAGTCATTTGGAGTGATGAGACCAAAATTTATCTTTTTGGCCACAACCATAAACGCTACATTTGGAGTGAAGTCAACAAGGCCTATGATGAAAGGTCCACCATTCCTACTGTGAAACACGGAGGTGGATCGCTGATGTTTTGGGGATGTGTGAGCTACAAAGGCACAGGAAATTTGGTAAAAATTGATGGCAAGATGAATGCAGTATGTTATCAAAAAATACTGGAGGAACATTTGCATTCATCAGCCAGGAAGCTGCGCATGGGACGTACTTGGACATTCCAACATGACAATAATCCAAACGACAAGTCCAAGTCGACTTGTCATTGGCTACAGCAGAATAAAGTGAAGGTTCTGGAGTGGCCATTTCAGTCTCCTGACCTCAATATCATTGAGCCACTCTGGGGAGATCTCAAACGTGCCGTTCATGCAAGACAGCCCAAGAATTTACAGGAACTGGAGGCTTTTTGCCAAGAGGAATGGGCAGCTTTACCACCTGAGAAGATAAAGAGCCTCATCCACAAATACCACAAAAGGCTTCAAGCTGTCATTGATGTTAAAGGGGGCAATACACGGTATTAAGAACTGGGGTATGTAAACTTTTGATCAGGGTCATTTGGGTAGTTTCTGTTGCCATTATGATTTAAAAAGAGTAAACACAGTTGATTGATAATAAATGGCTTCAGCCAAACACTAACCATGAGTGAAAGAAAAGTTTTTGTGTTATTCATATTCATATTGGGTGGGCTCCCCACAAAGGGTGTCCGAGGAGTGCCTGTTGTGGTATATAATTATTTTTTAATATTCAAAGCAAACTCAACCATCCATGTCTCCATGCTTTCTTTTGCTAAGAAATCACTTTGAAAGTCAATTCCCTAGCATTTCCTCGCCTCTGCCATCTTGAGTAAGTGAAGATGATTCATGTGGCATTGACTTTTGAGACGTATGACCTAATTTTGGCCTAGGCCAGAAACCAGGAAGCAACAGAGGAAATGTAAAAACAAAAGTTCAAAACAAGTAAACATATTATCTATCCTATTTATTCACTAATGCTAGCAGCATAAGGATTAAAAATGGTTACCGTTGATTGATAGAGTGTAGTTCAGCTTTAAAATTATATTAATTTCTTAATATTTATTATTAATGTAGCGCTACCCCCAGTTAAGAGAGCCGCTGGTTTGTTTTGGGTCCCTGAGTACAGCTCCACCAACCCCCGGCAATTTGGCTCCTACCCGCTCTGGCACAGTTAGTAAAGGGGTACGTCCCTATGCACATAAAACTTAGCTTATACTCTAAGTGTAATTGGTATGAACTCACAAGCAGACTGCTGAAATAAGAATAACTGGCTTTACTTTGGCAGTAAGGAAAAAGAATAGCAACATGCATTTGAACATATATCTTACAATACTTTAGCAGGTCCCTGCAATATGCACTTTAACATGTACACAGGTATATCAAACTAACAATGGGGAACGGAGCGCCAAGTGTGGCGACCGTCTGCTATACACCCCTGAGGTGCAATAAATCTATCTGCGCCTACCTAACGGACCAGGCCTGATCCCTAGCAATAGAGCTCAGTCCTTGTACTAGTACAGTGTTCTTCACCGGCAATAAATCTGTAGAGGTGGTGCACATGTAGCTTTAAATGGTGTCATTTGTAATCCACAAAAATAACATTGCTGCTCTGAGGTAAATTGCGCCTAGGCAGTTCAGTAGGCATAAAACGTGTGTATCAATGCAGGATTGAGCCTTCCGGCTCTCTCACCAATCCTTGGGGTACCGTCCTCCGATCCGGTCCCTCCAATGGTGGCTCTGGTCTCTTCAATGGCGGTGTCCGGTCTCCTCAGTCACAGCCCTGCACTCCGGTCATCAGCTCCGTCCGACCGACAGTAAGGGGAAGTCTCCGCTCCGCTGCTGTGGACTCTGAGGGGTGAGAGTCTCACTCCATCGGCTGCAAGGCCCAGGCTTCAGGCCTTCAGCTCCGGTCCGCACAGGTGTCTCTGCTGGCTGCAGTCTCCGCGTCACACGCTCTGTCAGCAGAGGCAGGCCAGTCCTGTCAGGCCTCAGAAGAGGAAGTGTCCCAAGAGGAAGAGGCGGTCTCCGCTCTTCCCTTTTATAATCTCCCCCAGCAGCCTCCCGGGCGGAAGTCAGCAGCCCGGGGGCCTGGGGAATCATGGGAGATGTAGTCTCTACCAGAAAAAGGGGTAGAACCCCGCTACACACTCCCCCCACTTTGAATCTTTGGTCCCCAAAGATAGTGCTCAAACTACAAACTTTTTCGGGAACAACATTTTCACATAATTTGGACAGAGGAGCTTCCCACCAATTGGCATGAGATGGGGAGCTGTCCTGTCGACAGGTCACTTCAGTGTGTGCGACCTGCTTAACTGTGCCAGAGAGTGAGCTGGGGTTGCCCTCCACTAAATGAACAGCGGAGGAGTCAGGGCTTTCAGCACTTCTCCTTGCTGTAGTAACAGAGTCCTCTGAACTTTCTCCCATCTTGGGGTAAGTTAGCTTCTTGGGAGGCTTCACACTCCTGCGAGCTCTCTGCTCTCTTGGAACTTCTTCAGGAACACATTCTGGCAACATCTCTGGTTCTGGAACATCTTCTTCTTGTTCTGGGTAGAGGCCAGGGATGTCTTCCCAGCACTCAGGCACATCACTGAATGGCACAAACTCTGTGGCTTCTGGGTTCAATGTGTTATCTTCCACATCTTCAGTAGGTGGAAGATCTATGGCGGAACTTCCTGGGGTTGAGGAAGGCCATAGCCATTCAAGTTCTCCTCTTTCTTCCTCAGGTTGGGGGTCCTGTCCACCCCTAACTTGGGATGTCTGAGACCTAGTATTAGGCCTGGGGGTATCCAGAATGGAAACAGATTCAGGTACATCTCTCGCTGGAGGCATTCTGACTGCTTCAGTGAGTGGGAGCAAATGATTTCTATGCCAGGTCTTCAAAGGCCCCAATCTTCCTTCTGGCTTCAACTTGTAGACAGGCAATCCTGGAAGTTTCCTACAGATGATATATGGCTCTGATCTCCATCTATCAGCAATCTTGTGTTTCCCAGGGATCCCTAGGTTGCGTAACAGTACACGGTCCCCAGGCTGTAGGTCCTGTACTCTAACTTTCAAATCAAAGTTCCTCTTATTTCGGGCCCCTCTCTGGTCAGAGGCCGCTTGAGCTTTTTCATAAGCTATCTTCAGACTGCGCCTCAGTCTGTCCACATATCCTTTGTGGGAGGCAGCAGAGGCATGGTCTAAGGAAATGCCGAAGGCCAAATCCACTGGCAATCTTGCTTCTCTCCCAAACATAAGTCGGTAAGGGGAAAAACCTGTCACATCACTTGTTGTACAGTTGTAAGCATGCACTAGAGCTGAAATGTGTTGACTCCAATGTTGCTTCTTCTCTGTTTCTAGAGTTCCCAACATGTTCAATAGGGTCCTGTTGAACCTTTCAGGCTGGGCATCACCTTGAGGGTGATAGGGTGTAGTTCTATTCTTCTCTACTCCCAGAGAATCTAGTAGTTTCCTGATCAGGCGACTCTCAAAGTCCCTTCCTTGGTCTGAATGGATTCTCTGTGGCAGTCCATAGTGAACAAAGTACTTCTCCAATAGTACCTTGGCTACTGTAGAGGCCTTCTGGTCCTTGGTTGGGAAAGCCTGAGCATAACGGGTGAAATGGTCGGTTACCACCAGAACATTTCCCAATCCGCTCAAATCGGGTTCAAGGCAGAGAAAATCAATGCATACCAGATCCATTGGGCCTTCACTTTGTAGGTGGCCCATTGGGGCAGCTTGATGGGGTAAAGTCTTCCTCTGAATGCATCTTGCACAGGAATGGCAATACTCCTCCACTTCGGCCCTCATGCAGGGCCAATAAAACCGGTCTCTGACAAGTTGGAAGGTTCTCTCTGCTCCCAAGTGACCATGCTGGTCATGTAAGGCAATCAGCACAGTCTCTCGATGCTTTCCCGGGAGAAACAACTGCCACTTGTCTTCTGGTCCATCAGAGGGGCCCCTTCGGTAGACTACCCCCTGATGCACCTGTAACTTGTCCAACTCTCTCCTCAGTAGGCGAGCTTCTTTAGAAGGGTGAAGGCGAAGTCCCTCTGGACTCTTGTCTTCCAGGGCTTCCAGGACCAATCTCCCCATGGGATCTTCCAATTGGTCACACCTTAGCTCCTTCTTGGACAGCTTCGGCAGACACTCTTCTGCCAGTTGAGTTACCCCACAGTAACACTTTGGGACTCCCACTGTGGTAACTCCTATCTCTTCAGCTCTGGATCCTCCTCTGGCTTGGAGTTCAGCCCCTTGGCAGAGGGCTCGCACTCCATCTGGTGCCACTTGGGTCCAGTCTTCCCAATCGTCGACCACGACATGGGATCTTCGGGACAGGGCATCTGCATCCCTATTTCCAGCCCCTGGTCTGTACTTGAGGCTGAAATTGAATCCAGACAACGCCGCCAACCATCTGTGTCCAGTTGCATCCAGCTTGGCGGTGGTGAATAGATAAGTCAAGGGGTTGTTATCTGTCTTTACAGTAAACTCGGCCCCATACAAGTAGTCTCTCAACTTGTCAACAACTGCCCATTTGAGGGCTAAGAACTCCAACTTGTGGGTGGGATAGTTCTTCTCGGAGGGGGTCAGGCTCCGGCTCACATAGGCCACTGGTCGTAGCTGGTCTTCATGCTCCTGGTAGAGTACTCCACCTAGGCCCTCATGGCTGGCATCAACATGTAGCTCATAGGGTCTAGTGGGATCAGCATAGGCCAAAACTGGGGCTGTGGTGAGACTTCTCTTCAAGGTTCTGAAAGCCTCTTCACACCTTGAGTTCCACTGGTCTTGGACTGATTCACCGGGCCTCCTAGGCCCTATTCCATCCTCCTCTCCTTCTGTCTTCAGCAGCTCGTTGAGGGGTTTGGCAATGCGGGCGAATCCATCCACAAACCTGCGGTAGTAGGAGCAGAACCCCAAGAAAGATCGAAGTTCTGTAACTGTTGTGGGCCTTGGCCACGAAGTAACTGCCTCCAACTTCTCAGGGTCTGTGGCCACTCCTTTTTCAGACACTATGTGTCCCAGATAGTTCACAGAAGACTGATAGAACCGACACTTCTCTGGAGAAAGTTTAAGTCCCTCTTCACTGAGCCTCTTCAGTACTTTCTCCAGCCTGGCTTCATGTTCTTCCAAAGTCTTTCCAAAGACAATGACATCGTCCAGGTACACAAGGACTTCTATGAGGTTCATGTCTCCAACTGTCCTTTCCATTAGGCGTTGAAACGTAGCAGGAGCTCCAGATAGGCCCTGAGGCATCCTGTTGAACTCAAAGAATCCCACTGGGGTTATGAAGGCAGTCTTTTCTCTATCTTCTGGATGCATGGGGATCTGGTAATACCCACTCTTGAGGTCCATCACACTGAACCACTTAGCTCCAGATAAACTCTGCAAGGCATCCTCTATCCTTGGTGTGGTGTACTGGTCAGGAATGGTCCTCCTGTTGAGAGTTCTGTAGTCAATGCACAGTCTCAATGACCCATTCTTCTTTCTGACTACCACAATTGGAGAGGCGTAGGGGCTTCTGGACTCCCTAATCACTCCCGTCTTCTTCAATTCCGCAAGCTGCTCCCTCAGATCCTCCAGATCTGCTAGCGGGACTCGCCTCACTCTTTCTCTGAATGGCTTGTCCTCTTGCATGCGGATTCGATGGGTGGCACTCTTCGCACACCCCACATCAAACTCATCTTTGGAGAAAATCTTCTCCCATCTGGTCAGCTGGGCCTTGGCTCTCTCTTTCCAAGCTCCAGGTAGGTTTGGGTTTTCCATGGAGAGTTTCTTCCAAACATCTTCTCCTTCACCCGTCCCCTTCACTTCTGACCAGCCAACTGGGACAGCAGGACTCACCTGTCCCAGAAGCATCCTGGCAGGGATCTCCACAGGCCTCTCTGTGGGGTTCCTCACACTGACAGGGACTTTTCCTCTAGCCTTCTTCAGGTCCTTCAATGATATTACTTCTGGTATCACTTCCAGACCTGAGTGACCCTCCATTGGGTCAGGTTCCAACATCACAAAGGGGCCAGGCTGCTCCCAGGTAAGTTTCACCGTGGCTCTCATGCAGGTCACCTCTCCAGGCTGTAACACTGTTCCTTCTTTTCCAAGCCTCCATACCCTTCCTATCCCCTCACTTGGGGTCCTCTGCTCTAGGACCAACCGCTGGTAGGCTGCCTTCAGCATGGGATGGATCTTGGGAGTTGAAAGATTCTCTTTCTTCACCAAGGGGGTCAGAAGCCTTCTGACCAGGTCCGTGTTCGTCCCTATGATCAAGGACGTCTTGCTGGTTCCTGGTGGGCGGGGACACACCACTGCTAAGGTGTCGAACACTTCAGACTTCCCAGCTACGGATGGGTCAAACGTCAATCTGATGGGTAAGTATCCATCATAGGGGAAACTCTGGGTTCCCAATCCCCTTATCTCCAACTCTTCTATCTTCTGTATTGGCAGATGACTCAGGTATCTGTCATAGAAGTCCCTGTACAACAGGGTCACTTGTGCTCCAGTGTCCAGGAGGGCCTTCGTGTACACTCCTTCCACTTGGATGGGTACAGTAGGGGATGGACCAACTAGCTCCTCTGGGTAGGGCCTAGTTGATGCTGTCCTCTTCTTTGGACTCTTTGCTTTGCCAGCACTTGATTTGCACTTGCTCCTTTCTTGAGCCTGGTATGCATTGATCTTCTCCCTCTTAGTGGGAGTATGAACCCGTTGAGGGACATTGTTATCTCTCACTTGCAAGGGTTGTTGCTTTGGGGTGCTGTGTCTCTTCGGAGGGGTCTTGCCCCCTTTCTCTGGAGTGCACCTTGGTTGAGGATCCCTGGGCCCCTTCTGAGGGGTTTGGTCTCCTCGCTTTCTCTTCTTGTTACGCTTCTTGGAGCTCCCAGAAGGTGATGGGCACCCGGTTGACTCCTTCACCGGGGCCCTTTGGCGTTTCCCGCCGGCTGGCGGCTTTCTGCCTTCTTCTTCTTGGGACTGGAACATACAGCTGCAATATGACCAATTCCTCCACAATTAAAGCAAATCATCTCACCGTAGTCAGGTGGGGATGCTGGTGCTGGGACAGCTGGAAACAATTCCCTCCTGCTTGTTTCCTTCTTGGGACTGGGCGTCTCTTTCGCCACTAGAGATGTCAGTATCTCCATCATCTGGGACATCTGCAACTTCAGGGCATCTACCTCTGTGTCTCTTTCAGGGGTTAAGGCCGACCTGACCGTGGCCACTGGAAGTTTGGTAGACCCCATCACTTGCTTCTCCCTTTTCTCTTCCAACATGGCCTCTTCTTCTCTGACCATTCGGATGAGGTCAGAGTAGTCCAGGCTCTTCCCATCCTGCCGGGTACGTAGAATTAGTGCGACAGGGTCCAAGGGTTGGGCTCCCCTCATCACCTGCTGGGCACGGGCTTCATCTACCTTCCCTGGATCTATCCCCTTCTTCAGGATAATCCTATGCAGGATCTTGTCTATGCGTCCCATGTACTCTGACAGCTTCTCCCCCGTCTTCTGGTAACAGTGTTCCAGTTGATAGGTAAGTTCTGTGACTTTTTCTGTCCCACCAAACACACCTTCCAGGATGTCTATGTAGTCCTGGGCAGTGCAATCCTTTTTACTGGTCTTCAGATTGCGTATGGCCTCTAAGGCAGGTCCTTTTAGGCTTTCAACAATCCTTTGCTTCTTTCGGCCCTCTGAGACCTCCCATTCTTCTAGGGCCTGCGTGGCACCATCTAACCACTCTTCAAATCCCTCTTCTCCCGAGGGTACAGGTGTCCTCCCTGAAAACATCCGGAGTTTCCTGTATCCCGACATTGGGTAATCCCCGGGGTCTCTTCTGCACTGGGTTACAATTTCCCCTAGGACAGCACACAGTTCTGCACTAAGAGTAGTGTGTGTGGGTGCGGGACTTTCCGCGCCCTTCTGCTCCTCCTTCTTTGGGGATAGAATGGCTTTCATAGGAGAGTAGTCTCCCTTCCGCGGCAGCGCATGCAGCAATTGGTAGTGCTGACCATTCGGTGCCTGTATGCTTTGGCTCCTGAACTGTTCTGGAGTCTCTTCCTTCCATTCTATTAAGGCGTATGTGTACCCAGCATCATTTCTCATGTCCATTATCCATGACTTCTCGCATGGGGATAATGACATTATGAGCTGCTTCACTGCCTCTCTCTGCCATATCCCTGGCAGTTCAATGACTGCTGCTGCGGCTGGGTCAGCGGCCCATGTTGCAGACCACCGTCCCACTTCTATTGGGTCCATGCCGGCACCTTCTGGCGGCTTTTCCCGCTGACTCAGGATCCCGTACGAGCCCCCACGTGTAGCGCTACCCCCAGTTAAGAGAGCCGCTGGTTTGTTTTGGGTCCCTGAGTACAGCTCCACCAACCCCCGGCAATTTGGCTCCTACCCGCTCTGGCACAGTTAGTAAAGGGGTACGTCCCTATGCACATAAAACTTAGCTTATACTCTAAGTGTAATTGGTATGAACTCACAAGCAGACTGCTGAAATAAGAATAACTGGCTTTACTTTGGCAGTAAGGAAAAAGAATAGCAACATGCATTTGAACATATATCTTACAATACTTTAGCAGGTCCCTGCAATATGCACTTTAACATGTACACAGGTATATCAAACTAACAATGGGGAACGGAGCGCCAAGTGTGGCGACCGTCTGCTATACACCCCTGAGGTGCAATAAATCTATCTGCGCCTACCTAACGGACCAGGCCTGATCCCTAGCAATAGAGCTCAGTCCTTGTACTAGTACAGTGTTCTTCACCGGCAATAAATCTGTAGAGGTGGTGCACATGTAGCTTTAAATGGTGTCATTTGTAATCCACAAAAATAACATTGCTGCTCTGAGGTAAATTGCGCCTAGGCAGTTCAGTAGGCATAAAACGTGTGTATCAATGCAGGATTGAGCCTTCCGGCTCTCTCACCAATCCTTGGGGTACCGTCCTCCGATCCGGTCCCTCCAATGGTGGCTCTGGTCTCTTCAATGGCGGCGTCCGGTCTCCTCAGTCACAGCCCTGCACTCCGGTCATCAGCTCCGTCCGACCGACAGTAAGGGGAAGTCTCCGCTCCGCTGCTGTGGACTCTGAGGGGTGAGAGTCTCACTCCATCGGCTGCAAGGCCCAGGCTTCAGGCCTTCAGCTCCGGTCCGCACAGGTGTCTCTGCTGGCTGCAGTCTCCGCGTCACACGCTCTGTCAGCAGAGGCAGGCCAGTCCTGTCAGGCCTCAGAAGAGGAAGTGTCCCAAGAGGAAGAGGCGGTCTCCGCTCTTCCCTTTTATAATCTCCCCCAGCAGCCTCCCGGGCGGAAGTCAGCAGCCCGGGGGCCTGGGGAATCATGGGAGATGTAGTCTCTACCAGAAAAAGGGGTAGAACCCCGCTACATTAATATTAAGTTATATATAATTAAGTTATATCGATTTTCAAATGTATTATTAATTAATACTGTTAATATGATGCTGTTAATATTAATAGTGAGTAGAAATAAAGGGGATGGGATGGGCAAGCTGAGGCTTTATCAGGATATATCAGTGCTTTGATCATGAGAATGGTCTTTTTTTTTGTTTTGTACTTGAAAATTCACTCTAACTAGATACCGAACGCCCGCAGCAGTTGCACTACGGCAAGTTGGCTCCCCTGCGCGAATCACCGCCATTGTACGTCGGGCGCGTACACTGCGATTTGTGGGCACGCGCCCATTCACGAGCGGGGAAGCCAACCAGTCCGCCGGACAATCCGACCGTGTGTGGGGCTCCAGCGGACTTTTTGTTCCCAAAAGTCCGGCGGACATAGTTTTAAGTTTTGACTTAAAATTGTCTGCTGGATTCCCGAGTCCGGCAGACAATCCCGCCGTCTGTGTGCTAGTCCACGGGACTTTTGAAATGAACGGACTTGCCGACACACCGTCGTAAAGTTCGTTCATTTTGAACGTGACTCCAGGTAGACGGGACTAGCAAAGGAAGTCAATGCCGCCGCCTCGATCGGCGACATTGACACCTCACTAGCCCCAGCACCTGGTATGGATTTAAAGGGGAATCCCTACGCCGTAAAAAACGGCGTGGGGGTCCCCCCAAATCCATATCAGACCCTTATCTGAGCACGCAGCCCAGCCTGTCAGGAAAGGGGGCGGGGACGAGCGAGCGCTCCCCCCCCCTCCTGAGCCGTACCAGGCCGCGTGCCCTCAACATGGGGGGTGCCCTGGGGAAAGGGGGGCCCTGCGGCCCCCCCACCTCAAAGCACCTTGTCCCCATGTTGATGAGGACAAGGGCCTCTTCCTGACAACCCTGGCCGTTGGTTGTCGGGCTCTGCGGGCGGGGGGCTTATCGGAATCCGGGAGCCCCCTTTAATAAGGGGGCCCCAGATACCGGCCCCCCACCCTATGTGAATGAGTATGGGGTACGATGTACCCCTACCCATTCACCTAAGGAAAAAAGTGTAAATAAAAAACGACACCATTTTTCAAATTACTTTATTGCACAGCTCCGGGGGTCTTCTTCCCTCTTGGGGGGTCTTCTCGCCGAACTCCTCCGCTATCTTCTGCTAGCTCTTTCACTAGTGGAGGAGCCGGCTTTCTCCTTCGTCGCCACCATCGTCGTTGTCGTCTGGGGGTCTTCTTCCGAAGAGGAAGCAGAAGCAGAAGGCGACGGCGACAGAAGCCTGGGCCACCGCTAGTAAAAGAGCTGAAAGAAGAAAGCGGAGGCCCGGCAAGAAGAACAGAAGAGTGGGACAGGACCCCCGAAGTCGGAAGAAGACCCCCAGACGACGGCGGCGACGAAGGAGAAAGCCGAACTCCTCCGCTAGTAAAAGAGCTAGCAGTAGATAGCGGAGGAGTCCGGCGAGAAGACCCCCCAAGACGGAGGAAGACCCCCGGAGCTGGGATTCCCCTTTAAATCCATACCAGGTGACAGGGCTAGCGAAGTGTCAATGTCGCCGATCGAGGCGGCGGCATTGACTTCCTTCGCTAGTCCCATCTACCTGGAGTCACGTTCTAAATGAACGGACTTTACTCCGTGTGTGGGGCAAGTCTGTTCATTTCAAAAGTCCGCGGACTTCCGCAAAAACTCCGGCGGATAATAAAGTCTGGGCGTGTGTGGGCAAGTCCACGCGTTTGGAAAGTCCGGCGGACCCCCGCTGGAAAGTCTGGCGGACTTAGTCGGATCGTGTGTATGGGGCTTTAGTGTAAACAAACAGATCCCCGTTCTGTCAGGCAAGGAGAGGCAGGTCGTCTGTTCCTAGTAATTAGGAATAACGATCTCTCTCCTCCTCCAATCAGCCCAGCCCCCATACATTTATAAACACCTCCCTAGGGAACACTTAACCCCTTGATCGCCGCCTAGTGTTAACCCCTTCCCTGCCAGTGACATTTATACAGGTAATTAGTGGCTATTTTTAGCTCTGATTGCTGTATAAATGTCAATGGTCCAGAGAAAGTGTCAAATGTTTACGATATTTCAGCCGCAATGTCGCAGTCCCACTAAAAATGGCAGATCGCTATAACTTTTGCACAAACCAATCAATATACGCTTAGTGCAATTTTTTTTACCAAAAATATGTAGAAGATTATATTTTGGCCTACACTGAGCAAGAAATTCGTTTTTTTACGTTTGTTTTGGATATTTATTATAGCAAAAAGTAAAAGATTTATTTGTGCAAAAAAAAGGATATCAATTTTGTTTGGGTACAAGGTCGCACAACCGCGCAATTGTCAGTTAAAGCGACACAGTGCCGTATCGCAAAAAATGGCCTGGTCATTAAAGGGGTTGTTAAGGTAAAAAAAAAAAAACATTTTAAATAACAAACATGTTATACTTACCTCCACTGTGCAGCTCTTTTTGCACAGAGTGGCCCCGAACCTGGTCTTCTGGGGTCCCTCGGCGGCTGTTTCAGCTCCTCCCCGCAAGAAATAACCACCTTCATGCGAGCTCTAATGGGGGTTAGTTCTTGCGGGCGCACTCCCGTGATTCAGCCGGCGGCTATAGCCGCTCACTGTATCACTCGGCCCCGCCCCCCCCCGGCGCACCGCATCATTGGATGTGATTGACAGCAGCGTGAGCCAATGGCTGCGCTGCTTTCAATCCATCCACTCTAGCCAATCAACAGCCAGGCTGAGCGGCGAAGAGGACATCGGGGGCGAGCACAGCAGGTAAACGGGCTCAGGTAAGTAAAATGGGGGGGGGGGCGTATTGTCGGTTGTTTTTTCACCTTTATGCATAGGATGCATTAAGGTGAAAAAAAACGCAAACCTTTACAACCCCTTTAAGGGGGGCAAATCCTTCCGGTCCTTAAGTGGTTAAAGTGCCTCCATTGTTTCTGAAAAAATGAAGAGGTGACTTAAAAGACACAATTAACACTTACCTGCCTGTGCTGCCAATCTTTGCATTTTACTCGTGTCAAACTTCCATGCCACATTTATTGGTCTGGACTTGTAGAGAGTGTCTTTGTTTTTTTTTTTGTTAAGCAATGACTATTGCTGTACATCTTGTTCTGATGTGTCTTGTTGCTGATTTGTGTGATTTGCCTTTATATTTCTTGTATAATACTCATGACAACTTTTAGCATCTGTAATGACAAGTAACTTGCGCTAATGATAGAGCCGACTTTTCCTGTCCCAAGTCATGGAAGCCTTGAGGCATGGAGCTGTCTTTAGCTATGACTGGATAGAGTCCCCATTCCCGTGTCAGAAGGTTGGAAGGTATATATACATGCGTGTTTATCTGTATACACAGAGATGTAATATTGAATGCCAGAAATCCCCTCAATATGAAACTGATACAACTGTCATCAATACCACTTCCCGGTAATATGACTAATATTGCTGTATGATGATTCTGAACTAAAAAACACCAATATTTAACAAGAGGCAAGTCAAGATAATATGACTAAGGCCCCTTTCACACTGGGGCGGGAGCCGCGGGTACGGTAAAGCAGCGCTATATTTAGCGCTGCTTTACCGTCGTTTTAGCCGCGGTATTCGGTTTTCGGTATTCGGTTTTACCCCCCGCGAGCGGCCGAAAAAAGGTTAAAATCCCCTGCAAAGCGCCCCGCCGTAGCGGCGCTTTGCGGCGGTATTGCCGCGGTATTACCGCGGTATCCCATTGAAATCAATGGGAAGGAGCGGTATAGGAGCAGTGAATACACCGCTCCTATACCACTCCAAAGATGCTGCTAGCAGGACTTTTTTTACCGTCCTGCTAGCGCACTGCTCCAGTGTGAAAGCCCGCCGACTTTCACACTGGAGTGAATGGGGCCGGTTTTTGTCAGGCGGTGTACAGGCGCTATTTTAGCGCTGTACCACCTGAAAACCGCCCCAGTGTGAAAGGGGCCTTATAGTCGGGGCTTTTTTCTCAGAGAATAGGAGCAGGAACTCCCCCTTTTTGACTCACCCCTTTTCTCCACCTCTACCCACCTCCGAGCACCCTCTACCTACCTCCCATTACTGCCCTTTTAGAAAATACAGAACCAAGTATAATTTTGTGGTGATAAGCAACAATAGGTCCCCCACCAGTAAGAATAGACCCCCCCTGCAAAAATAGATCCCCTCCAGGTAGAATAGATCTCTCAGCAGCCAGCATCAATAGACCCTGCAGCACACCCCAGCACCCCTTAGACCCCTTTCACACTTGGGCGTTTTTCAGGCGCTTTAGCATTAAAAAAAAGCGCCTGTAAAGCGCTTGAAAGCAGCCTCATCTGCAATCCCAATGTGAAAGCCTGAATGCTTTCACACTGAGACCTCTTGCACACTGGGGCGTTTTTCAGGCGCTTTAGCGTTAAAAAAAGCACCTGAAAGAAGCTTCATCTGCAATCCCAATGTGAAAGCCCGAATGCTTTCACACCGAGGCGCTGCGCTGGCCGGGCGTCAAAAAAAGTCCTGCAAGCAGCTTCTTTGCATCGCTCCTAAAGCGCCCCTTCCCATTGAAATCAATGGGAAGAGCCTGCAAAGCGCCTTCAAATTGTTTTTGGCAGCGGCGCTTTGTGGGTGCTTTTACCACTTTATTTGGCCACTATCAGGGGTTAAAATCGCCCCGCTAGCGCTTGAAAATGCTGGTAAAGCGCTGCTAGATTAAGCTGCGCTTTATCAGCGTTTTTCGGGCGCTGGCAGTGTGAAAGGGCTCTTAAAGCACTTGGGCTTTCCCATTGGGATTGCAGATGAGGCTTCTTTCAAGCGCTTTACAGGCGCTTTTTTTTTAACACTAAAATGCCCCAGTGTGAAAGAGGTCTTACTGTTACATACAGTCAGTGCTGGAGGTGCCAGAACTGCGTCCCCCCGCGTTCCCGCTGAAAAAAAGCCCAGCTAATAGTAAAGTACAGCGTTGCAGATCATTCCATCTTCCCACAGAAGGGTCTATTCTTATTAAAGTCCTGTGTATGTGGGGGGCAAAATAAAAAAACGCAAGTAGTACATCTCTGCAAAACATACACTTTCCCCCCATGTTTTATCCCATAACCTCTCGCCGACGGTGTAAAGCAAGAAAGGTGGACTTTAATGCCCAGCCGCCACATACACTATATTACCAAAAGTATTGGGACACCTGTCTTTACATGCACATGAACTTTAGGCCAGTTTCACACTGGAGCGGTGCGGGCGGCGACGGTAAAGCAGCGCTATAATTAGCGCTGACTTACCGTCGTTTTAGCCACGGTATGCGGCCGCTAGCGGGGCGGTTTTAACCCCCCCTAGCGGCCGAAAAAAAAAAAAGGGTTAAAACCCCCCGCTGGCGGTATCCCCGCGGTGACCCATTGATTTTAATGGGTAGGAGCGGTGAATACACCGCTCCAAATATGCTGCTAGCAGGACTTTTTTTACCGTCCTGCTAGTGCACCGCTCCAGTGTAAAAGCCATCCGGCTTTCACACTGGAGTGAAAGGACCCGCTTTTTTCAGGAGCTATACAGGCGCTATTTTTAGCAGTGTAGCTCCTGAAAAGCGCCCCATTGTGAAAGGGGCCTTAATGGCATCCCAGTCTTAATCCGCAGGGACACACAAATTGGACATTTTCACTTAGGCCCCTTTCACACGGGGCTGGCCGTTTTTACTACTCCGCTTGCTCAGGGGGGGGGGGGGGGGGTCGCTCCATTGATCCCCTCTGAGCCGGCAGATGACAAGTCCGTCTCTGCACCCTATGGGGGGGATCGGATGATTACGGACCGCCTGTCCATTTTCATCCGATCCGCCAGACGGATGGAAAATAGGAAATCCATCCGTCTGTATTTTGCAAATCGGATGTCAGCTGACATGTCACAGCTGACATCCGACGCTCCATAGAGCTGTATGGTGCGACCGTGCAGATCTGAACGGTGCGCACATGTGAAAGGGGCCTTAGGGGTGTACTCACTTTTGTTGCCAGCGGTTTGGACATTAATGGCCGTGTGTTGAGTTATTTTGAGAGGACAGCAAATTTACACCTATACTACCTGAGCAGAGCAGTGGGCGGTGCAGAGAAAGCTCCACCCACTACAGGCTGCCGATAGAAAACCACAGGAGGGGGCGGAGACAAGACCAGTCACGGTGCACAAGGTGGGAGAGCAGCAGTGACCGGTCTTTATAGACACACAGCTCTCCACTAATAAGACATGACTGTGGTATTGGACTACATGTGTTGAGGTGTAATGCAGCCAGTGTGTTGGGTCCTCTATATGGTCTGTACAGAGGTGTGTCCTGTGCCGGGCGGGTGAGGTGTGTCCTGTGTGTGGAGAACTCCGGGATCACACACAGCCCGCCTTCACATCACCTCACACGCTTCCAAGCCCAACATCGAGGGCTACCGCTAGCGTCCGCCCACCGCGCGTCGCCATTGGTCGAGCGGCCTGCCAGTCTGAAGTAACCGGGCGGCGATTGGCTGAGACGGGAGTGACTGGGCCTGGAGCTCACTTCCGCCTGGGTGTCAGTGGTGAAGCTGAGTGCCTGACAAGCGAAGCAGGTAAACAGAGCAGGCCTGAGGGGCTTTCGGGGTGGCAGGGGCCCCGACACTGGGCTGGAGGGTGGGTCGTATCATCTGTGACGGGGACATACACACCTGTGTGCAGCCAATGGCACAGGGAGACCTCCTGCGTGTGTTTACACTGGGGGACTACAGGTCCCAGAATGTGCTGTATTTACAGTGCAGCCTGTGATAGGACTAGAAGTCCCAGCATGCCCTACACTTCCATTGCAGCCTGTGATAGAACTACAGGTCCCAGCATGCCTTGCTCCTCTCTTGCAGCCTGTGATAGGACTAGAAGTCCCAGCATGCTCTGCACCTCTCTTGCAGCCTGTGATAGAACTACAAGTCCCGGCATGCTCTGCACCTCTCTTGCAGCCTGTGATAGAACTACAAGTCCCGGCATGCTCTGCACCTCTCTTGCAGCCTGTGATAGAACTACAAGTCCCGGCATGCTCTGCACCTCTCTTGCAGCCTGTGATAGAACTACAAGTCCCGGCATGCTCTGCACCTCTCTTGCGGCCTGTGATAGAACTACAAGTCCCGGCATGCTCTGCACCTCTCTTGCGGCCTGTGATAGAACTACAGGTCCCAGCATGCTCTGCACCTCTCTTGCAGCCTGTGATAGGACTACAAGTCCCAGCATGCTCTGCACCTCTCTTGCAGCCTGTGATAGAACTACAAGTCCCAGCATGCCCTGCACCTCTCTTGCAGCCTGTGATAGAACTACAAGTCCCAGCATGCCCTGCACCTCTCTTGCAGCCTGTGATAGGACTACAAGTCCCAGCATGCTCTGCACCTCTCTTGCAGCCTGTGATAGGACTACAAGTCCCAGCATGCTCTGCACCTCTCTTGCGGCCTGTGATAGAACTACAAGTCCCAGCATGCCCTGCACCTCTCTTGCGGCCTGTGATAGAACTATAAGTCCCAGCATGCTCTGCACCTCTCTTGCGGCCTGTGATAGAACTACAGGTCCCAGCATGCTCTGCACCTCTCTTGCGGCCTGTGATAGGACTACAAGTCCCAGCATGCTCTGCACCTCTCTTGCAGCCTGTGATAGGACTACAAGTCCCAGCATGCTCTGCACCTCTCTTGCAGCCTGTGATAGGACTACAAGTCCCAGCATGCTCTGCACCTCTCTTGCAGCCTGTGATAGGACTACAAGTCCCAGCATGCTCTGCACCTCTCTTGCAGCCTGTGATAGGACTACAAGTCCCAGCATGCCATGCACCTCTCTTGCAGCCTGTGATAGGACTACAAGTCCCAGCATGCCATGCACCTCTCTTGCAGCCTGTGATAGAACTACAAGCCCCAGCATGCTCGGCACCTCTCTTGCAGCCTGTGATAGAACTACAAGTCCCAGCATGCTCTGCACCTCTCTTGCAGCCTGTGATAGAACTACAAGTCCCAGCATGCTCTGCACCTCTCTTTCAGCCTGTGATAGAACTACAAGTCCCAGCATGCTCTGCACTTCCATTGCAGCCTGTGATAGAACTAAAAGTCCCAGTATGCCTGCCCTGCAGGATCATTGCAGCCTGTGATAGAACTACAGGTCCCAGCATGCTCTGCACCTCTCTTGCAGCCTGTGATAGGACTACAAGTGTCAGCATGCTGTGCACTTTTATTGCAGCCTGTGATAGGACTACAAGTCCCAGTATGCCTGCCCTGCAGGATCATTGCAGCCTGTGATAGGACTACAAGTTCCAGCATGCCTTGCTCCTCTGCTGCAGCCTGTGATAGAACTACATGTCCCAGCATGAATGCTCTGCACTTTCATTGTAGCCTAGGTTCCTGGGCTAGAACTACAAGTTCCAGCATGCTTTGCGTTTCTATTGCAGCTTGGGGTCCTGAGTGGCTTGGCCGGAACTACAAGTCCCAGCATGCCGTGCCACTTCATTATAGCCTGTGATAGAACTTCAAGTGCCAGCAGGCTCTGCAGAATCATTGCAGCCTGTAATAGAACTACAAGTCCCATGGTGCTTTGCATGTCTGTTACAGCCCGGAGTCCTGAGTAGCTGGGTTTGAACTACATGTCCCAGCATATGCTGCACCTACATTACAGCCTGTAATAGAACTACAATTCCCAGCATGTGCTGCACATTCATTACAGCCTGTGATAGAAATCCCGACATGCCCCGCACCTCCATGAACACCATGGGCTCCTGGGTATCTGGGCTGGGACTACAAGTCACAGCATGCACTGCAGAGATGCTCCTGTCATCCAGAGTAAGAAACCAGGAACACAGGTGGTGTTGTTTCCCATAGCAACCAGTTAGATACTTTTTTTTTCTTTTTCTCCCGGAGAATATGAGATGTGATTGGTCAATAGAAGTGCACTTTTCCTCTGATTGATTTAAACTTTAAAATAACACAATCTGTTTAAGTGTTCGGTCAGATCTAACAACTCATAGGAATGGTTTTCTATCATGGTCAGTCTTCAGGCCGCCATGTGTAATGTCTTCATGGAGAAGAGCCTGAAAACCTATAGAGGGCTCAGAATTATGATGGACCCATAACTGTGATTGGATGGTTTGGAGTGATGTGGGTACAATGTTGCCGGTTGGTTTGGAGTGATGTGGATACAATGTTGCCGGATGGTTTGGAGTGATGCGGATACAATGTTTCCGGATGGTTTGGAGTGATGTGGATACAATTTTGCCGGATGGTTTGGAGTGATGTGGATACAATTTTGCCGGATGGTTTGGAGTGATGTGGATACAATGTTGCCGGATGGTTTGGAGTGATGTGGATACAATGTTGCCGGATGGTTTGGAGTGATGTGGATACAATGTTGCCGGTTGGTTTGGAGTGATGTGGATACAATGTTGCCGGATGGTTTGGAGTGATGTGGATACAATGTTGCCGGTTGGTTTGGAGTGATGCGGATACAATGTTGCCGGATGGTTTGGAGTGATGTGGATACAATGTTGCCGGATGGTTTGGAGTGATGTGGATACAATGTTGCCGGATGGTTTGGAGTGATGTGGATACAATGTTGCCGGATGGTTTGGAGTGATGTGGATACAATGTTGCCGGATGGTTTGGAGTGATGCGGATACAATGTTGCCGGATGGTTTGGAGTGATGCGGATACAATGTTGCCGGATGGTTTGGAGTGATGCGGATACAATGTTGCCGGATGGTTTGGAGTGATGCGGATACAATGTTGCCGGATGGTTTGGAGGGATGTGGATACAATGTTGCCGGTTGGTTTGGAGTGATGTGGATACAATGTTGCCGGATGGTTTGGAGTGATGTGGATACAATGTTGCCGGATGGTTTGGAGTGATGTGGATACAATGTTGCCGGTTGGTTTGGAGTGATGTGGATACAATGTTGCCGGATGGTTTGGAGTGATGTGGATACAATGTTGCCGGTTGGTTTGGAGTGATGCGGATACAATGTTGCCGGATGGTTTGGAGTGATGTGGATACAATGTTGCCGGATGGTTTGGAGTGATGTGGATACAATTTTGCCGGATGGTTTGGAGTGATGTGGATACAATGTTGCCGGATGGTTTGGAGGGATGTGGATACAATGTTGCCGGATGGTTTGGAGTGATGTGGATACAATGTTGCCGGTTGGTTTGGAGTGATGTGGATACAATGTTGCCGGATGGTTTGGAGTGATGTGGATACAATGTTGCCGGTTGGTTTGGAGTGATGCGGATACAATGTTGCCGGATGGTTTGGAGTGATGTGGATACAATGTTGCCGGATGGTTTGGAGTGATGTGGATACAATGTTGCCGGATGGTTTGGAGTGATGTGGATACAATGTTGCCGGATGGTTTGGAGTGATGTGGATACAATGTTGCCGGATGGTTTGGAGTGATGCGGATACAATGTTGCCGGATGGTTTGGAGTGATGCGGATACAATGTTGCCGGATGGTTTGGAGTGATGCGGATACAATGTTGCCGGATGGTTTGGAGTGATGCGGATACAATGTTGCCGGATGGTTTGGAGGGATGTGGATACAATGTTGCCGGTTGGTTTGGAGTGATGCGGATACAATGTTGCCGGATGGTTTGGAGTGATGTGGATACAATGTTGCCGGATGGTTTGGAGTGATGCGGATACAATGTTGCCGGATGGTTTGGAGTGATGTGGATACAATGTTGCCGGATGGTTTGGAGTGATGCGGATACAATGTTGCCGGATGGTTTGGAGTGATGCGGATACAATGTTGCCGGATGGTTTGGAGTGATGTGGCTACAATGTTGCCGGATGGTTTGGAGTGATGTGGCTACAATGTTGCCGGATGGTTTGGAGTGATGTGGCTACAATGTTGCCGGATGGTTTGGAGTGATGTGGCTACAATGTTGCCGGATGGTTTGGAGTGATGTGGCTACAATGTTGCCGGATGGTTTGGAGTGATGTGGATACAATTTTGCCGGTTGGTTTGGAGTGATGTGGATACAATGTTGCCGGATGGTTTGTAGTAGGGATGCACCGATAACATTTTTTATTTTTTATAGTACTTGCCGATACCTACCGCAACTGTTTTGTTTTCACTTCAGATGTGAGCAATGGTACAAAGCGTTGAAAAGTTATTTACAAATAAATAGATTATTTTTTCAATTTTGAGCTTTTTCAATGTGAAATGTGTAAATATATGTGTAAAAATATTCGCAAACAAAAAAAAAAAAAGTTTTAATTGTTTGTTTATCGTTTATAAAATGGACGTAGGCAAATAATTAAATAGAGGAGAATAAGCCGATAATAAGGGGTTAAACAGAGGAACATTTGTTCATCCCTTTTGATCTGCAGATGAAGAAACAGATTAAAAAAGAAACAATGTTTCCTTTTATTTTAGTGTTTTCAGTAGCTGAGCAATGTTGTTAATAAACATTGCCGGCGTTTTTTTTTTATTTATTTTTTTTACAGCTCCAATTACCGGACTTCTTTAACATTTCAGCTGTCAACAGGGGGAGACTCCACTGACAGCTCAAAGAACCGAGCCTGAAAGTATCGGTTTCAGGTATCGGTGCATTTGCACGAGTACCGATACTTGTGCAAACACTCGGTATTGGCACTGATACCAGTATCGGTGCAACCTTAGTTTGTAGTGATGTAGATGGATACAATGTTGCTGGATGGTTTGTAGTGATGAAGATGGATACAAAGTTACAATGGTAAGTGTAACTGAGCTGATCTCAAAAGTATTAAATATATTTTACCACAAAACACGTGACCACGTTTTATCTGCGATGCATCAAAGATTGGTGAGTGTCCATTTCAGAAGGTGGCGGTGTCTCACGAATTGGTGAAAAGTTTTCCAATCACGAATGTGAATTTGTGCACGTGGGATTCGGATGATCAACTTGTTGATTAATGGAACTGTTTATCTATTTGAACACATGATTTTTTATTTTAGTCATCACTATTTTGGATTACGTAAAATTTTATTTTTTATGTATTCATTATTTAACAATTTTTGATGTATGGCAGTTAAAATTTGGTCACGTGTTTTGTGATAAAATATATTTAATATTTTTAAGATCAGCGCAGTTACACTTTCCATTGTAACGTTTCTTAGCCCACACTATTGATGGGGCATTCATAACTGCAGCAGATCTAACATTTTAATTATTATTATTTATTTATTTTTTTTGTATAATCTTTATTTATTTTTGTATCGAAACATATAACAGGACATGTCCATCATTTTGCATAGAATGAAATCACTGACCCAACAGGGTCTGGCATAAGTGAACAGTATGTAAAAAAAAAAAAAGGTTGGACAAAGAGATAAATCTAACCAACAAAAGCGACACTTGTGGGTATTGTGTGGGTTGACCTGAGGGTCTTCCCCCAGAAGTGGGTTAAGGAATGCGCCTTGAGAATAGGAGTATGAACCTAACATTTCATTTTACAGACATTGGGGGTCATTTACGGAAGGCAAATCCACTTTGCACTACAAGTGCACTTGAAATTGCTCTGAAAGTGCACTTGAAGTGCAGTCGCTGTAAATCTGAGGGGCAGATAAAAATGAGGGGAAGCTCTGCTGATTTTATCATCCAATCATGTGCTAAAATGCTGTTTTTTTTGTTATTTTCCTTGCATGTCCCCCTCAGATCTACAGCGACTGCACCTCTAAAGGCCCGTACACACGATCGGACTTTTTGACAACAAACATGCAAATTGGCTGTTTTGGACCAACATCCAATCGTGTGTAAGCTCTATCGGACCAACTTTTTCAGTTTTTATCGGACTTTTGTTGGCTGTGCGAACAGACCAACTTTATGCCAACAAAAGTCTGATGGAGCAAAGTCTGATCGTGTGTACACAAAACCATCAGACTTTTGTACAAACCAATGCAGAACCAATGCAAAAGATCAGACAACAATACAGAAGTTGACCAAAGGTTGGCGGTAAAGAGCAGAAAAACAACGTGAGTTGGCTGAAAAAGTCCTGCTGTGTGTATGCAATACAAGTTCAGGGCCGACGCACTTTGTACAAAAATCCACGGGAAAGTTTGTACAAAGCCCTATCGTGTGTATCGAGGCTTTAGTGCACTTGCAGTGAAAAGTGGATTTTCCGTTAGTAAATAACCTCCAATGTCACATAGATACATATATTATTTGTGCTGGTGACACATTCTTTTAATAGATGGATACAATGTTGCTGGAAGGTTTCTAGTTATGTAGATGGTTACAATGTTTGCATGGTTTGTAGTGATATATAGATGGTAACAATCCAGTAATGATATTCATTGCTTACTTGTCAGATCCCCAGCACACTGACATCCTGAATAAACTGGGCTGTCTGAAGTTATGGTACTAGAATATTATTATTATTATTACCGGTATTATTTTTATAATACAGAATTTATATAGCACCAACAGTTTACGCAGCACTTTACAATATAAAAGGGAGACAGTACAATAACATACAAGGGGATTAAGATGGCCCTGTTCAGAAGAGCTTACAATCTAATAGCATTCCACTTTTTTTATTTCATTTGGGTAAATGAGACTTTTTTTTTTTTTTTTTTTTTTTTTTTTTTTTTTTACAGAACTTTTTTTTTTTTTTTTTGTATGGACCGCCTACTCTGGATTAGTTGGCAACCTTGTCACTAATAGGCCCTGGGAGTGCACCGCTCCAAAGTAATCACCTCTACTAATGCCGCGTACACGCGGACGGAATTTCCGATGGAAACAGAAGGGAGCTTTCCATCGGATTTTCCGACCGTGTGTATGCCCATCGGTCTTTTTCTATCGTCATTTCCGACGGACTTTAGATTGAGAGCCTGTTCTTAATTTTTCAGACGGAAAACCTTTCTATCTGATTTTTCGATCGTGTGTATGCAATTCCGACATGCAAAATTCCAACGCATGCTCGGAAGCAATTTGACGCATGCTCGGAAGCATTAAACTTCCCTTTTATAGTGCCATCCAAAGTGTTGTATGTTGTGGTGTTATTGCCTGTCGGAATTTGGTGTGACCGTGTGTAGGCAGGACAGTTTGAGCAAAAACCATCAGAGCTTTTTCCTGACGAGAATTGCAATCCAGTGTGCGCAGCATTAGAACAGCTGTCTCCGCAATCGGGCAGGGTGCTGGCTCTGTTTTGCAACAGAGATAATGGAAGAAATAGAACGCTGGATAGCCGCACTCCAAAAAAAGTTCACCTTTATTAAAAAAATGGATGTCAAAGCATCACAGGGCAATACAGACTAACTGCACAGCTGCTGACGCGTTTCACACCAGATATGGTGCTTAGTCATAGTCACTGCTAGGACTAAGCACCATATCTGGTGGGAAACGCGTCGGAGGCTGTGCAGTTAGTCTGTATTGCCCTGCGATGCTTTGATATCCATTTTGTAATAAAGGTGAACTTTTTTTGGAGTGCGGCTATCCAGCGTTCTATTTCTAATACTCATACCCTGTCAGGAGAATATGAACAGGTGATGGTTCAATAACAGTGGCGAGTTTTATGGGGCTGCGGATTTGTATAGAACACGGGATGTTCCCAGGAACCTATTGGTTTAACCACTTACCGACCGCTCACTGTGTATGTATGTATATGTATGTATGTATGTATGTGTATATATATATATATATATATATATATATATATATATATATATATATATATATATATATATATATATATATATATATATATATATATATATATATATATATATATATATGTATATATGTCATTTTTTTGAAGAGGGATATCTCGGTAACGGCAGCAGCTGCTGCCACAACCGAGGTATCCCTCTTTACAGTGAGCGGTTCGGTTTCCGATAATGGTGGTCTCTGCGGCGGATTCACCGCAAGATCACCGTTATCGGCAGCGGGAGAGGTGCCCCCCCTCCCACCGTTCTTCCGCCGCTTACCGGAGCCGTTGGCAGCGGCGGAGGCGATCGGGTCCTTTCAGTGCCTGGGTATAGAGACGAATGAGGCTAAGATGGCCCCCACTCATCTCTTTACCATAGGAGCGTGGAAGCGACGTCAAAACGTCACTTCCGCCCATACGTCTTAAAGGGGAATTTCCAAATGTCATTTTTTTTAAATTACATTTATTTTTTTTAATTTTTTTTTTTGCATTTAAGTCCAAATATGAGATCTGAGGACTTTTTGACCCCAGATCTCATATTTAAGAGGACCTGTCATGCTTTTTTCTATTACAAGGGATATTTACATTCCTTGTAATAGGAATAAAAGTGATCCATTTTTTTTTTTTTTTTTTGTAAACAGTGTATAAAATAAGAAAAAACAAAAAATGTTTTTGTTTAAAACACCCCGTCCCAACGAGCTCGGGCGCAGAAGCGAATGCATACGTGAGCAGCGCCCGCATATGAAAACGGTAGTCAAACCACACATGTGAGGTATCGCCGCGATCGGTAGAGCGAGAGCAATAATTCTAGCCATAGACCTCCTCTGTAACTCAAAAAATGCAACCTGTAGAATTTTTTTAAATGTCGCTTATGGAGATTTTTGAGGGTAAAAGTTTGACGCCATTCCACGAGCGGCCGCAATTTTGAAGCAGGACATGTTGGGTATCAATTTACTCGGCATAACATTATCTTTCACAATACAAAAAAAATTGGGCTAATTTTACTGTTTTTTTATTTATTTTTTTATTAAAAAAAAAAAGTATTGCAATGACTGCCATTTTATTCTCTAGGGTGTTAGAAAAAAAACAATATATAATGTTTGGGGGTTCTAAGTCATTTTCTAGCAAAAGAAACATGTAAACACCTAAAATCCAAAACGAGGCTGGTCTGGAAGTGGTTAAATAGAACATTCAGGCTAGATTCACTATCTATGTGCGCTGGGAAAGCCCACAAAATCGCATGCTTTCCCAACACACAGGGAAATGCACTGCACTTTAGCAAATGAGTGGGGGTGCCTCTAATTGTCATTGGCACCCCCCCCCCCCATGCATCTGCAAACACTCATCCTAATCCGAATGGTGCCGCAGCAGAATGTGGTTCTATGCAGCGCATTTTTAGAAAAGAAGCCCCGGCTTTTTTCTGTGTTTTTTCACATGTAGGGCAGTGTATTCAAATGATCGGACTTTCCTATGTGCAAGAGCATGCAGAGATGCACCCGTGCAAGCCATAGTGTCAACCAAGCCTTGGGGCCCGTCCACACCACCCTGCGTTGAGCTGTGTAGCGGATAGACGGGGCATTTTTGCTTTTGTGTGCCGTGTGTTCAGTTCCCACCACCGCAGTGAATACAAGTAGGGTGTTCTTATTACTAATACTGTGTTTGACACACCACAACACCGTGTACGGCTGTGCATAAATGTGAATGATCTGTCAGTTTGTGACATTTCAAAAAGATGAAGTTGAATAGTGTGATGTGATGTAATAAGCACATCACATTGTTCCCTTCACAGCGCACACCGGGGGCCTCTTCTGATATCGGGTCACGTTGTCATGCTGCGTACACGTCAATTTCCACATTTGCAGCCAAATTGGGATAACCTCTACTTTGTTTTTGTTACATGTTAACATTCATGTGGCAATTTAGAGGATGTTTAAAAATGTCTGCTTATCTTTTTACTTGCTGGTAAATCCTGCTGGGCTTTCCTCTTCTATGCATTGGGGTGTGCAGCCCAAAGCTCAAACACACACGTGTGTGTGTGTGTGTGTGTGTGTGTGTGTGTGTGTGTGTGTGTGTGTGTGTGTGTGTGTTACGCACCCCTTTTATAAATTAACATTTTTAAAGTGGTTGTAAACCCTTACAAATCACTTTGACCTACAGGTAAGCCTAGATTAAGGCTCACCTGTAGGTCCAAGAAATACACGGTTTGGGAGATATTTGCTAAAAGACAGACACCACTGTCTATGGAGCATGCCTTAGATAGCGGCGATATGCCGCTCGTGGCGGCTCCTGTGCTCATGCGTGGGAGTGATGTCATCGCGGCTCCGGCGAATCACAACGCCGGAGCAGCGAGACCCGGAAGTCACTCTGGGATACATGGCAGCGGTGAAGATGGAGGACCGATTTGGGGGCTTCGTTCTCAGGTAAGTTATTCATAATAAGCTAGTATGCTATGCATACTAGCTTATTATGCCTTTGCCTTGCAGGGTGCATTTTTTTTTTTTTTTTTTATTTATTTAATTTATTTTTTTATTGCCTTTACTTCCTCTTTTAAAATGTGTTAAAACATGGACAGCGTCAGTAGGCTGGTGGACTTTATCAGTGGGCAGTGCCAGTAGAGCAGTGGATGGTGTCATGAGAGAAGAGATTGTCAGGGCAGTGGACAATGTGTCAATAGTGTTTTTGTGTTTTTAATTAATAAAAAAAAAAAAACTGTAAAAATGTAATTAATTAAAAATAATTTTTTTTTACAGTTTTTTTTTTTTTTTTTTTTTTGTTTGTTTACAATCTATTTTTAGGAGCCCTATTGGGGGACAGAGATCCCCATTCCCTTCTCTGCAGCCTTAGCTACCCTGCACAGTGAAGGAATGGGAGATGCTCTGTGCTGAATTTCCTGTCCATTCACAAAATGAAGCATATTAAACACAGTTTGCTATACTTCAGTTCTGAAGAAACACAGTGAGTGATTAGTACCGATCACTCACTGTGTTCATTCAGAAAATGAGGGGTCGTTAAATGACATATTTACTGGCTCCATCTTGAATCAACCCCACAGCAGCCAGCAGGAGAGGATGGAAGGTTTCGCAGATTAGGTGTCCCATAGTTGCCCCCCTGGGAAGCCCTACACCACTAGTGTCTTCCAGAGAGTTCTCATAAACTGTGAAATCTCTGGGGAAATGGCTGTTTTTGTTTGGTCTCGTTTTTATAAAGTGCCATGGCTTAAGAAACATGAGTGTTAGTATAATGCCGCTAATACTGCTATAGACACAGATTAAGTATAAGCAATAACAAATGGGTCTCATGCAGTGCATGCACAAGATCTGGCTTTGTCATCATTGGTGGGCCGGCAGCAAAAAAAAATAAAAAATGCCAAATAAGTCGACAACCATTCAAAACGGCAGCACATGACTATAGGAGGAGGAGAAGAGGAGCTTTAGCATACAGCAACATATTTTTCTATGATCACTGCAATAATGGCGGCTTTTTCATATCCAGGCAAAGAGCCATGGGAGGGGGGTCCATTTTCAAGCATCAATGCTCGTTGTGCTGCGCTGAGAGTTGGGTGGGTTGAGGTGGCATTCACAATGAATGACATTGCATTGCACGGTACCGCAGCTACTGCAGTGAACAGGGCCTTGGGGTTCATTTAGACAGGTGGCATTTCCTAATGCCCCTCTGAAAAGTCATCTGCATTGGATCATTGTATAGAGGGCAATAGAGCAGCAGCTGCTGGGCATTCAGGAGGTGATACTGCCGACTCATGGATACCTTTTTTTATTTTTTTATTTATAGTTTTCAGCCAAATGGGAATACTGTGCCACACCTGCCAACCAAGTGCTTTCGCGGCACAGCCCCATGCACTTAAATACATTTTGCAGCAGTACCACCACCTTTAACACAACAGGCGGTATGTATTTTGCTGGCTGCAGTCGTGACTATGTGTACTAACATGGCCGCTGAACGTTTTAACTTGTGGCTAGACAGTCAGGGGCGGTAAAAGTGCTGCTCAGCTACACCCACCCCTTACCCAGCCTCATAAATTTTGGTCTTGGTGTACTTTCAGTGAGAGCTTGTTTAGGGTTTGTAGTGTCTACCTGCATGTGTTTACCAGCGTGCTCTTCCATATTGTTGTTGCATTCTTCTTGGAGATTTCTAGATGAGCCCCTAGAGACGAGGAAGATCAACCGCTCCAATGACTGAACAGCTGAGATAAGATATTGGCTATACCGGCATAGCATTGTTTTCAGTCAGTGGGCTTTCACATTGGAGCGGTGCGCTTGCAGGACGGTCCAAAAAGTCCTGCAAGCCCCATCTTTGGAGCGCTGTGTATTTAAAGCGCCCCTTCCCATTGAAAACAATGGGGCAGCGCTGCAAACCCGCTAGCAAAGCGCTGCTGCAACGGTGCTTTGCGGGCAGTTTTAACCCTTTTTCGACCGCTAGCGGGGTTAAAACTGCATTTTCCCCATGGAAGTATTGCAGTGCTTTGTATAGACGCTGGGGTTAATTTACTAAAACTGGAGAGTGCAAAATCTGGTTCCGCTCTGCATAGAAACCAATCGGCTTGTTCAGTTACACACACACACACTTTTAGCTCCAGGGCTTTTCCGGCACTTTCTGTTTACATGTAACAATCAGTATTGTTACATGTATTGCTAAACATTTCTTGGAACCCCCAAACATTATATATTTATTTTAACCACTTCAATACAGGGCTTTTAAACACCCTTCCTTACCAGAGCACTTTTTGCGATTCGGCACTGCGTCGCTTTAACTAACTATTGCTCGGTCGTGCGACGTTACACCCAAACAAAATTGATGTCCTTTTTTTCCCACAAATAGAGCTTTCTTTTGGTGGTATTTGATCACCTCTGCGGTTTTTATTTTTTGCGCTACAAATAAAAGAAGAGCGACAATTTTGAAAAAAAACACTATTTTTTACTTTTTGCTATAATAAATATCCCATTTTTTTAAAAAAAAAACTATTTTTTTCCTCAGTTCAGGCCGATACGTATTCTTCTACATATTTTTGGTAAAAAAAATCGCAATAAGCGTATATTGATCAGTTTGCGCAAAAGTTATAGCGTCTACAAAATAGGGGATAGATTTATTGAAATATTTTTTTTTTTTTTTTTTTTTTTTTTTTCGTGACTGCGACATTGCGGCGGACACTTCGGACACTTTTGACACATTTTTGGAACCATTCACATTTACACAGCGATCGTTGCTATAAAATTGCAATGATTACGGTGTAAATGTGACTGGCAGGGAAGGGGTTAACACTAGGGGGCGCTGCAGGGGTTAATGTGTTCCCTAATAGGAGTGATTCTAACTGTGGGGGGAGGGGACTCAAGGGGAGGAGACCGATCATGTGTTCCTCCGTACTGGGATCACATGATCGGTCTCCTCTCCGCTGACAGGACATGGCGCTGTGTGTTTACACACACAGCTCCACGGTCCCGCACGGTCCCGTTGTTTTAACGGGCAATCGCGGGTGCCCGGCGGACATCGCGGCTGCCGGGTACTCGCACCGGGTCCCGAGCGATGCCGCAGGTGGCCGGGAATGGGAGGACGTCATATGACGCCCACCCAGGATGGTAGATCCACCTTGTGGGCGTCATATGACTATGACGCGGTATTGAAGTGGTTAAAGCAGAAGCCCTAGAGCAGGGGGTAGGCAACCTCGGGCCCTCCAGCTGTGGTGAAACTACAAATCCCATCATTCTTCTGCCTCTAGGAGTCATGCCTGTGATTGTCAGGGTCTTGCAATGTCTCATGGGACATTGTGCCTACTCCTGCCCTAGAAAATAAATTGGTGGGTTTTGCAAATGTTACACAGTATTTGCGCAGCGGTTTTTCAAATGCAATTTTTTTTTTTTTTTGTAAAGGAACACTTTGCAAAAAAACATAACACATTTTTTTTTTGTAAAATATAAATGATAATGTTACACCGAGTAAATAGACACCAAACATGTTGTGCTTTAACCACTTGCCCACTGGGCACCTAAACCCCCTTCCTAACCGGAACAATTTTCAGCCCTCACACTTTGAAGGACAATTACTCATGCAACACTGTACCTATATGAATTTTTTTTTTGTTGTCCTTTTTTTTTTTTTTTTCATACAAATATTACTTTCTTTTGGTGGTATTTGATCACCTTCTGGGTTTTAAATTTTTGCGCTATAAATGAAAAAAGACTGGAAATGTTGTAAAATAAAAAAAAAAATGCATTTTTCTTCGTTTTTTTTTTTTTTTTTTTTTTTTTCTTTATGAATTTTGGCCACAATTTATACTGCTACTTATCTTTGGTAAAAAATAACCCAAATCAGTGTAAATCATATGGTCTCTGTGAAAGTTATAACGTCTACAAGCTATAGTGTCAATCATTGAAAATTGATCACACCTCTTGTATACATTCCTTGTACTTAAATAAAATACTTTTGACAAGAAAATTGATCACACCTGATGTACTGAAGGCCGAGTTACTAACAAGCCAGGACAGTTCAAATTCCCTCCCAAGTGACCCCTTTTTAGTAAGTAGACATTCCAAGGTATTTAGTAAGAGGCATGGTGAGTTTATTTTTTTTTTTGAGTAATTTTTTCCCACAGTTCTTTGCAAAAGTAAGATTTTTCTTTTCTTCATTATTTTTTTTTTTTTTTTTTTTTACAAAATTGTCATAACGGGTTATTTTTTTTTTTTTTTCTCACGTGGCTTATCCATACCACAAATTACACCCCAAAAACATTCTGCTACTCCTCCCGAGTATGGCAATACCACATGCGTGAGACTTCACCCAGGTCTGGGAGACCCGACGGTCCCGGAGATTCCCGGGTGCGTGATTCTGAGCAGACGGCATAGTACGCCCTCCCAGAGTTACCCTACCCCACTGTAGCCGTCATTTGGCTACGGCCCGGTCGGCAAGTGGTTAAAATCAACAGACAACATACATTTTACTATCCATAGACCCTTTTTACAGCCTTTACAGTTTTCCACTTTAGATTTACACAGGAGGTTTGGTGCTAGAATTACTGCCCATGATCTGACATTTGTGCTGATAACTCACATGTGTGGGACAATCAATGTTTGCGTGCGAGCACAGGGGGGCAGGAGCACTTCTATTTGTAATTTACTTTACTAATATTTTTTTTTTTTTTTAATTTATATTTTTTTTTATTTTTTACACTGTCCCTTTTTTTTAATCACTTTTGTTGCTTGTCACAAGGAATGTAAATATCCCTTGGGGCCATTTGAGGACAAAGTATGTTCCTGGAATGTGGCCCAGCGCCTTTGGCAGTTATATTTGATTCTGCGGGTACACTATACGCCAACAAGGCTGTTCTGCATGGGTCAGAGGGAAAGCCCTACCTGTACAAGATGCAGCAAGGATCATGGGGATTTGATTCACCTTATGTGGCATTGCCCAAAGCTACATCGATATTGGACGGGTGTTATCACTACAATAAACCAGGTGCTTCAGGTCCGGGTACCTAAGGTCCCAAAACAATGTTTAAGTTGGGTTCACACTTGGTGAATCTGGAATCCCCTTGAAAACAAATATCCCCCATTATCATTACACGGTGGGGTATACATTATTGGATTGGGACTATCATTGTTACCACATACACTGCAATTAGAATTTTGATTTATATTGTTTTGTACTCTTGCACATTATGAATGAATATTATTAGCGCTGCAAAAATTATTGTTTTTATGTTTTGAGTGTACATCTTTGCTAGCTGCTTTCTTTGCACCTGCCAGCGTATCTTTCTTCTTTTATATACATTTATTGTTTAAAGGGACAGTAAGCGCTCCTCTTAGGTGTGGTGTTTAAAGCGCATTTTCCAGTGCAATGCAGGGTCTGCATATACTGCCCAGGCACCCTCTCCCTGTATAAACCGGGGTAAGGTCAAGTATTGGACCCTATTCACACTTGGGGAACGGGGCAGTATGTGATTACCAGTGGGAGACTCAGTGGGGTTCCCTGCGATTAGCTGCAGGCAGGAAGCCCTATTAAAGTCAGTGGGGACCTTGCAGCATGTCCCCAACCTTTTTGGCACCAGGAACCGCTTTCATTCACAGCAGGCAATTTTTGCGGGGGGGGGGGGGGGTAGGGGATATTCAGAGTCTGTCCTCAGCCCCCCTTTACAGCACAGCCCCCCCCCCCCCTTTATATCAGTGTTTTCAGTTCCCCTTCACATCGCAGTGCTTCTTTGCATTAAAGAGGAACTGCAGTCTGCTCACATAATTTGTAATAAAAACATCTTTGCCATTCTGAAGCTTCCCTGCAACCACTTTACATATTTTTTTTATATATACAGTGGAACCTCTGATTACGAGCATAATCCGTTCCAGGAGAATGCTCGTAATCCAAAGTACTCGCATATCAAAGTGAGTTTTCCCTCTGAAGTCAATGGAAACGAAAATAATTTGTTCCGCATTGACTTCAATGGGATGCAATACTGCATGTGGCCAGAGGCGGGGGGCGCCGGAGAGCCTCGGAAAGCCTCGGAAATGGCCGAAAAGGTCCGAGTACACATTTCGGCTGACCTTGGCAAACCTCAGAAAGACTCCGTTCAAGAGCCTTTCCGAGGTTTGCCGAGGTCAGCCGAACTGGTCTCGGGCCTTTCCGGGCATTTCCGAGCGCTGTTTGACTCCGGCGCCCCCCACCTCAAGCCAAATGTGGTACTGCACACCGCTTTTGGCCTGAATCCTTTTTCTTTTTTTGCGAGACAACACTCGCAAACAGAGTTAAAATTTTTAGAAATACAGTGCTCATTAACCGCGTTACTCGCAAACCGAGGTTCCACTGTACTGTGATTCTGTACTTGGCAAATATGCTGCAGAAATCTCCCTCCACTAAGTCTGGCTGCAATCATTTTAACTGTGGGCAGCTGAAGCTGCTGCCTGTTAACTTCCTGTTTTTTCGCAGACACACACCTCCAGCTCTGCAGCTCTCATTGGCCCTCTTATGACTTGCCCCTCTCCCTTCCTGTTAAACTCTCAGGAGAGAGAGCTGTACAAGTCATTCATTCAGAGCTGTACATGATGTCATAATCCTAGGCCTTTTTACCAGACAAAAAACAGGAAGTGGGCTGTATAAGGAATTTACTGGCAAAGTTAAAACAACAAGGGCAGAAGATTTAATAGATGGAAAGATGAAAAATTTACTGAAGGTCCGCTTTAATGTAACGGGGACTGTTCTGTAAAGGGGGCGCTGTAATGTTTGCAGTGCAGTACCCTTTATATTACAGAGCCCCTAGCAATCCTAGCCTGCATACAGTGCCCTGCCCCCCTTCCTCTTTAACATGACACTTCCCTATTATGATGTGTGCCTCCCCTGCACAAGACTTGTACCTTTTTAACAGGGAGGAGGCTGTGATCAGTCTGTGCTTTTTTCTCCCGTCGCCCGCTCAATAATGTCATCCAATCAGCAGGCCGGGGGGAGGAGCTTTCTGATCTGCAGATTCTCCTACCCCCTGCCCTGCCGATTGGATGACATTGTTGGCCGAGTGGGCGGAGGACAAACTGGCATTGGCGCACAGCAGGAGGTGATCAGCGACCGCGGTCTGTGATAGCCCCGTGCGGACCGCAGTTGCCGCTCATCTCCTGCTGTGCAGCCCAAGCAGCGGCATCGGTCTGCTCTAACCGTTGTGGCCAATGTCAGTTTCCCATTTGCTTTTTATGGGTGACCCCGCTTAGTCTCTTGCGGGTAGTTGAAAACTCCCATGTTGACATTCCCATGTGAGTGGGGCTTAATACTTTCCCTTACATCCTGTTTTCCGCATCACCAGGCATGGTGCCTTCTTCTGTCAATATTCCTGAGATATTCCTTGTAGAAGCTTGCTGTACACACTGTTTCTATACAAGCTGAAGTGTGTGTGTGTGTGTGTGTGTGTGTGTGTGTGTGTGTGGTTCTGTGACGCCAGTGTGACATCTGTGCCGCGGTGCAGGCCGTCGCAGTTCCAGGATACGTTATTTGGAGCAAAGTGCTATGGTTTCCATTTTATGGCTCTGAGATAATTGTTTAATGACTTTATTGCCCCTGGCCTGCCTCCATAAAGCATGAGTAATCTAGTAAAATGTATCTAGCTTTTCAAATTGCAAAGCAATTCACGAACCATTGAAACTAAACGGTTGTTGTAGTTTTATAGAAGTTCCTGCTCAAATTCAGCTTGGCATTCTGAGTCTTGTGGTTCCACAGCAGCCAAATGGTGTTTTGCTTAGTGCTGCACCCACATGGTCCGAGGTGTGTTGAGAACAGAGCGGAGTGTCCATGAACATTCCCACCCGTGGTCAGCGCTGAGAATGTATGTTGTCCCATGGAATGGACCTCAAACTATCAGTGGAGAAATGGAAAATCCCTAGGACTGTGGACAACCAGGCCAGGAAAGCTAGTAGTAGTAGTAGGTTCTATAGCCTGTATAGTGGTGTCCCTCTGATAAATCTTTTAACCATAAATCATTTAATATAGCTTTCTCTATTAGCCCTAACCTATTAGTGCCACCTTACTCAGTGTATTCTTATATCACATAGTGTATAGATAGTGTGCAAAGGAATGATCTTTGGTCTGTAAATGAGGTCAGTTTAAAGAGGTGTGCCCATCAAAAAAAAATAAAAAAATTAAAAGTCAGCAGCCACAAATACTGCAGCTGCTGACTTTTAAGTATCGGACACTTACCTGTCCCAGGGTCCAGCGATGCGGGGGAACGATGCCCCCCCCCTTGTTCTCTGCTCGGCGCCGGCATCCTTACTGTTTGCACCCGGCTGTGGCTTCACAGCCGGGCACCCACTGCGCATGCGCGAGCGACGCCGCAGATCGTGATACGCCGCACAGTCATCTGGGACCTGTCACGTGTCCCAGATGACTGACTGCTGAGGGGAAGTGACGATTCTAGACCGGGCTGAGGAAGAGGCAGATTACGTGGGACCACCTAGCAACAGGGAGAAATAGGTAAGTGGATTTTTTTTTTTTTTTTTATCCAATTTTTTTGTCAGACTTAATGTCAATTTAGATAATGTTGTCATTTTGGTGGAAACACCGCTTTAACCACTTAAAGTGAAGGGCCACCCTTAAAAAAAAAAAACAGCATTAATATTCTTAAAAAAAAAAAAAAAAAGGTTTTTACCTTATCCGAAACCCCTGTTGCTAGGCAGTCTTCCTAATCTGCCTCTTCCTACTCCGCGGTGATCTTTGATCTTCTCTCCTCCTCCGCGTTGTCTTCTGGGTAATGGGGCGCACTGTGTTCTGGGAATTGTGTGTTTCCTAACACAGCGCGTCCCATTCACAAAGCGACTCGCGCATACGCAGTAGGAAACGGGCAGTGAAGCCGCAAGGCTCCACTGCCTGTTTCCCTTAGTGAGGATGGCAGCGCCGGGAGCCGAGGGACAGGTCGGCCTCAGTCAGGCCGACATCGCGGGCACCCTGCAAAGGTAAGTGTCCTTATTAAAAGACAGCAGCTACTTTTTTTTTTTTTTTTTTTTTTTAGCTGCTGACTTTAAAAAAAAAAAAAAAGAAAAGTTTCCTGCTGGAACACCCCTTTAAAACCTTTCTAAACCTTTTTTCGGACACTTGTTGGTTTCAAGTGAAAATCATAATTTTTTGCTAGAAAATTACTTTGGAACCCCCAAACATTATGTTATTTTTTTTTTGCAGAGACCCTAGAGAATAAAATGGTGGTTGTTGCAATATTTTATGTCCCACTGTATTTGCGCAGCGGTCTTTCAAATGCATTTTTTTGGGGGGGGGGGGGGGGGGGGGGGTGCACATCAATTTAAAAAAACAAAACTAAACAGTAAAGTTAGCCCAATTTTTTTTTTTTTTTTTTTATTTGTAAAATGTGAAAGATGATGTTACGCCGAGAGAATTGTGATCTTTATTCTAAGAAAAAAAATTGTGATTCAAATTTTTCTCAATCGTGCAGCTCTACTGTGTAGCGGAACGTTGGAGTGTTTTATGAGTCGATTGCACAATTCTCATTGAGTCCACTTACACTGAAGTATTGTTTTATTCTTGTAAGCCCTGATGAAGGAGGTGAAATTGCAGCCTCTGAAATGTGTTGGCTTTGCAAACAATTTGTCATTGGAATGCAGTTGTAAATTAACGGTGTGGTGCTTCAGTTATAACTTCATTCCTATCACAAACCAGTGATTATGGATGGCCTTTGGTGTGTAGGAGCTGGCAACCCGATATTCACATTCTGTAGTCACACCATCCGCTGTAATATTGGATAACAACTGCAATATAGAAAATAACATGTAAAGAAATCACAGGGGTTTCAGTGCCTCCTATCCACTTGCACAAATATTCAAGGTGGTGACTCTCTCAAAATGTATTGAAGCGGCTGGGTCAGCATGGCAGCCAAGGCAGATGGCATTGTCAGGTGTGTGTTGATGGTTCTCAGTCAGTTCCCTTTTAGTAGTACCTTCATGTACTGGTCTGTGTCACTGCGAGTAGCTGTGATCTCTGGTAACATTCAGGGATAATGAACATTGTACAGGTCGGTGTTATGAGATCTTATGTAATGGGCTCACGTTGGCAGTCATATCCCATACTAGTACATATATCCGATGTATCTGGGAGCTGTTCTTTGTATTCCTGCCTTAATTCAATATGTGATGACAATGACACAGCGTTGCATTATGTAACAATCACTGCATTTATTATGTCAGTTTATTTCCTTATTGTTTTTTCATATGTTCTTTGTGTTTTGTAATATGCTGTAATGCATTATTATTTTTGCTGAACTTTACAATGTTAAATGATCTTTTTGTATTTCTGATTTTATATTTCAGCTTGCCAAAGTATATAGTCAGTTGCTTGAATAGTGTTTTTTTTTTATCTTTGCATCCAATGGGGGTTTATTTACTAAAGCTGGACAGCGCAAAATCAGACTCGCTTCTACACAGCAACCAGATTTTATAACCCAATGTTGTATACCGCTGAACGTGTGTGTGTGTGTGTGTGTGTGTTTGTGTGTTGTTTTTTTTACCCACGCAAGATAAGGTCATAATGTGCTAGTATGCATCGCGTTCTAGCACATTATGTGTAAATTTGCCTTTAAAACAAAGCTGTTCCAGCGCTGCGATATCAGTGCTGCAGGTTCACCTGTCTTGCTTCCGGGTTCGCAGGCTCGATTAAATCACTCATGCGCAAGGGAGCCACCATTTACGGCACAGGGTTCTGAAGGAAAGGTAGCAAGAGAAAAACTCACCCAACTACATAGTATAGTTGGTGTGTAGAGTAGTCAGTGCTTTTTGATTAAGGCAGAAACGTGATTTTTATTATTATCATTATTTACCTCACGGAGTCACTTTAATTATTTTATTCATAATATATTATTGGCATATTTATTTATTTGAAGGAATACCTTCACAGACACCAATTATCATCATTGCACTGAGTCACCTTTTTAATATATTTTTTCAATATTTACCTGGGTCTATTAGAGTACTAAGGATTTATTGTTATATATATACTTTTTGCACAGTTTGTTATACTATTCATACGTATACATAGTCTTTTATCTTTCACCCAGTATGGTATAATAGTTTTTTAATATCCTGCCAAGTAACCTCCACTCTGGCACTCTCCACGTTTACCCTGAACAGCGCCACTATCCCTTATTTTACCATATTCATTTTATTACATACTTGTGTGTAGTACTTTCCTTAGAGGCTGCAGTTCTATTCCTAAGCGCGGATCTTTCAGTATTTTCAAGACTTTATAGGCTTACCTATATTTAAATGTCGGCAAAGAAAGTTTACTTCCTCTTTTAAGACTTCGTTTACACTGAGGGCTTATTTGAAATCGTGCAAGTTCAGCTCAACTCGTACGATTTCAAACCGGCATATCAGTCCGACTTCGGGGAGAGATCTGACAGATATCTATGCGTGTTCATGCACAGATAATAGTTTGAAATGAATAGGTTACTAAATTTCGAAAAATTCTCGTACGAAAGATTAAAAATTTGGAAGTGATGTAATGTATTTGTATTTTTTTCTGAGAAAAAACTGCTCTGATTAAACGAAAAATCGTACAATCTGGTATCGTACAAGAAAAATGTTGTGTTTTTTGTCCTGTCAAATCATTTCGGACGAAAGCTGTGTACTAACGATCGATACGGGTGGAAGGATAGAAAATCGCTTGATTTTTTCCCCATCAACACGTTTTAGTGCTGATGGGAGATTCGCTCTCGCAGAGTTATTGTGTTCTATCGACAGGTGTCACCCCGGCCTGTAGATCACGATGGTTACGGCTAGCTGCTATAGCCACCAGCAGTATCTGCATGTAATGTTCCTTACAACATGCTGGTTGTACCCAAGTTGATCGATTAATTGACTTGGTTACAACCAGCCTGTGTCTAGATATGTACTGGACTTTATAGGCACTGAGATTCAAGGTATTTAAAAAAAAAAAAAATGAATACATTTTATTAACAATTGATTAACCGCTTTGCGACCGCCGGCCGTCAAATGACGGCCAGGTGGCGCAGCTCTCGTTCCAGGAGGGCGTCATATGACGTCCTCCCCTTCTGTGCACTGCAGGGAGCGCGCGCACTGCCGGGAGCGCGCGCGCGCTCTCGCCGTGTCACTGGGCACCCGATGCGCGTGCCTAGCGGCCGCGATGTCCGCTGGGCACCCGCGATTGCCCGGTAACACAGCAGGACCGTGGATCTGTGTGTGTAAACACAGATCAACGGTCCTGTCAGAGGAGAGGAGCCGATGGTGTTCTCTGTACAGAGAAACACTGATCGGTCTCCTCCCCTTGTGAGTCCCCTCCCCCCACAGTAAGAAACACTCTTAGGGAACATAATTAACCCCTCCCCGCCCCCTAGTGGTTAACCCCTTCACTGCCAGTGTCATTTATACATGAATCAATGCATATAAATAGCATTGATTGCTGTATAAATGACAATGGTGCCAAAAAATGTGTCAAAAATGTCCGATGTGTCCGCCATAATGTCGCAGTCACAATAAAAATCGCTGATCACCGCCATTACTAGTAAAAAAAAAAATATTAATAAAAATGCTATAAAACTATCCCCTATTTTGTAAACGCTATAACTTTTGCGCAAACTAATCAATGATCGCTATTTGCGATTTTTTTTTTTTACCAAAAATATGTAGAAGAATACGTATCGGCCGAAACTGAGGAAAACAATGTTTTTTTATATATTTTTTGGGGATATTTAGTATAGCAAAAAGTAAAAAATATATATATTTTTTTTTTTTAATTTTGTCGCTCTTCTTTTGTTTATTGCGCAAAAAAGAAAAACCGCAGAGGTGATCAAATACCACCAAAAGAAAGCTCTATTTGTGGGAAAAAAATGATAACCATTTCATTTGAGTACAGTGTTGTATGACCGCGCAATTGTCATTCAAAGTGCGTCAGCGCTGAAAGCTGAAAAATGGCTTGGTCAGGAAGGGGGTGAAAATGCACTGTAGTGAGGTGGTTAAAGAAGACAACCAGACAAACATTGTTAAACAAGTTAAAGGGTATTGCAAAGTATAAAATTGGCTAATATGCTTTATCAGCACAAATTATTGTACCTACAATAATTCCTGAGAGAATAATAATGATGTCCTTTTGTATAGTCCTAGTAGGCTCGGTACGGGTAAATCAGAAAGGTGCAGTGGCTCGGCTCAAAAAATGTATGGGATTTGGCACATTAGTATTCTTTTTGGTATCCACAGCACCACTATGTGGTAATACCTTAAAAAAAAAAAAAAAAAAATAAAAAACTTGCTGCCCATAGATTGAATATTGACCAGTTCCTGCCGAACCAGCCGAGATTTATTCGGGGGTGGGGGTTGACACATCTTATACGCCGGGTATGAAGCGGGGGTCGTCTTATATAACAGCCGCCAGATCAGATGGACGTCAGCCCACCGGATGCTCGCTGAATGTGCGGTGATACAGTATACACCGCTGAATCAATCCCGGCAAGCGATGTATTCTATTAACCACTTTCAGACCGGACTATTTTGCTGGCTTAAGACCAGACCACTTTTTGCGATTCGGCACTGCGTCGCTTTAACCGACAATTGCGCGGTCGTGCAACGTGGCTCCCAAACAAAATTGACGTCCTTTTTTTTCCCCACAAATAGAGCTTTCTTTTGGTGGGTATTTGATCGCCCCTGCGGTTTTTATTTTTTGCGCTATAAACAAAAAAAAATGTCAATTTTGAAAAAAAACGCATTATTTTTTGCTATAATAAACATCCCCCAAAAATATTTATTGTGACTTCGACATTATGGCGGACACATCAGACATTTTTTGACACATTTTTGGGACCATTGTCATTAATACAGCAATCAGTGCTATTTAACCACTTCCCGACATATGACGGCCTCCGGTTTGCGGGGTATATCTGAATGATGCCTGTAGCTACAGACATCATTCAGATATTGCCGGTTTCAGCCGGCGATTCCCTGCACCATAAGAACGATCATAGCGGCTGTTCCGCCGCTTGATCGTTCTTATGGGCGGCGGGAGGGGACGCTCCCGCCGCCCTTCGGTGCTTCTACCGACTCACCGCTTCCATCGGACACAGGAACCGCCGGCCCCGGATGATCACTATAGAGATTTCCGGCGGACCAGATGGTCGCCGGAGTCTCTATGATCGTTCGGAGGCCGGGCGCGATGTGATGACGTCACGCCCGGCCTCTGCATTCGAATAACGGCGCCGCCTCCGCTGGGAAGCGGTGATCGTTTTTTTTTTTTTTTTTTTTTTTTTTTTAATTTTAGGCTTTCCAGCCTAGAGGTGAGATGTGAGGTCTTATTGACCCCATATCTCACTGTTAATAGGTCCGATCAGGTAATATTCCTATTACAAGGGATGTTTACATTCCTTGTAATAGGAATAAAAGTAATCAATTATTTTTAATTTTTTTTTGTAAACTGTCAAATTTAAAAAATAAAAGTAAAATTAACAATAAAAAAAAAAAAAAAAAAATTTTTAAAGCGCCCCTGTCCCCGTGAGCTCGTACGCAGAAGTGAACGCATACGTAAGCCCCGCCCACATATGAAAACGGTGTTCAAACCACACATGTGAGGTATCGCCACGAACGTTAGAGCGAGAGCAATAATTCTAGCCCTAGACCTCCTCTGTAACTCAAAACATGTAACCAGTAAAAAATGTTAAAGCGTCGCCTATGGGGATTTTTAAATACCAAAGTTTGGCGCCATTCCACAAGCGTGTGCAATTTTGAAGCGTGACATGTTGGGTATCTATTTACTCGGCGTATCTTCATCTTTCACATTATGCAAAAAAAATTGGGCTAACTTTACTGTTTTTTTTTTTTTAAGCATGAAATTGTTTTTTTTCTGAAAAAAACGTGTTTGAAAAATTGCTGTGCAAATACCGTGCGAGATAAAAAGTTGCAACGAGCGTCATTGTATTCTCTAGGGTCTTTGCTAAAAAAACATATATAATGTTTGGGGGTTCTATGTAATTTTCGAGCAAAAAAATTATGAATTTTACATGTAGGAGAGAAATGTCAGAATTGGCCTGGTTGCAAAGTGGTTAAATGCATTGATTCCTGTGTAAATGACACTGGCAGTGAAGGGGTTAACCACTAGGTGGCAGTGTAGGGGTTACATGTTCCTAGAGGCGTGTTTCTAACTGTGGGGGGCGTGGCTGTGAGCTAGTGAATGCTGATCTGATCTCAGCTCCAATCACAGGGAGCAGAGATTGGCGTCACTAGTTGCTAGGCAGAATGGGCAGATGTTGTTTATTTCTGCATCTCCCCGTTCAGCCTTCCCGTGAGACGATCGCGGGTATCCCTGCGGCGATTGAGTCCGCGGGACCCGCGACCGGCCTCACAGGGGTTCCCGACCGATGCTAGCAATAATCTGTGTTGTACATCGCCGTGCGCCGGTCGGGAAGTGGTTAATGCATACAGAGCCTGCTTGGATTGGAGTGTGTGTGTGTGTGTGTGTGTGTGTGTGTATGTATGTATGTATGTATGTATGTATGTATAACAAGTGGAGAGACTTCTCTGCTCAGCTGTCAAAAGAAAACATCAGGGCAGTCTGCCAAGTTCAACACAAAACATTGTAACTGATGCTTCTTTCTTAGGCCCCTTTCACACTGGGGCGGGGGAGCCGCGGTGACGGTAAAGCAGCGCTATATTTAGCGATGCTTTACCGTAGTTTTAACCGCGGTATTCGGCCGCGGTGCGGTTTTACCCCCCACAAGCGGCCGAAAAAGGGTTAAACACCAGAGGCGCTCTGCGGCGGTATTGCCGCGGTTTTACTGCGGTTTCCCATTCAAATCAATGGGAAGGAGCGGTATAGGAGCGGTGAACACACCGCTCCTATACCGCTCCCAAAGATGCTGCTAGCAGGACTTTTTTTTGCCGTCCTGCTAGCGCACCCGCTCCAGTGTGAAAGCCCTCCGGCTTTCACACTGGAGTTAAAGGGGCCGGATTTTTTCAGGCGGTGAACAGGCGCTATTTTTAGCGCTGTACCGCATGAAAAACGCCCCAGTGTGAAAGGGGCCTTAGATCAAAGGGAGAAACTTCTGTGTGGAAAAAAAAATCCAGGCAGTCTGCCAAGTTTTTAAACAACATAAATGCAGAAGGTTTAACCACTTAAAGTCTAAATCTTTTTCCTGACACTTGTTTCTTTAAGTTAAAATCAATATTTTTTGCTAGAAATTTACTTGGAACCCCTAAATAAAAAAATATATACATATAAATATATATAGCAGAGACCGTAGGGAATAAAATGGCAATTGCTGCAATATTTTATGTCGCACTGTATTTGCCCAGCGGTCTTTCAAACGCAATTTTTTGGGTAAAAATATACACTTCAATGAATAAAAAAAACAAACAAAGCAGTAACTTTAGCCCAATTTTTTTTTTGTTTTAATGTTAAAGATTATGTTACGCCACGAGAATCGTGAGAGAATGGTGATCTATCTTCTAAGCAAAAAAAAAATTGTGATTCTCATTTTAGCCAGAATCGTGCAGCTTTTAGATTTTATTTATATATGACATAAATAATATATAACACACACACACACATCCACCCAAGGGCTAGTTTGGTCCACATGATCCAACCCGGAGCTTCTGGAGGAAACGAGTACAAACCTAACATATAAACTCTAGGTAGGTTGCTCACATCATTGGCCGGAACTGAATCCAGGGCCCCAGCGCTGCAAGGCCACAGTGCTATCCACTTATTAGTCATGACTTGGGAATTGATATTATGTTTGAGGATCTTTTAAGCTGTCCTTGTGAACTCCTTTTCTCCATACTTTGAGCCTCCTAGTGATATTTTGGCATTCAGTGAGCGTCCCTGTGTATATACAGTGCCATGATCTCATATAATCCTG
>CM053030.1:464337258-464387119 GCA_028564925.1 Lithobates sylvaticus | reverse complement strand
TTTCCGACAAAAAAACTCTGATCGGACTTTTTCCGATTGTTTTTAGAGAATTCCGACGGACAAAGTGCCACGCATGCTCAGATCAAATTATGAGACCAAAGCTATTGGCTACTAGCCTCTACGTAGTTCCGTTGTACGCAACGAACATCACCACGTTCCGAACGATCTGATTTTCCGACAACTTTGTCCGACCGTGTGTATGCAACACCAGTTTCGGACAAAATCCATCGGAAAAAATCCGACGGATTTTGTGGTCGGAATTTCCGACCGCGTGTACGGGGCATTAGTTTTACTACTAAACCTCCCAAAGACACTGTGGAGGAATCCACAAATTAGAGGGTTCCTATATTTTTGACAGGCGCAAACCATAAAAGCATTGGTATTATTATTGTCTGTTGGGCATTTATGAATTAAAATAGCTACTGGGCATTAAATGCATGCTTTATAGGTAATACTGCAAGGCTCCATTCACACTTGTATGACTGCAACTTTGATGCAACTTTGGATGGGTGCAACTTTGATACGACTTTGGCTTTGACCAGTGATAGAGGACAACTGTTGCACACAAGCTGCATTGTATAACTTTCAGGTACGACTTTCATGCAACTTCTGAGGGTAAACATTGAAGTCTATGGCCCTCAAGTTGCATGAAAGTCAGACCAAAGTAGTAGTGCATGAACTACTTTGAAGTTGCTGTAACTTTAAATCGCGCATTCATGAATGGGTAACGACTTGTCATGCAACTTTTTTTTTTTTTTAACAAAACGGCTTGTCATGCAACTTTGATGTCCAAAGTTGGGAAGTAGGGAAGGCCAGAGGGAAGTATAGTTCCACTTTAAAGCCAAACTCCAGGTATGCAGCTAAATTTTCAAATACGCAAACTGCCTGTGGAATGTTTAACCTGACAAAAGATTTATAATTCTGTTCAGTTCTGTGAGCCCTGCCAAACAGCATTGTTTGGTTGGAGACCTAATTTCTGGTTCAGTAATACAACTTTGTCACCAGTCCACCCCTCATGTGCTGATTGGGACACCAATCAGTTCATTATTGTGCAGAAACAATTCTCTCCCGTTACCAAGCTTCAATCTGACAGCATTGTGCCATGCAGAAGAGCCTGATTGCCTCAAATATTGCCCTTTCCGCTCCCAGGTAAAAGCTGGCCATAAAGGCTTAAATTTGGAGCCATGGGTAGCTCTGTTGGCATCACCAGGCTTGACAAACTTTGATTGTAAAATTGAAGGAGCTGGGTGGAAATTTGGAAAAGTGACTGAATCAAATTAGATGTGTGGGTATTAAAGCGGTCGTCGTTGTCGTGACATCTTGAATACAATAACCTAAAAAAACTCACAGGCGGACCTGATTGGACAGCCCGTGTGAAAGGGCCCTAAAGGTGGTCAGCAGATCAGCAATCACTGATGGATTTCTGCATAACCAACCTGTTTCGATTGGCTTGGCAATCAGGTTATGGAGAGATAGATCTTGGTAAGAAAATATATTCATCTATAGCTACCAAATTTTGGATAAAGTCTTTAGATTGTAAGCTCTCACGAGTAGGGTCCTGCTAACTCTCCTGTATCAAACTGTATTGTAATTGTACTGTCTCCCTTTTTTTTGTAAAGCGCTACACAAACTGTTGCTATATAAATTCTATATTATATTAATAAAACAGAGCACCATAGTTAACTAACTGAAGAGCTTAGTCATCAAGGGGTTAAAGGGGTTAAACTAACAGGGACATAAGTGCCATCAAAGATGTCAAGAACTCTTGTTAAAAGGGAGAAATTTGTAAGCTCTCCGGATGTACGAGAGACTGCACAGGTACAGACTGATCCCGGGATAACTGGAATTCCATACATATCCGCAGCACAGGAAACAAAGACATTCTTCATCCCAATCTACCTGACTGCAGCAAAGATCTCAGAGACTGAGAGAGGTTTCATGGTAACGAGAGTGCAAGAGGGGCGGCAAAAAGCTTGGTAAGGCTAAAAGTAAAGTGCAAAGCAACCCCAGCAACCAACTAAGACCCATCTACCATGAAATGAACAATACATTTTTTTGGAGGCTGCTGATACACAATAGATAACAGGTTTGGGGATACCCATGGGCGTCCGCAGAACTTTTTTCAAGGAGGGGCATCATTTTAGGGTCACCCATGCACCACCCCCTTTCGATAATGTCATTATCATGGTCAGAAACTACAGACGTAGTACAGTCCCTAGGATAAGTAATCCCCATGTCCCATAATGCTCTCCTCTCCTAGTCTCCTTTGATTGGCCCTCAGTTATGGCCAATAGGGAAGGAACGGAGCCCGCACCACGATAGCGACGCAACTGTGCTGAATTTAAGATCCGATCCCTGATTCCAGGAGGGGGGGGGCACTTGACCCCTCTTGCCCCTACCTGCGGACGCCCCTGGGGATACCCCATCATTTTGTCAGGGGTATATGTTCCCGAATGGGGCTGAGCTGAGATGGGCTTTTAAGTGTCATCCAGTGGAGATTGGACTGAATGCTGAACCACCTACTGGCTTCTCTATTATATCATAGCTATCAAACCCTACATTGAAATTTCCATATTGTGCATTGATGAAAGCAAATATATACCACTCGGGTACCTGTACACTGTTGATATGGCTTCATTTATGTAGTTGTGGCTGTGCCATCAACCAGGGCTTTTGGGTGCAGTTTTGGGACAAGATCCAAAGGCTTGCCCTTAATTTACATTAAAAAAAAAAAATCCTTTGTCCAATTGGTAAAACATATAAAAAGCCAAATTATAGTCTTTTACCTAAAGTCAAAGCTTTTTACTTTAGTTTTGGCTAAAGGGCTCATTCACCCTAGCAGTTCAGAAGTGGCAAAATCCCCCACGGTTGAGCCACATTGTTAAAGCCCCCCTGACCACTCTACTTTTAGCTGCATCCGGGGGTGCACACATGCCAGGGCAGGAATTATAACCCCTGCTGCTTTCGGCGAGTAATAAGCCCACCAACTGCTACTCATTCACGTGAATGGGGCTGCTCTGCCGGTGCCCCGCAACCAAATGCAATGCATGCAGTTAATGTGTGCTAGTGCAGGGTTCAGGGGGTTAAAGCAGGTGGCAAGGAGGTGATACAGCGCCTCCTCACCACCTGTCAAATGCTCTCTGAAGAGTGATCCGAAAACGTGGTTTGCTTTTCAGAGACCAAGGCAAGTGTGAACAAGCCCTTAGGAACAATTACAATCCCTGTCAGGTTTTTATTGCTGTCTGTGACCCCACTGGGGAGATTCATCCTTTGTGTTATGGTGACCAATGTCACCAGTAAAGAAAGTAATGGGAAATCCTAAGGGCTTATTCACCTCCATATCAGCCCTGTTGTGATGCATTGGGTACTGTTGCCCAATGCAGGCACAATGTGAATACAAGACAATTGTTCCCTGAGGTACCTTGAGGTTCAGTTCACAACTGTGCTAAGAAAAGTGTGTTGCAGTGCAGTGTGGTGCATTGCAATGCTGTGCGATGAAAAGCACTTTTTTCAGCACAACATTGCGATGCACCACACTGCTATGCAACACACTGCCTTCACAGCGCACACCAGCGGCGTTCAGGTGACAACTTACAGAGGACTAACATAGGATTTCCTGCAATTTGGGGAGATTTGGGCAAAATTGCCCAAATAGGACACAAGTAGCAAAAAGAAAAAAAAAAAAAAGAAGAATTGACAGGAAGTTTTAGCAATTCCCTATTGGGTTCAAAACTAAAAACTATTTTGGCTTTGGATGAAGTAGCATCTGCAAAAATTCAAAAGTTTGTTGTGTGAAAACAAAAATGTTTCCACTTTCAATGAAAAGTGAATGGCCAACCCTTATGACCTTGACGTTCTCTGCCTGTTCTATACATTCTTCACTTGGAAACATTACTTCCCCATTACAACCATCCAGGGAATGTATCAACATTGTGACTTAGCACATTTTCCCACACTGGATTATAATAGTGCATTCAAGATTGCAATAAACTGAAAAATGTCAACTAGTATTAGTCGTCTTACATCATTAGTGCTGGGAACCTCTACAAGGACACAGCCGAGGATCGGCCTGAAAAGGTGCCTCGGTTTTTTTTTTTTTTTTCATCAGTTAACTGAATAATAACAGATTTTGGCCTGTGCCACAAAAGAATTGATCGTTATCAGCTATCAATATAAGGACACTACAGAACTGACTAGGAGTTCAGGGTTACTTGTGAAAATCTCCCAGTATTTTATTGCCTTCATTTCAGGGCACAAAACCAAAAGTAACAAAACAACAGAAAATGTTGTGAGGGTGCCATAGACCATTGCTACAAAGATGGCCGAATGATTGTTAAAGTAGATCTATAGGCAAAACTTTTTTTTTTCATTTTGGATACAGTAAGGGAGGGTTATAACCCCTGTCAAGTTTTTTTTTTGATACCTGTGTCCCATTGGGGAGGTTTACCTTCCCTTCCTGTCTCATTGGGGCAGGTTTACCTTCACTTTCTGTCCCATTGGGGGAGGTTTACCTTCACTTCCTGTCCCATTGGGGCAGGTTTACCTTCACTTCCTGTCCCATTGGGGGAGGTTTACCTTCACTTCCTGTCCCCTTGGGGCAGGTTTACCTTCACTTCCTGTCCCCTTGGGGCAGGTATACCTTCACTTCCTGTCCCATTGGGGCAGGTTTACCTTCACTTCCTGTCCCATTGGGGCAGGTTTACCTTCACTTCCTGTCCCATTGGGGCAGGTTTACCTTCACTTCCTGTCCCATTGGGGCAGGTTTACCTTCACTTCCTGTCCCATTTGGGGTGGTTTACCTTCACTTCCTGTCCCATTTGGGGAGGTTTACCTTCACTTCCTGTCCCATTGGGGCAGGTTTACCTTCACTTCTTGTCCCATTGGGACAGGTTTACCTTCACTTCTTGTCCCCTTGGGGCAGGTTTACCTTCACTTCCTGTCCCCTTGGGGCAGGTTTACCTTCACTTCCTGTCCCCTTGGGGCAGGTTTACCTTCACTTCCTGTCCCATTGGGGAGGTTTACCTTCACTTCCTGTCCCATTGGGTGAGGTTTACCTTCACTTCCTGTCCCATTGGGGAGGTTTACCTTCACTTCCTGTCCCATTTGGGGAGGTTTACCTTCACTTCCTGTCCCATTGGGGGAGGTTTATCTTCACTTCCCATCCCATTGGGGAAACTTAGGCATCATGTACACTGGCCTATATTTACAGCAGCAGCTGCAAAATGTGGCAAAATTGCGCAGTGACTTTGCAGCATTTTGCGTTTTCCCATGGGCAACGGTCAAACGTTTCTACTCTGAGTGTGATTCTTCCGCATTCAGGAGAAGGAGGTTGAAGCTCACCTAAACACGGTAGCTCCTAAACTGCTAAAAGCCTATGTGGTTGATTTACTAAAGGCAACTAGAATGTGCACTTTGCAAGTGCAGTTGCTCCAGAGCTTAGTAAATGAGGTGAAGCTCCAGTTTGCAAAGAACACCCAATCACATGCAAGGAAAAATTTAAGTGTGGGCGTATAACACGCACACAATATTTGCACCCGATTTTCAGGGTGAAAAAGTGCATGTTATACACCAATAAATACAGTATGTGACTTATACGTGGATAAGGGCTGGCAAAAGCAATCTATAGGCTCTATAGGGTCACTCTCTGGAGTATTTCCCAAGTCTGTAGCAGTGAAGTAGGTCCTCCAGAGTGATCCAGGGGGGCATTTCCCCCCGTTTTGCCTTGGCATCACGCCCCTAACCTTATCAGCCTGTGAAACAACCACCCAGTTCCCAGCATGTAAAAGAATAGTTTAATTTTAAAGTGTAAAGTGCATCCATGCTGGCTAGCATAGACACGGGCAAACTGGCCTTCTGGGTCTTAAAGCTCCTCAAGGCCAGGAATGGTGCAGCTTGAAGGAGAGTCTGCTATTTGGCACCTCGCAGTAGTAGCAGTTTGTTCTCAGAGTTTTGCTCCGTTGTCACATTGTCCTGAAATGTGTGTTGGGGGGGGGGAGGGGCTCCACAGACACAATAAAACACAATTAAATGCACCATCCCCTCCTCCTCCAGCACAGACAGACTAAAGGAGTCACAATATTAGGGGCCAACAGCAGTGTAACCACCAACAAGAATGCAAGCTCAGCCCTCGCAACAATGATCCATATAAAGCCACGGCGGCAATGAAGCCGGGTCCACCGTGATACTTTAGTTATGGGTGGATGTTAGATGTTATGTTATGTTAGATGTTATATGTTAGATGTTAGATGTTAGATGTTATGGTGGATGTTAGATGTTATATGTTATATGTTAGATGTTATGGTGGATGTTAGAAGGCCAAAACACGATCTCTCTTATGCAGTCCACCAGCAACAACTCAATAAAGAAGTCTTCATTGCTTCCTAATACTGCAGCCTTTATAAGACTATTAGGCTGCTTTCACACTGGAGCGGTGGGGGCGCTGGCGGTAAAGCGGCGCTATATTTAGCGCCGCTTTACCGGCGTTTTAGCGGCGCATTGCGGCCGCTCGCGGGGTGCTTTTACCCCCCGCGAGCGGCCGAAAAAGGGTCAATACCGCCCGCAAACCGCCGCTATTGCGGCGTTTTGCGGGCGGGTTCGGCGCGCTCCCCCATTGTTTTCAATGGGACCTGGGGCTATAGGAGCGGTAAATATACCGCTCCTATAGCGAGCCAAAGATGCGGCTTGCAGGACATTTTTGAACGTCCTGCAAGCGCACCGCTTCAGTGTGAAAGCCCTCGGGCTTTCACACTGAAGGAACAGCAACAGCTGTTTCGGGTCGGTTTGCAGGCGCTATTCTTAGCGCAATAGCGCTTGCAAACCGCCCCAGTGTGAAAGGGGCCTTAGCAGTAGACATGTGCACAACAAAAAAATTTGTTTATTTTCGTTTCGTTTTTTTCGTTTCCGAAAAAAATTTGTTTATTTTCGTTTCGTTTTTTTCGTTTCCGTTGATTCGTAACGATTCGTACATTCGTAAGTCGTCGGTGTTCGTATTCGTAACGATTCGTACATTCGTAAGAGTTATTTTTTCGTTGATTCGTTTTTTCGTTAGTTTAATTTTCGTTTATTCGTTTATTCAAAATTCGGACGCATTCGTATTTATTCGTACATTCGTAACATTCGTAGATTCGTAATCGGAGCATAATTCATAATTTTATGTAATGTGTATGCTATTATTACATTTTAATAATTTACGAATCGAAAAAAAAAGTTACGAATCGAAAAATTTTTTTACGAATGTACGAATTTTTTTGTTCAACCCATTTGAAGCACGTTAAGCAACGCCATTGTAAGAGACACGGAAAATTACGAATCGAAAAAAAAAAAAGTTACGAATCGAAAAAAAAAAAAAAGTTACGAATCGAAAAAAAAGTTACGAATCGAAATAAAAAAGTTACGAATCGAAAAAAAAGTTACGAATGTACGAATTTTTTTGTTCAATCCATTCGAAGCATGTTAAGCAGCACCATTGTAAGGGGAACTGAAAATTACCAATTCAACAAAAAAAAATAGTTACGAATGTACGAATTTTTTCGATCATTTTCGTTGTTCCTGTTTTCGTTTTTCGGATTTTCTTCATTCGTACATTCGTTGTTTCTAATTAGTTTTTTTCGGATTTTCGTTGTTTTTCGGATTCGATTGGTTCGAATGATTCGTTATTCGGATTAGTTCGATTCAAACGATTCGTTCATTCGTACGAAAACGAACGAACGAAAATAACGAAAAAAAACGAAAAACGAAACGAATTGCACATGTCTAATTAGCAGCTACCGGTTAGTGAAATATCAGTTCTTTTCCATTAATATCGGTAAAAATGACTTGCAAGTTACTTTATCAACCGAACAACGTGACAAAAAGTTCTTTAACCGCCATCAAGCAGAAACATGTAAATCGTAGACACATTACTGAAACTGAAAGAACTGTCCGCACTGCCCTGACAACCAATTACATTCTTCCTTTCACATACTACAAATCAGAAAAGAACAATTTGCAGCAAGTTTCACTTATTCCTGAAACCCAATGTGTCCTGCAATTCGCTGAAGGAATCAAAGTAAAGCAGGTCATAGATGGTTGAAATCTCGGCCAGTTCAGCCAGGACAGGCCTAGATTCCAATCATGTATGAGCAGGCTGAATGTACCCAAGTTGATTGATTGATCAACTTGGGTACAACCAGCCTGTCGGATTTTACATGCGATTACTGCTAGCGTCTATTATAGCCGCTAGCAGTAATCACTGTGTTCTCCCAGCGAGGGCAGCTTTCCCTGCCGGGAGAACACAATGGATTCCCCCCCCCATTAACGCTGACTGTGTTGATGGGGGAAATCGAGTGAGAAAAATCGATCCGTCTTTTGAAGGCTTTAGGCTGGGTTCACACTGCTGCCGGATGCGGCCTGCAGCAGGGGGTCCGGTGCGTCCCTGTTCTCCGTTTCAGGGCCAAATTTTTACCGGAATTCGGCCATGACACAAAGCCAAAGATGCTCAGGACTCCCATTCACTCCGGAGATATGTGAACAGGCTCCATAGAGAACCGGTCACAATCTGCTAACATGCGAATTGGATGTGGGGAAACCCTCATGGCACAAGTGTGAACCCAGCCTTATTCTTTATATTCTCTGGGCCAATTCACACTCAGTATAAGAGGCAATTCCAGCATAACGAGGATCTGATAAAGAGCTCTGTTCCAAAATTGAAACCAGGGGCCCCCATAACCCCATACAAAATCATTTTACACTCCCTTTTAGCCCTTAAAGTCTGGGTTCACATTGCTGAAATCAGATTGTGATCCGACTTTCAGGACGATTAAGTAATACAACTTGGATGCTACTTTGATAGTAGTTTGCATAATCTATGGGGTAAAATCATGCAAGAATCATATCAAATTAGTACAGGAACCTTTTAAAAAACTGTGCTGTATTGGTGTGGACAGGCACCATTGAAAATAATTGTGATTGGGTCATGCAATTCTGTGCGACTCAAGTCTCATCTGAAATCACACCAGTGGGAACCAAGCCTTAAAGCGTAATTCCAAAAATGGAACTTCCGCTTTAAGGGCGGTGACCCCCTGACAATGCCATGTCATTTTTTGGGGGGGGGAGGCCGGTACCCTCTTTTTATAGGGTCCCAGCTCCCACTTCCTCCCGGCGCACCGCGGCACCGGAAGGGAGATCACTTCTCCCCCTCCCTCTCGGCAATCATCTGGGACACGTCACAGGACACAGATGATTGCCCGGCCAGACACAGCGCGCGGCGCGACTCGCGCATTCGCAGTGGGTGCCTGACTGTGAAGCCACAGCCGGGCGCCTACCGTTACAATGCTGGCCCTGCAGAGAGGAGGGGGAGATGAGTGGGGCTTCGTTCCCCCGCATCGCTGGACCCTGGGACAGGTTAGTGTCCAATTATTAAAAGTCAGCAGCTGCAGTATTTGTAGCTGCTGACTAAGGATGAGCTCAGGCGTGTTCGCATGCTCCACGTGCAGAGCCCACCAGGAAGTCGGCGCAGCGCTGCGCTAATCACAGGCAGTGAGACATTGCCCCGATGCGTGGCTGCAGAGATCGGGCAATGTCTCACTGCCTGTGATTAGCGCAGCACTGCGCCGACTTCCTGGTGGGCTCTGCACGTGGAGCATGCGAACACGCTGGAGCTCATCCCTACTGCTGACTTAATTTTTTTTTAAGCAGAACTCCGCTTTAAGTTAGAAATGGGTTACAATTTCACCCTCTTAATGATACACCTACTAGGGGTTTTAACAGATCAGATGAGACAAACAATAGTTTCTTTATTTGCAGAATGTAATCTGTGGACACTGTTGGTAGATAAGGGAGGGATGGAGTTTTGGATGGGCCCTCTGACCTCATAGGTTTTTGAGCAGCTGTTGCATCTGTAACCCCTAGGGCCGCCTTTAACACAGGGCAAAATGGGGCAGCCACCCCGGGCCCAGTCATTGTTGTGAGGCCCAAAGCAGCTGCCCCTCGAGTCCGCACTGCCTGCAAATAGTTCATAAGTGGATTTGAGACCCCAAGAAGATGTTTGCCCAGGGTTCAATCAATATTAAAGACGGCCCTGTGTAACCCCCTGAAATTGCATTCTATGATCTGAACAATGGCTTCCACCTTTATGAGACAAGGTTAAGATACTTGCACACAATATTCTATAAAAAAAGGTAACACACACCTGCCCCAGATCCAACGTCACATTGACTTGGTTGACTTCCAGTCCTCTGGACAAGGGAGGGCTCTGCCACCATCTTTCCGTGCCATCGATTGCATTAGTGATCGGGTGCGCTCTCTCACCACCAGTAGCTAGACAGATGTCACAGTACTGCCCCTGAAATCAAGAACAAAGACAGTCACTAAAGTAATCAGGACACCAGCAAATACAACATAACAATCCTTCTGGGATAAGAATGGCTTTTATGCATGTAGGAAGTGTAAGGCTTGCAGAGAAGTAAAAAAACCCATAAGAGCTCTTGATAGCTTTATGGCGACAGCAAACCAAACATTATTTGATATAAAGCAATTTATAACATGCAATACTATGTTTGTGGTCTATGCACTCAAGTGTCCATGCGGCCTAATGTATGTAGGCCGCACTAAAAGGCTGTTACGCATACGGATTGCGGAGCACATTAACAACATTAAAATAGGTTATAAGGACCATAACGTTTCTTTGCATTTCAAATTAAAACATGATAGCGACCCCAGTGGCCTAGAATTCTGGGGAATAGAGCACCTCCAACCCCATTGGAGAGGCATACACAGAGTACGTGAGCTGTCCAAGAAAGAAACCCAATGGATTTTTTTAACCGATGTACTTGCTCCTAGAGGTCTCAATGTAGAATTGGATATAAATTGCTTCATCAGCGACACCTAACAAATCAGACTGATGTTGACTAGATTTTATGTAAGCAACAATTATATATAGAATAATCTTTAAGCGATAATTTTAAGCAATTTTTTTCTGCCAAACAAACAACAATGGGTCCATATGCGACTATATGCGACTTTATGTGTGCGATTTTGATGGCAGGATCCCATGTAATTTTAATGTGCAAAGTTATATTTGTAATTGTTTGGGTCATTTTCAGGTGACTGTCACTGAGGGGGAGTTGCGATCTCAGTCACCAAACCCGGAGCACATTTTTAAGCACAAGGAGTCTAGGTTATACTAGATCCACTTGATTTTTATGTGCTTTTATTTGTGTAATTTTAACACGGAATTTTATTGCTTATTTTAAATATATTTTATTGCTTATTTTACATATTTGTTGCGGACGGCGTATCGCTGTTTTTTTACATATATAATCTTATTGCCGAATTATATTACTGGATTCGATCGTTGACAATCCTCTCTGGACACATTGAATATAATTTTGGCATATATCCTAAATACATATAAATTTTAACTGAAAATTTTAACTGAGACTTTTATCTCTCTTATATAATTTGTGGCTGCTTTCCTTGATATCTCTGGTTTTTTATCATTTTTACTTAATATTTTATCTGATTTTTCATTTAACATAACTCATATGATATCTTATATATTTTATACTTCCACTTCTTTATCCACTTAATTTTATCCATCCATATTATCTGTAGCTTTTATTAATCGAAATTCTTATCAAAGGATTTGAGGTCGCATCCTTCCTTCATTGACATCATTTTTATTGCTCTTGGTGAATGTTTATTTATGTAAATTGTATGATTCTGCACATCAGACCACGGGACCTCATATGTAGAACTGTATTTGGTATACATATACACTATTCATCTGATCGCCATATATGTAGAATCTAGAATAGTATAGCAGTATGCTTGCCCTTGCATTATACTACACCGATTACGGGGTTTACCAGGAAATCTGGATGTAGGGGCACTACTAATATACATTGACACATCCAGTTTCAATGTTTTATGAGTCACCACGGCAAATATATGTTCCACTGCAACCTTGATGGTGTATGTGGATACATTAGGCAGGAAGTCTCAAGACAGCGCTACCGCTGAGTATAGAACCCTGTTTGAAATACATGCGAGCATCCCGATTGGTCTCTTGCGCCATCAATCACTATATAAGGATCGCTTCCGGTTGCCTGGTCACGCCCTCGTGACGAAGTCGGATATGACGAAACGCGCGTCAGGGACGTAGACCAGGCAACCAGGAAGTGACGTTTTTGCGCTCCAAACCTGCGTTCCACGGACCGGAAAGCTTTCTACTCTGTGTACACCGCTCGGCCGAGCGGAAACCAGCGTCGCTACACCGGAAAGGGATACCAGGCATAGTAGAGCTTTTCACATACATCTGTTTCATGCTGTTTTTATTCTTTCTTTTGGTACGTTTGAATTTTAAAGGGATATTTTCCTTGGGGGTAAATAAAAGTGTTTAAAGCAATATTACCCTATGTGGTCCCAATTCTTTCCATATATGTCCTGGCTGATAATGGTGAGCTGTTAACCAGAGGCTGTGGAGGTGATTGGAAAAAGGAGGTAGCAGATTCTCGTTGGGAGATTACATGCCTATATTTGATTTGGCTCTGGTGAGTGCATCCCCATAGGGGAACCCGTTTTCCTTTCACGAGGTGGAGTGCATTGGTGGAAGAACTCAGGAGTTTAGACCGCACTACAGGAATCTAGAAACGTGTTTATCTGCAAGCCCCATTGTTTTATCAGAACACCACTGGACTTTGCTCCACTTACATATGAACTACTGCGGATATTTATATCTATATTTATTTATTTATTTATTTATCTATTTATTCGCAACTGGTCCTACCAATAATAACAATATTGATCTGCCTACGGGTGTAAATCACTTTTATATTTATTTTAGATTGATTCACCTAAGGGTGTAAACCACTTTTATTGTTATTGTTATTATTTTACTCATTTATTTATACCTCACTCACTAGTCTTATTGGATTTTATTATCCAGTCATTAAGCGCTGCTACAATATTCTATGAGTTTTCTGTGAATTCCTCATTTTTATTGTATTGTTATATAACAATAGATGCCCTTTAAACATATGTTTTATTGCCAAAAGTAAATGCTGAAAATTGTAACAGAATATTGTATGTAGGGTTCAGTGTGACTTGAATGCAAGCAAGACAACTTTTAAAACATGTCACTTTAATGGCAGCAGGCCTTCAGACCTGGCAGATTACACTCTTAAAGGCCTGGGGCCATATGATGTTGAATTCCAGTACATTTCCCTGCCTGAGAAGCACAAGTGCTGCGTACTACGGACGTCCTGAGAAATCAATGGCTGTACGCGGATATACATCTGTGCTTGTGTACACACACTCATGCATACATACAGACATACGCTCCAGGATTTTTATTATAGGTACTTATAAAGCGCCATCAATTTATGCAGCACTTTACAAATATATTACACATTCACATCTGTCCCTGCCCTCAAGGAGCTTACAGTCGAAGGTCCCTAAATCCCATTCATACATACTAGGGACAATTTAGACAGAAGACAATTAACCAACCCCCATGTCTTTTGAGTGTGGGAGGAATCCAGAGTACCCAGATAAAACCCACGCAGGCACAGGGAGAACATGCAAAACGCAAGGCCGGTAATGTCGTGGTTGGGATTCGAACCGACGACCCTAGTGCTGCTAGGGGAAAAAGCTACCCCCCCATGTCTTTGGAGTGTGGGAGGAATCTGGAGTACCCAGAGAAAACCCAAGCAGGCACAGGGAGAACATGCAAACGTCAGGCAGGTAGTGTCGTGGTTGGGATTCGAACCGACGACCCTAGTGCTGCTAGGGGAAAAAGCTAACCTCATGTCTTTGGAGTGTGGGAGGAATCTGGAGTACCCAGAGAAAACCCAAGCAGGCACAGGGAGAATATGCAAACACCAGGCAGGTAGTATCGTGGTTGGGATTCGAACCGACGACCCTAGTGCTGCTAGGGGAAAAAGCTAACCAGTTATCCACTATGTAGGCAGTCTGTGCCCAGGGGCGTACATCCATATGAATGCACATGTTCACGCAAGTACCAGAGTATACCTACTTAGAGTCCTTGATTTCTATGGGTGGCTGTATGTAATACCTGTGGATCCCAAGCAGAGAAATACACCTGGATTTTACATCCTATGACCCGCGGCAAAACGTGGCATGTAAACGCGGCAAAACGGACGTTTTAAACGCGGGTTACTTACTGTTAAATCGTTCAGGAGAGGTTGTAAAAATGTCCCGCGTACATGGGGCCTTTAGATGTGCCTCTTTTAATCATCAACCATGTGAGTTGCTAAATGTTGTACCTTCAGTAAATGTAACCATATTGCTACACTTAGAGGCGCCTCTCTTCTCTTTTATACTCTGTAGATCCTGCTGGATTTTGCTTCTAATCCCCATGTGGAAGTGGCCATTTGTGGTTACATTTATAGTTACACAACCTATCACATTGCTATAATCTTTTTATATGAACTATAAACTGAAGGACTTATGAATAAACGGTTGTGGAACGAATCATTTGCGTCTCCATTATTTCTTATGGGGAAATTCCCTTCGATATACGAGTACTTTGGATTACACGCATGTTTCCGGAATGAATTATACTCGTAATCCAAGGTTTTACTGTAAGGCCCCTTTCACACTGGGGCGGTGAGCCGCGGTGACGGTAAAGCAGCGCTATATTTAGCGCTGCTTTACCGTCGTTTTCACCGCGGTTTTCGGCCGCTCGCGGTGCGGTTTTAACCCCCGCAAGCGGCCGAAAAGGGGTTAAACACCCCCCGCAGAGCGCCGCCGTAGCGGCGCTTTGCGGCGGTATTGCCGCGGTTTCACCACGGTGTCCCATTCTATTCAATGGGAAGGAGCGGTATAGGAGCGGTGAACACACCGCTCCTATCCCGCTCCAAAGATGCTGCTAGCAGGACTTTTTTTTTCATCCTGCTAGCGCACCGCTCCAGTGTGAAAGCCCGCCGGCTTTCACACTGGAGTTAAAGGGGCCGGATTTTTTCATGCGGTGAACAGGCGCTATTTTTAGCGCTGCACCGCATGAAAAACGCCCCGGTGTGAAAGGGGCCTAATTGTCTGTGGCAGAGTTTAGGAGTACATGCTAGTAAAATAAAGTTGGAAATGTTTCGGCAGACCATGCTAACTGCTGCTCTTGGTGCCCATGGACGTTAGATTGCATTACCCTGGCATTTTTGGGCCCAAATTGAGGGATCATACCGTGTCTAAAAGGCCCCTTTCACACTGACGGACCTGTCAGTTTTGACGGCGGACCTGAACGGGCGGTCCATGCTGGTCTATGGAGCGACGGATGTCAGCGGAGACATGTCCGCTGACATCCGACCCGGTCCGATCCGCGAAAAGCAGATGGATGGCCCTACGTCCAGATCCGTCGCTGGCGGATGAGATCTGATGAAAACGAACGCGCTGTCCGTTTTCATCCGATCTCTCCATAGAGACCAGTGGCGCTGGACAAGCCCCTCCCCGCTCAGTGAGCAGAGAGGGACCTGTCATCCGCCCCGGCTCAGCGGAGATCAACGGAGAGATCTCCCGCTGAGCCGGCGGACAGAGGCGGACTCCGTGGAAGCGGAGTCAGCCTCGTGTGAAAGGGGCCTAAGGCAAATGCATGAGTCCTGCCAAATGTTCTCAGGGAACAAATAGATTGGGCAGATAAGAAAATCTTGCCTAATTACTATTGTTTTCTACAGTATAGGGATTGTACACATGGCTCTACCTCACCCGCCATTGCCAGGCTGATTTTACCGTTTGGAACAGAATTATATTTTGGGTTGAGCAATGATCTTAGCAGGTCCCGAAGACGGGTCATCTAGAGATCTAAGGCCCCATTAGGTTTTTAAGTAAAGGCGTCAGATATCACCCCTTTTCCAAAAAAAAAAAATATATATAAAAGTAGGATTGCCCTTCAACCAGATCCCATAGGGCATGCTGACCACATGTACATCCATCAGGCCAACTTCCCTGTCCTCCATCCTGCATCATCCAGAAATAAAGTGTCCCCTGTAATAATGTCTTTGATTAATGTATGTATTTGGGCAGATTTAGCATCTCATTGTTTATCAATGGGAAATGAATGCTTTGCAGCCCTACCCTCCTGATTAAACCGTGATTGCATCCTGCTGGGGGCTCTTAAGTACTTGTATGGCTCTCAGAGCAAGGTCAGACGTTTCACAGTTCAAAGGGGCCGCTTGGCAGCTCTGATAAGGGAGCCATGCAGCAATTAGTGAGATAGAGGCTCAGCCAAACTCTGGGACACAACCCTGAGAAGACGACCTGGATGAAAAGGCGATGGGAGCGACATCTGCAGCTCTGCAGATAATTGTAAATAGAGGGGCTGATATTTCTGGGAATTAGGGGTTCAATCGAAACGTATGTAGCAGCTTCTGCACTGCCATAGGGCACAATCAGTCACGGATTGTTAGATCAATCATCCAAAGAAACACTCAGTCTTTAAAAAAAAACTCATTAAGAATGTTCTAAAGACTTTACACTCAGGACAAGTATTTTTCTATTGCCATTGTACTTCAGTCAACTTTATTTCACAGTGAAAACCATTGGGAATCATTTTGATCTGTCATATATTGAGAATTGCCCGCTAAAAAGACAGTCTGGTCCGAAATGAGATCAGGAAAACTCTTGTGTGACATTTTCCTACAAACTACCCACCAACCCTTCAAATGATGATCTGTTGGTTGGAAATAGACATGTGCAATTCGTTTCGTTTTTTTTTCGTTTTCCGTTAAAATTCGTTATATTCGTTCATTCGTTATCGTACGAATGAACGAATGATTCGCTAAAAATTTTAACGAATTATCGAATCGAACGAGTATGAAAAACAACGAAAATCCGAAATAACCAAATTAGAAACAACGAAACTACGAAAGAAGAAAATCCGAAAAACGAAAACAGGAACAACGAAAATCAAAATGAACGAAAAAATTTGTACATTTGTAACTTTTTTTATTTTTTTTTTGAATTGGTAATTTTCCGTGTCCCTTACAATGGCGCTGCTTAACGTGCTTCGAATGGATTGAACGAAAAAATTCGTACATTCGTAACTTTTTTTTTCGATTCGTAATTTTCCGTGTCTCTTAGGCCCCTTTCACACTGGGGCGGTGAGCCGCGGTGACGGTAAAGCAGCGCTATATTTAGCGCTGCTTTACCGTCGTTTTTACCGCGGTTTTCGGCCGCTCGCGGTGCGGTTTTACCCCCCCGCGAGCGGCCGAAAAAGGGTTAAACACCCCCGCAGAGCGCCGCCGTAGCGGCGCTTTGCGGCGGTATTGCCGCGGTTTTACCGCGGTCTCCCATTCTTTTCAATGGGAAGGAGCGGTATAGGAGCGGTGAACACACCGCTCCTATCCCGCTCCAAAGATGCTGCTAGCAGGACTTTTTTTTTTCATCCTGCTAGCGCACCGCTCCAGTGTGAAAGCCCGCCGGCTTTCACACTGGAGTTAAAGGGGCAGGATTTTTTCATGCGGTGAACAGGCGCTATTTTTAGCGCTGCACCGCATGAAAAACGCCCCAGTGTGAAAGGGGCCTTACAATGTAATAATAGCATACACATTACATAAAATTATGAATTATGCTCCGATTACGAATCTACGAAAACAATGTTACGAAAGTACGAATAAATCAATCTAACGAAAGTACGAATGTAACTAAATCTACGAAAATACGAATGTGTCCGAATTTCGAATAAACGAAAATTAAACTAACGGAAAAACGAATCAACGAAAAAATAACTCTTACGAAAATACGAATCGTTAGGAATACGAACACCGACGACTTACGAAATTACGAATTGTTACGAATCAACGGAAACGAACAGAAATGAAACGAAACGAAACAAATTGTTCTATTGTGCACATGTCTAGTTGGAAAAACAAACTTCTGGCCGACCACCCATAGAAAGACTAATGCCGCCTACACACGAGCGGAATTCTCGACGGAAAAGCCTTGGATGTTTTTTTCCGATGGAATTCCACTCAGGCTTGTGTTGCCTACACACGGTCACACCAAATTCCGACCGTCTAGAACGTGGTGACGTACAACACGAAGACGAGTCGCTAAAATTAAGTTCAATGCTTCCGAGCATGCGTCGGAATTTTGCACGCCGGAATTGCTACAGACGATCGGAATTTCCGAAAGAAACTTTTTCCGTCGGAAAAATTGAGAACATCCAAGATTTTTCCGATGGAAATTTCGCTCGTGTGTACGCGGTATTAGGCTTCGTGTACACGGGACATTGTTCAACCTCTTCTGAATGATTCAACTTGACAGCTAGTTTAGCCGCGTTTACATGCCGCATTTAGCTGCATTTGCATCTAGAAGCGTTTGAAAAAAAATATATATTTTTTTCAAAATAGCCAATTTTCAAAAAAAGGCCTGTAAACGAAATGTGAGTTACCGCGTTTAGCCACGTTTAGCCGCATTTGAAATGCCTCTAAACTCAGCTTCTGAATGCATTTTTTTGGGTTCCAAAAAAAGTCTCTAAACACAACTGCCTAGAAATGACTATAAGGCCCCTTTCACACTGGGGCGGGAGCCGCGGTGACGGTAAAGCAGCGCTATATTTAGCGCTGCTTTACTGTCGTTTTAGCCGCGGTATTCGGCCGTTCGCGGGGTGGTTTTACCCCCGCAAGCGTCCGAAAAAGGGTTAAAATCCCCCACAAAGTGCCGCCGTAGCGGCGCTTTGCGGCGGTATTGCCGCGGTGTCCCATTGAAATCAATGGGTAGGAGCGGTTTAGGAGTGGCTCCTTTACCGCTCCAAAGATGCTGCTAGCAGGACTTTTTTTACCGTCCTGCTAGCGCACCGCTCTAGTGTGAAAGCCCGCCGGCTTTCACACTGGAGTGAATAGGGACGTTTTTTTCAGACGGTGTACAGGCGCTATTTTTAGCGCTGTACCGCCTGGAAACCGCCCCAGTGTGAAAGGGGCCTAAACGACCCTGTGTACATCTACTGATAAGATAACAGAGGGGAGTTCAGGGGTAGCTGAAAAAAACGCCCAACTGCTCCTAAACGTCCGTTTACCAGCAGCAGTGTACATGAAGCCTAAGCCTGGGTTCACACTAGTGCTGCTGCATAATCGTGCGTTTTTACAGTGCGTTTTTTGTAGCATGTTGTTGCACATTTTTTACATGTGTTCTTTATGCATTTTTTTTTTGTGGGACGACTTTTTGTTTTGTTTTTTACACAAAAGTCCACCAAAATTGCACTAAAAATGCGCTTCCCATGCATTCCCATTACAATCTAATGCCGCGTACACACGATCGGAATTTCGGCCAGCAAAAGACCGATGAGAGCTTTTCGTTGGAAAATGCGACCGTGTGGATGCTCCATTGGAATTTTGCTGGCCGAATTTCCACCAGCAAAAAAATTGAGAGCATGTTTTCAATTTTTCCGACGGAAAAGGTTTCTATCGGAAATTCCGATCGTCTGTAGCAATTCCGACATGCAAAATTCCTACGCATGCTTGGAAACAATTCGACGCATGCTCAGAAGCACTGAACTTCGTTTTTCTCGGCTCGTCGTAGTGTTGTACATCACCGCGTTCTTGGCGGTCGGAATTTGGTGTGACCGTGTGTAGGCAAGACAGTTTGAGTGGAATTCCGGCGGGAAAACCATCAGAGCTTTTTGCAACGAGAATTCCGATTGTGTGTACGCGGCATAAGGGGGGGGAAAGAACACACCGCACTGCACCAAAAGAAAGCACCTGCACCTTTCCAAAAATGTGAATAGAGTATATTTGCATCCTCACAGGGTGACAAAGTGACAAATCCCACAACTCATAGCGATTTTTTTTGTTAGTGAACTCTTATGGACTTTATAGGCACCAAAGTACACTCAAATCTTAAAAAGTATACATTTTTTGGTGGTTGTGTTGATGGCTTTGCCTTACTTGGGGTAATATGTTATTGTGTGAAGTTTTATTTTTGTGTAGTTCACTAAAGAAGAGTTCACAAAAAAAAAAAAAAATTGCTTCCAAAAATGTGCACTGCACTGCGTGATATTGCTAGGAACAGGCGCCATAGAGAATAATGTGATTTCCATTGTCCTGCATGCCAGCCCAGGAGAAATCGCACTAGTGTGAATGGAGGCCACGGCTGGCCATACACCCTACAATCTACTTTAGGCTCACACCTATGCGTTTTGCAGAAACACACTACAGTCCATTTAACATTAGTTCCTGAGGGTCACGTTCACATCTGTGCAGTTTCCTCCGAAAGGTTCGGGGATGCGGTATGATGTGTTTTTGGCTCCATAGACTTCAATGGAATCGCATATAAATTATTATTATACAGGATTTATATAGCACCAACAGTTTGCTCAGCACTTTACAACAGAGGCCTCCAAACTGTGGCCGGATGTGGCCCTTTGCATGCCTTTATCTGGCCCTTTGGAATTTCTCCCACAAATATGAAGTGCCATTCCTTCCAATGACACCAATGACGGGGCACTATTCCTTCCCGCTGACACCAACAATGGGACACTATTCCTCCCACTGACACCAATGATGGGGCACTATTCCTCCCACTGACACCAATGATGGGGCACTATTCCTTCCCGCTGACAGCAACAATGGGGCACTATTCCTCCCACTGACACCAACAATGGGGCACTATTCCTCCCACTGACACCAATGATGGGGCACTATTCCTCCCACTGATACCAATAACAGGGCACAATTCCTCCCACTGACACCAATGGTGGGGCACTATTCCTCCCACTGATACCAATGATGGGGACACTATTCCTCCCACTGACACCAATGATGGGGCACTATTCCTCCCACTGACACCAATGACGGAGCACTATTCCTCCCACTGACACCAAAGGTGGGGCAATATTCCTCCCACTGACACCAATGATGGGGCATTATTCCTCCCACTGACACCAATGATGGGGCACTATTCCTCCCACTGACACCAATGATGGGGCACTATTCCTCCCACTGACACCAATGATGGGACACTATTCCTCCCACTGACACCAATGATGGGGCACTATTCCTCCCACTGACACCAATGACGGAGCACTATTCCTCCCACTGACACCAAAGGTGGGGCAATATTCCTCCCACTGACACCAATGATGGGGCATTATTCCTCCCACTGACACCAATGATGGGGCACTATTCCTCCCACTGACACCAATGATGGGGCACTATTCCTCCCACTGACACCAATGATGGGGCACTATTCCTCCCACTGACACCAATGAAGGGGCACTATTCCTCCCACTGACACCAATGATGGGGCACTATTCCTCCCACGGACACCAATGATGGGGCATTATTCCTCCCACTGACACCAATGATGGAGCACTATTCCTTCTACTGACCATAGGTGCTTTGTCATTTTTTTTACCCCTGTGACCCCAGTCCGGCCCCCCTAAAGCCTGAAGTACAGTAAACCGGCGCTTTGTTTAAAAAGTTTGGAGACCCCCCTGATTTACAACATGAGGGCAGACAGTACAGGTACAATACAATTCAATACAGGAGGAATCAGAGGGCTCTGCTCCTAGGAGCTCACACTCTAAAAGATGGATGTACACGGCGCGTTTCCTGCATGACAACAGACACCTCCTCCTAGCAACATTAACACACCCCCAAAAACGCAAAACGCATAAAAAAATGCAAAATGCGACAGACAATGGGTCTCAAAAACACATCACATACATATGAACCGAGCCTAAAGCTGGATACACATTATACATCCTTCCTTTAGATTTACCTTTTTGGTAAATCTAAAAGAAAGTTGTACAAGAAAATTGTACAGTGTGTAGCCAGCTTTAGATTTCCCACCAAACTTCTCGGTATAAGAGCGTGCCTGGCCTGAGACCAGCTACAAGGATCCTTTTGGGTTTGTCTTCACATGACATAGTTTCAGTAAAGCTAAAGGGGATCGTACAGTCAGGTTGTATGATGTATGGGCAGTTTATAAAGCAGGGAATCTGGCATCCATTGCAGGTGTTTTAGATGGAATGTTGGAGGGGAAAGTTATAAAATTGCCATAAATGACAAGTGCCCAGATCCCTGGGCTGTACCCACTGTGAGGGGCCCCTCTCCCAGAGCCCAATGGGTTAACAAGCAGTCCCTTAGGGACCCGGATCGTAGAGGGCCCCCCATCCCCTTCCCTGCACTCCCCGGACTAGTGAAAGTGAAAGATCAGCGAAGTTCGGATACAAAGTAACAATGATAGGACAGCAGGGGGACAAGAGATACAACAAAGCCCCGGCTTTAACCCCATGTGTACCTGGATGGTCTGGCTGGGGTCCCCCAACACGGGGCCCCCCACCAGCTTGCAGTAGAGGTCCTCCACAGGTCTGCCATCCTCGCCCTCCCCGCAGGTGGCTGTGGCTGAGATCTTGGTGCCCTCTGCCAGGTTGAAGTAAGGAGGGTGCAGGCTGAAGCCATTGACTCCATTGGGGAGCAGCTTCTGGCTGCTGATCGCCCTGCAGAGCAGACAGAGGAGGAGCAGGCAGTGGTAAGGTCCGGGCACTGCCATCCTCCCGGGGCACAGAGAGAAGAGAAGAGGGATCACACAAGGGATCAGACTCTACTCAGCTGCTGCTTCATCCAGACTGAGCCAGAGACAGAGAGGAGGGGGCGGGACACACCACTCAGACCTGCCCCAGGGCTCTCACCACTGCTGGGGGCATCACACACACCCACTGCCCTCTGCTGGGGCTCAGCCCTGCCACTTCCCACCATCTCCATGGAGACTTCTATCCATCCACACTTCTTTATTTATTTATCATTGCACCATTGCTTTCTAAATAACATCTTCACGCGTCTAAAGAATGAATCATTTATAATAATAAAGAATGATTTATAATCATTTATAGTAATAAAGAATAATTTATAATAATAAATAATAATTCATTGATAATAAGAAAGAATAATTCATTTATAATAATTTATAGTAATAAGGAACAATTCATTTAAAATAATAAATAACAATTAATCTATAATAATAAAGAATGATCGATTTATAATAATTTATAGTAATAAAGAATAATTAATTTATAATAATAAAGAATAATTAATTTATAATAATGAAGAATGATTTATAATAATGAAGAATGATTTATAATAATTTATAGTAATAAAAAATAATTAATTATATAATAATAAAGAATAATTGATTTATAATAATTTAAAGTAATACAGAATAATTGATTTATAATAATTTAAAGTAATATAGAATAATTGATTTATAATAATTTATAGCAATAAAGAATAATTAATTTACAATAATAAATAATTCATTTATAATAAATAAAGAATGATTGATTTATAATAATTTATAGTAATAAAGAATAATTCATTTATAATAACAAAGAATAATACGTTTATAATAATAAAGAATGATTTATTTATAATCATTTATAGTAATAAAGAATAATTCATTTATAATAATAAATAATAATTTATAATAAAGAATGATTGATTTATAATCATTTATAGTAATAAAGAATAATTCATTTACAATAATAAATAATTCATTTATAATAAATAAAGAATGATTGATTTATAACAATTTATAGTAATAAAGAATAATTCATTTATAATAACAAAGAATAATACGTTTATAATAATTTAATGATTTATTTATAATAAATTTATAGTAATAAAGAATAATTCATTTATAATAATAAATAATAATTTATAATAAAGAATTATTGATTTATAATCATTTATAGTAATAAAGAATAATTAATTTAAAATAATAAATAATATTTAATTTAAAATAATAAATAATATTTAATTAAAAATAATAAAGAATAATTAATTTATAATAATAAATAATATTTAATTTATAATAATAAAGAATGGTTAATTTATAATAATTTATATTTAATAAATAAAAATTCATTTATAATAATAAAGAATAAATAATTTATAATAATAAAGAATAATTCATTTATAATAATAAAGAATGATTCATTTATAATAATTTATAGTAATAAAGAATAATTCATTTATAATAATAAATAATTTATAATAATAATAAAGAATGATTCGTTTGGCATTGTTTGTATTAATAAAGGATGCACTGTGTAAAAACACCAACAGTAGTAGTAATATTTAGGGCTGGTTCACACCATAGAAACGCAGTTCCAGATGCTTTTTTGCATGTGCGTTTTTTAACTCGTTCCAATGCGTTTTCGATTCGTGCATTTTCCTCTTTTTTTTCTCTTCAGGGACAGTTCACACCACATGCGGTCCAGTGGCTTTTTATTTCTACATCAAAATAGTTCACACCAGTGCGGTCAGTTCCAGAAAAAATATAGAACATGCTGCATTTTTTTTGCACTGAGCTGTACTAGAACGCGGTAAAACGCATCAACAACCCACCAGAACGCACCTAAAACGCACTGGAACACACATGTCCTTATTTAGGGATGGTTGACACCATAGAAATGCAGTCCAAATGGGTTCCGGATGCTTTTCTGCATGCATGCTTTTGATGCGTTTCAATGCATGTTTTTCTCCCTCTTTTTTTTTTTTTTTTTAAATAGATAAGATCTTTATTTAAACAATTAAAATCCCAAAGCAGTCATATCTTGTGCATAGACGACAGGGAAAACCAGCTAACGCGTTTTACATCATGGATAGATGCTTAGTCATAGCTGAGCTGAGCTATCATTGGAAATCATGGGGTACGACATGCGACTTTGCACTCCCAAGTCACAGGACAAGTTGCACTAGTGTAACAGGGGCCTAAGTACCCCCTTCGGATTATGCTGCCATTCATAATAGTGTATTTGTTTGTTTTTTTTAAATGAAAAGGCTAAATACCTTTTCCCACACAGCTGCGGTGTGATCATGTGATCCCCTGTGCTGGTCAGGCCCGAACTATGGATATAAACAGAAGGGCCCGAGATCCCCCTGTGCTGGTCGGCTGACGTCACACGGGAATCTCAGCCCTTCCCGCTTCTCTCCATAGATCGGAGGCCACCAGCACAGGGGGATCTCAGCCCCTCCCGCTTCTCCCCATAGATCAGGCCGACCAGCACAGGGGGATCCCAGCCCCTCCCGCTTCTCCCCATAGATCGGGCCGACCAGCACAGGGGGATCTCAGCCCCTCCCGCTTCTCCCCATAGATCGGGCCGACCAGCACAGGGGGATCTCAGCCCCTCCCGCTTCTCTCCATAGATCTGGGCCGGCCAGCACAGGGGAATCTCAGCCCCTCCATCTTCTCTCCATAGATCGGCGCCGGCCAGCACAGGGGGATCTCAGTCCCCTCCTGCTTCTCTACATAGATCAGGGCCGACCAGCACAGGGGAATCTCAGCCCCTCCCGCTTCTCTCCATAGATCGGGGCCGACCAGCACAGGGGAATCTCAGCCCCTCCCGCTTCTCTCCATAGATCGGGGCCGACCAGCACAGGGGAATCTCAGCCCCTCCCGCTTCTCTCCATAGATCGGGGCCGACCAGCACAGGGGAATCTCAGCCCCTCCCGCTTCTCTCCATAGATCGGGGCCGACCAGCACAGGGGAATCTCAGCCCCACCATCTTCTCTCCATAGATCGGGGCCGACCAGCACAGGGGAATCTCAGCCCCTCCATCTTCTCTCCATAGATCGGGGGCCAATCAGCACCAGCCCGCTTCTCTCCATAGATCGGGGCCGAACAGCACAGGGGAATCTCAGCCCCTCCATCTTCTCTCCATAGATCGGAGGCCACCAGCACAGGGGAATCTCAGCCCCTCCATCTTCTCTCCATAGATCGGGGCTGACCAGCACAGGGGAATCTCAGCCCCTCCATCTTCTCTCCATAGATCGGAGGCCACCAGCACAGGGGAATCTCAGCCCCTCCATCTTCTCTCCATAGATCAGGGCCGGCCAGCACAGGGGGATCTCAGCCCCTCCATCTTCTCTCCATAGATCGGGGCCGGCCAGCACAGGGGGATCTCAGCCCCTCCATCTTCTCTCCATAGATCGGGGCCGACCAGCACAGGGGAATCTCAGCCCCTCCCACTTCTCTCCATAGATCGGGGCCGACCAGCACAGGGGAATCTCAGCCCCTCCCACTTCTCTCCATAGATCGGGGCCGACCAGCACAGGGGAATCTCAGCCCCTCCCGCTTCTCCCCATAGATCGGGCCAACCAGCACAGGGGGATCTCAGCCCCTCCCTCTTCTCTCCATAGATCGGGGCCGACCAGCACAGGGGAATCTCAGCCCCTCCCACTTCTCTCCATAGATCGGGGCCAACCAGCACAGGGGGATCTCAGCCCCTCCAGCTTCTCTCCATAGATCGGGGTCGGCCAGCACAGGGGAATCTCAGCCCCTCCCACTTCTCTCCATAGATCGGGGCCAACCAGCACAGGGGAATCTCAGCCCCTCCCGCTTCTCTCCATACATAGTGACTTTACGATCACTTTAAGCTAAATAACAGAAGTTTAGGAATATTCCTTTGGGATTAATAAAGTATTAATAAAGTATTCTGAAAGTTATACGCAGAGCTTGCAAAAGACTGCAGCCAAGTTACAAGAGATTGCTGGAGACTTGTTGCCAAGGTAAAGGAGCCTGACAAAACTACAGAATACTGCAAGAAATAAAAAAAAAAAGGAAACTGCAATAAATGCACAAGTATCCTAGAGACTGCTGCCAAGGTACAAGAGACTGCTAGAGACTGCCGGTAACACGAGGGAGCATTTATCCTGAAATGACCTCCGGTCACACACCATGGGAACCTGTGTCCTTTAGATTGAAGTCCCCCAACCCAGCCTTACCTACCACGCCACACCTTCCCTGCCCCCCCCTCCATGGAAGCATTCCTGTTTAGGGTGGAGCTGTCCCTGCATGAGATGGTGAGAGGACTGTGAATGACTGACCGCTCTCAACAACCAGCTTATTGCAATCTGTGTGTCAATCATATTAATGGGACATTTTCCACCCAGTAAAACTCCTTCAATCTGAGCTGGTCAACTGCAGGACTATAGGCAGCATCTGCATGTGTCCCTCTCCAGCTGTCACCGGCGAGGCCCTGCTAATCTCATTTATTGTTCTGTAAAGACGCTCTTGCACACCCTGGGTCAGAAAGCCCAGCACCGTGTAGATCCGTTTATCCAAGTTCTGATGAGCCAATCAGAGCCAGCGTCAGCATTGGTGATTAGGGATGAAGATGCTGGGTGGAGGACAGGAAGGGAGAAACTTAACACTTCTTCTTCCTGCTTTAACAATGAAGAAGGAATAGTTCACAGCGGAGTGTGCTGCATGGCAGATATTAAAAGAAAACACGTGTAAAGTGTATACCCAGCACAATAAAATGCACATTATATAAACCAAAAGTATTGGGACGCCGGCCTTTACACGCATCAGGGAACTTTAATGGCATCCCAGTCTTAGTCTGTAAGGTTCAATATTGAGTTGGCCCCCCTTTGCAGCTATAACAGCTTCAACTCTTCTGGGAAGGCTGTCCACAAGGTTTAGGAGTGTGTCTATGGGAATGTTTGACCATTCTTCCAGAAGCGCATTTGTGAGGTCAGGCACTGATGTTGGACAAGAAGGTCTGGCTCTCAGTCTCCACTCTAATTCATCCAAAAGGTGTTCTATCGGGTTGAGGACTCAGGCCAGTCAAGTTCCTCCACCCCAAACTCGCTCATCCATGTCTTTATGGACCTTCCTTTGTGCTCTGGTCCCAATCATTTGGTGGAGGGGGGATTATGGTGTGGGGGTTGTTTTTCAGGGGTTGGTCTTGGCCCCGTAGTTCCAGTGAAGGGAACTCTTAAGGAGCCAACATACCAAGACATTTTGGACAATTTCATGCTCCCAACTTTGTGGGAACAGTTTGGGGACGGCCCCTTCCTGTTCCAACATGACTTCGCACCAGTGCACAAAGCAAGGTCCATAAAGACATGGATGAGCGAGTTTGGGGTGGAGGAACTTGACTGGCCTCAACCCGATAGAACACCTTTGAGATGAATTAGAGCGGAGACTGCGAGCCAGACCTTCTCATCTACATAAGTGCCGGTGTTCCGTCAGATTAGGCGACCCATCAGAATTGGTAATGGAAGTGACGTTCCGTCGCCGCCATCTTGCTACACCCCACACTCCTCCACAATAAGGATACAGTGAGAAGGGGACAAGCGGACATCTTGTTACACCCACCAGAGTTTTGGTTTTGACACTTATTTTTAACAGTAAAAGCAGATTATAAGATCAAATACAGTATTTACAAATCCGACGGACTGTTTAGATGTTGAATTTATTTATTTATTTTTAAAGGGTACATTTTATTCAGATTTTCAAAAATAATGTACAATTACATTACTCAGTAGAAGCAAACCTGCTGATCTCACAGGTTTGCTAATCTGACAGAGCGCCTCTGCTTTTATAATTCAACATGTAAACAGTCTGATGGATTTCCAAATACTGTATTTTGACATATATGCTCAGTTTACTGTTAAAAATAACTGTAAAATGCAAAACTCCGGTGAGTGTAACAAGATGTCTGCTTGCCTCCTTCTCAGTGTATTCTTACTGTGGAGGAGTGTGGGGTGTAGCAAGATGGTGGCGACGGAATGTCACTTCTGTTACCATTTCTGATGGGTCGCCATATCTGACGGAACACCTGACCTCACAAATGCGCTTCTGGAAGAATGGTCAAACATTCCCATAGACACACTCCTAAACCTTGTGGACAGCCCTCTCAGAAGAGCTGAAGCTGTTATAGCTGAAAAGGGTGGGCCAACTTAATATTGAAGCCTACGGACTAAGACTGGGATGCCATTAGAGTTCATGTGAGTGTAAAGGCAGGTGTCCCAATACTTTTGGTAATATGGTGCATCTATGCAATACAGATCATACCTGGAGTTCAGCTTTAACCCTGTCCAATCCAAATTTAAAATTAAATATGCATTGAAAGGCATGTCAAGATGCATATCACACATGAAAGAAACGCACGTTGACTCATGACAAGCAAATCTGTGTGGGGGGAGGGTAGTGTGGGGTGTGCAGAGGTATGCAGAGAAGGAATTTGTTTGGGGTGCACAAGTGAGCAGGGAGGGGGATGTATAGAGGTAAGGAAGGTGGTTGTAAAAATGAGCAGAGGAGGCAGATAGAGTTAAAGGGGTGTAGGGTTGGAGTGGAGAGGATGGGGGAGGTTTGGGGTGCAGAGGTTAGCATGGGTTTTAGGATGAATATGTGTACTGATAGGGTGGATAAAGATGTAGGTAGCATGTAGGGAAGCCCAATTATTTCAATGAGCGTCTCTAATTGATGGAAATACGGAAGAAAGTCCCTAACGCTTTTTAAAAATCACACGGTTGCACTGCACATGTCAGCAGATGTGTGAGGGTGTCATTAACAATTAATGGCACTAGGACCTTTTCCAATAAACGGGCACGTTAATGGCACCTTGTAGGCTGGCCTGGGAGGCGGTGGCCCCAGTTCTAGATAGGGACGATTGGGACGGCATGTGGGGGACCGCGTTCCAATACTTAGTCAGGACCCTTTTTAAGGCAGGGCAAAAGGGGCAACTGCCCTGGGCCCCATTATTGTAGTGGGGCCCAAAGCAGGTGCCTCATACTTGCCAACTATCCCAGTTTAAATTCCCTTATCCCTTGAAGTTTTAGTCCCGTGCTGTGTCCCTATATCTCAGTGTAAACTTCTGCTGCCGCTGCTCAGCTCTGCCCTATTGCCATGTACAGAGGACTCGCCTGCAGACCCTGTGTTTACATGTAAATAACCTGCATTGATATGTAAATAGTGGCGGCATTAATATGTAATTAGTCGTGGAACGCGGCATTGATTCGTTAAATAGAGACGGTATTCATATGTATATCATTGCCCCCTGAGGTCACGTCCACCATCACTTCTGCTGAATGCTGCCCACTGGGGAGGTAAAGGAGCACGCTTGAAAGTCCTGCCTACAACTGTGGTCATTAAGCCTAACATCATGTTCTGCAGAAGTAAGCAAATTGGAGGTGGAACCCTTTTTCAAAATAACATGGTGCCAAAGCACCCTGAATTTTGGTGCATGTGAATACACAGGCAGGCAGTGAGGAGATGATGTGTTGTAACCTTTAGCGACCAGTAATGCTGTGCACTAACCTCTTGCAACCAATCAATGAGCAGTAATAATGTGCAATAACCTCTAACAACCAATTAGTGAGTGGTATACATGTTCAGTAACCTCTAGCATTCAATAAGTGAGCAGTATTGATGTACAGTAATCTCTAGCAACCAATCAACAAGGAGACATCTTGTGCTGTAACCGCTAGTAAATAACAGTGAGCCATAATGTGTGCTGTAACCTCTAGCAGCCAGTGAGCGGTAATGATACACTGTAACCTCTGGCAACCAATCGCTGATCTGATTCAGTAAACTGATTTTGAGTCTAGCTGCTATTTATTGTATGTCTCAAAGCATGCGTAGAGAGAAATTGCATGGAAGAGGGGGCCCCAAGAAAATGTTTGCCCAGGGTATGGCCCCGTACTTAGTCTTTACCAGAGACCGTTTAATTCATTACAAGAGTGGAAGAGTTTGTCTACCCCAACCTCGGAGACCTGGAAATCCCTGGTCATCAAAGCAGTGTCATTCTATAAAGCTACCTATCTAAACAGAGGGGCTCTAGCCAAATTTGTCAAGGTTTGGGGGGGATGGATGGCTTCTGTAGACACCGTTTCGGATTAACTACATGATCAGCTACAGTCACTGATCCTGGGATTTCCTGTAGTGTTCGTTTTTGGAGTGCTAGAAGAGTGCAGGCTAGCTGGAGACCAATGTAAGGATTTTCTCAATAGACGGCCTATTCATATACCTAGAAGTTACTGTATTTCCTGGTGAAGGTGAGGGGGGAATCGGGGAGGGAGGGACCACATGAGCAGACATTCTCCTGTATGATAGAGCAGGGAGTCACCGCACGGAATTGCTGTAAATCACATCTCCGGCTGGAGGGTAATTAGGTAAGACTGTACCAGGGCTGGGTTCTTACCCCCTTTTGTATTTGATTGTTTTTTTGGGTTTTTTTTTTGTTCTTTGCTGGGGGGAGGGGGGTTCTATATTTTATGGCTTTACACTGGGATGTTTTTACTCTGTAACCAGTGTATGTTTCAGCTTAGCACTTAATAGCACTCCTGTGTATCTTCTAAAGGGCAGCACATTTCTGTGATGTCAGGAAAGCGATTTTGCATGCGTTCTGGACACACACACACACGTGTGTGTGCAGGCTAAATGTATCAGTTACATTGGTGGTCATTGTAAAGTTTCTCATTACTTTGGGGCTTTGTGTAAAATCCTTTCATTCACACTAGTGGCCAGTGTGAAGGTCCCCTTACATTAGTGGTCAGTGTAAATCCCTCCTTACATTTGTGGTTACTGTGAATGCTCCTTTTACATTAGTGGTCAGTGTAAATCCTTCCTTACATTGGTGGTTACTGTGAATGCTCCTTTTACATTAGTGGTCAGTGTAAATCCCCTTTACATTGGTGGTCAGTGTAAAGCTTCTCATTACTTTGGGGCTTGGTGTAAAATCCTTTCATTCACACTAGTGGCCAGTGTGAAGGTCTCCTTACATTAATGGTCAGTGTAAATCCCTCCTTACATTTGTGGTTACGGTGAATGCTCCTTTTACATTAGTAGTCAGTGTAAATCCCTCCTTACATTGGTGGTTACTGTGAATGCTCCTTTTACATTAGTGGTCAGTGTAAATCCCCTTTACATTGGTGGTCATTGTAAATCTTCTCATTACATTGAGGCTTGGTGTAAAATCCTTTTATTCACACTAGTGGCCAGTGTGGAGGTCTCCCTCCTTACATTGGTGGCTACTGTGAATGCTTCTATTACATTAGTGGTCAGTGTAAACCCCTATTACATTAGTGGCCAGTGTTGAAACTCCTCTTTATATTGGTAGTCGGTAAAAAAAATAAAAAGTCAGCATTGAAATTGATTACACTCCCCCCCCCCCCCCCCCCCCCCCCAGTGCTGCCACTGATCCCAGGAGTTCTAGGATCCCCGGGAGTTTTCTGTCTATTGATATAGCCCCTTACCACCCCAGTCCATGGTGTGCAGGCAGGTGGAGAGTGAAATTGCATGGAGGGGGGAGGCCCAAAAAATGTTTGCCCATAGTCCAATCAATATTAACCACTTGCTTACTGTGCACTTAAACACCCTTCCTGCCCAGACCAATTTTCAGCTTTCGGTGCTCTCACACTTTGAATCACAATTACTCAGTCATGCAACACTGTACCACAAATAGAGCTTTCTTTTGGTGGTATTTGATCACCTCGTTTTTTATTTTTTGGAGAAAAGTTGCGCTATCCTAATGAATTAAAGCTGCTGCTCAAATTGTTATACTACAAAGACAAAATGGCTGTGAAAAGGAGCTGCGCTAAAGATTGAAAAATAAAAATAAAATTACTAAATATGGGCTAAATATTATTTCGCCCAGAAAATTTTTTTACGTTTCACGTGAAAGGGTGTCAAAAAGGAAGTCTGCATGCCATCAGACTATTATAAATATGAATAAATAAAAGCCCGGCTGAGCTTGCCTATTTGTGTGAAGGTAAAATTAAATGTGCAAAGTGGGTGTCCACTAGTTAGTGAGATCAGAGGACGACCTATAAAGCATAAATTAAAAAGCTAGTGAAAAATAGATAAACACCCTGCTGAGCAATCAATTATATATGATACCTGTTATCAACTGTTTATATATCATATACTGTATATGGTGTACAGATAATAACCCAAACTGTAACCAGTGAGCCTTAGTGTGAATAGTCCAAAAGGAAGAGTGATATTTAAACTTAATAATATCAAAAAATGAAGAATAGTAAACACCCTACAGGGCGTTCGGAACAATGTTATACCTGTTGTTGACTATTGAAAAATAAATGCCAACTTAATACTATAACTTTGGAGTTAAGTGCAAGCTAAAACCTAGAATATAGCTAATATACATTATGTGACAATAAAGCTAAATAAAGAAAACGATATGGTTGAAAACAATAAACGCCCTACAGAGCATAATAATTGCAATGGTGACCGGATGAGTGTATAATCTCCTGGGGGTGTGGAAAAAACAATCTCCCAGAGAAGTATAGTCAATCACAAACAATATATATAAATGTGCGTCTTGATATGCACAATGTAGCAAACAAGTTCCGTGCTTTTAACAGTCTGTGTGAAGACTCCCAAATTCTTGAAGTGAAAGTGACTTATATGACACCAAGAAAAGATGTGAAGACCTCCACCATAGGACAAACTTGTCTCCTTACCGGAACTATATGGTCCCTTATTAGGGGGACCTTTCGCGCGAGTGGCTCTCAACCCTAGCCAGGGGTATACTGGGGGGAACGTCCGATATCCAACCAATCAGAATGATTTATCCAGAATGGCTCCCAACCAGGGTCCTTCTCTGATGTCAGCTCGGGATCAGGCTCGGTGGCCGAATTGTAGTTGGAACCAGAGGGGATTAAAGAGAGCTCACATAGTGTGAAATCCAACGATATTTTATTGTATAAAAAATAAGTAAACACTTACAGTGTAGCGAAATTAAATAGGCATGAAGCGAGCCGGCCGGTCTCGCAAATACAGCCCGTGGTATGGGATCACGTCTTACAGCGGTAGCGTCAGACGTGATCCCATACCACGGGCTGTATTTGCGAGACCGGCCGGCTCGCTTCATGCCTATTTAATTTCGCTACACTGTAAGTGTTTACTTATTTTTTATACAATAAAATATCGTTGGATTTCACACTATGTGAGCTCTCTTTAATCCCCTCTGGTTCCAACTACAATTCGGCCACCGAGCCTGATCCCGAGCTGACATCAGAGAAGGACCCTGGTTGGGAGCCATTCTGGATAAATCATTCTGATTGGTTGGATATCGGACGTTCCCCCCAGTATACCCCTGGCTAGGGTTGAGAGCCACTCGCGCGAAAGGTCCCCCTAATAAGGGACCATATAGTTCCGGTAAGGAGACAAGTTTGTCCTATGGTGGAGGTCTTCACATCTTTTCTTGGTGTCATATAAGTCACTTTCACTTCAAGAATTTGGGAGTCTTCACACAGACTGTTAAAAGCACGGAACTTGTTTGCTACATTGTGCATATCAAGACGCACATTTATATATATTGTTTGTGATTGACTATACTTCTCTGGGAGATTGTTTTTTCCACACCCCCAGGAGATTATACACTCATCCGGTCACCATTGCAATTATTATGCTCTGTAGGGCGTTTATTGTTTTCAACCATATCGTTTTCTTTATTTAGCTTTATTGTCACATAATGTATATTAGCTATATTCTAGGTTTTAGCTTGCACTTAACTCCAAAGTTATAGTATTAAGTTGGCATTTATTTTTCAATAGTCAACAACAGGTATAACATTGTTCCGAACGCCCTGTAGGGTGTTTACTATTCTTCATTTTTTGATATTATTAAGTTTAAATATCACTCTTCCTTTTGGACTATTCACACTAAGGCTCACTGGTTACAGTTTGGGTTATTATCTGTACACCATATACAGTATATGATATATAAACAGTTGATAACAGGTATCATATATAATTGATTGCTCAGCAGGGTGTTTATCTATTTTTCACTAGCTTTTTAATTTATGCTTTATAGGTCGTCCTCTGATCTCACTAACTAGTGGACACCCACTTTGCACATTTAATTTTACCTTCACACAAATAGGCAAGCTCAGCCGGGCTTTTATTTATTCATATTTATAATAGTCTGATGGCATGCAGACTTCCTTTTTGACACCCTTTCACGTGAAACGTAAAAAAATTTTCTGGGCGAAATAATATTTAGCCCATATTCAGTAATTTTATTTTTATTTTTATTTAGTAATATTTATTTTTTTTCATTGTTTCAATCTTTAGCGCAGCTCCTTTTTTCACATTTTGGAAAGCTAACACCCCAACGTATAATCAGGCATAATGAGTCTTTTGAACGGTTCATTTTTTTCCAGAAGTTTTGGGAAAATGTGGAAAAAAAATGAAAACGCATTTTTCTTACGCTAAGTTGTTCATTTATAAGATATTTCCAACACATAGCATGTACATAGCAAAAATTACACCCCAAAATACATTCTGCTACTCCTCCTGAGTATGGCGATACCAAATGTGTGAGACTTTTACACAGCCTGGCCACATACAGAGGCCCGCCAGTGAAGTAGCACCTTCAGGCGTTCTACAAGCATAAATGACACATCTCATTTCTCAACCACCTATTACACTTTTGAAGGCCCTGGAGCACCAGGACAATGGAAACGCCCACAAAGTGACCCCATTTTGGAAAGCTAACACCCCAACGTATAATCTATGAGGCATAATGAGTCTTTTGAACGGTTCATTTTTTTCTAGAAGTTTTGGGAAAATGTGGAAAAAAAATGAAAACGCATTTTTTTTACGCTAAGTTGTTAATTTATAAGATATTTCCAACACATAGCATGTACATAGCAAAAATTGCACCCCAAAATACATTCTGCTACTCCTCCTGAGTATAGCGATACCAAATGTGTGAGACTTTTACACAGCCTGGCCACATACAGAGGCCCGCCAGTGAAGTAGCACCTTCAGGCGTTCTACAAGCATAAATGACACATCTCATTTCTCAACCACCTATTACACTTTTGAAGGCCCTGGAGCACCAGGACAATGGAAACGCCCACAAAGTGACCCCATTTTGGAAAGCTAACACCCTAACGTATAATCTATGAGGCATAATGAGTCTTTTGAACGGTTCATTTTTTTCCAGAAGTTTTGGGAAAATGTGGAAAAAAAATGAAAACGCATTTTTTTTACGCTAAGTTGTTCATTTATAAGATATTTCCAACACATAGCAAGTACATAGCAAAAATTACACCCCAAAATACATTCTGCTACTCCTCCTGAGTATGGCGATCCCAAATGTGTGAGACTTTTACACAGCTTGGCCACATACAGAGGCCCAACATCCATGTAGCACCATCAGGTGTTCTAAAGGCATAAATTACACATTTCATTTCCTGAGTACCTATCACATTTTTGAAGGCCCTGGAGCACCAGGACAATAGAATTACCCACAAAGTGACCCCATTTTGGAAAGAAAACACCCCAATGTATATTCTATGAGGCATAATGAGTCTTTTGAACATGTAATTTCTTTCCACAAGTTTTTGGAAAATGTGGAAAGAAAATTAAAACCAATTTTTTTCTTACAAAGTTGTCAATTTAGAAGATCTTTATAACACGTAGAATGTACATAGCCAAAATTACACCCCAAAATACATTCTGCTACTCGTCCTGAGTATGGCGATACCCCATGTGTCAGACTTTTCCACTACCTGGCCACATACAGAAGCCCAACATGCAAGTAGCACCTTTAGGCTTCTAACACATAGCATGTATACACCAAGAATTGCACCCCAAAATACATTCTGCTGAGCAAAGGGTAAAAAAAAAAGGCTCACCTGTGGTTCTAGCAGGCAGGAATACCGTTCCAGAGCAGTCAAAGTTCAGTTCAGGTAACAGGCATAGGTATGGCTAGTTCAGGTAACAGGCAAAGGCATGGCCAGTTCAGGTGCCAGGCAAAGGCATGGCCAGTTCAGGTGCCATGCAAAGGCACGGCCAGTTCAGGTGCCATGCATAGGCACGGCCAGTTCAGGTGCCATGCAAAGGCACGGCCAGTTCAGGTGGCAGGCAGAGGCATGACCAGTTCAGATGGCAGCAGGTGGCACTTTGTACATTAGGCCTTGGTCAGGTAAGACCTGAGGACAGGGGTAGAGGCTTCTTCCCACCCAAATCTCTACGAAGCCTCCGAGTCTCCAGACCCTAATCCGAGAAAACAAAACCTGGAGAAAAATGTTTTCTCCACTCGGAAAACCTTTTCTGGAGCCCCTCACATGTGAGACCCCTGTGCTGTACAGTGGCAGGGCAAATGATCAGTTCAGGAGGCAGGCAAAAAGAATGGTCATTTAACAGGCCGAGGTCAATTCACGTTGAAGGCAGAAAGATGTTTGGCAGAGGCATAGTCGTTAACAGTCCGGGTCATTCACAGAAATGGCAGAAAGTGGAAACTGGAAAAAAGTCATCTAATAGTGCAGTGAAGTATGATAGCTTCGAAAGCACGTTCCAATACAGAGGCCTGGATGGGAGGGACAGTCGGGACAGTAGTATCGGGTGTCGCGGCGATTTCCCCTACTTGAACACACACGACATTTTTTTTTGGGGTTTGCGACCTGTTTGGGTAGGAGGGAGAAGTTCAGGAAAGTGCCTTTCATGGAGTCTGGATACTTCATCAGAGCGAATTAGTTGAGTGGGTTGGCCATGGGGATAGATGAGGGCTGTGAGGACGTCTTCTTGAAATCTTAGATAGGTCATGGAACTTTGGGTGCACTTAGAAAAAATAATATAGGAATTGAACATGGCTAGTTGCATCAAATAAATGGCGACTTTTTTGTACCAAAAAAGCGATCTCCTGGTGGCCAAGTAGGGCTGCATCATCTGGTCGTTCATATCCACCCCCCCCATGTATAGGTTATACTCGTGGATACATTTTGGCTTCTGGACGGGGCCTTTTCTTCTCTGCAGTTCCACCAAGGTGTCGTTGTGTATTGTGGAAAGGATGTAGACGTCTCTTTTTTTGTCTCGCCACTTCAGCGCTAGTACCTCTTCAGTCCGCATACTGGCCTTTTCACCCGTCTTCAAGTTCTTGGTGACCAATGTCTGTGGGAAGCCTTTGCGGTTGGTCCGCGCTGTCCCACAGGCCACAGTCTGCTTTAGGTAGAGATGGCGGAAAAGTGGGAGACTTGTGTAGAAATTGTCTACATATAGGTGATAACCTTTCCCAAGCAGTGGTTGGATCAGCTGCCAGACAATTTTGCCACTTGTTCCCATGTAGGTAGGGCATCCAGGGGGGTTTAGCTTTTTGTCTTTTCCCTCATAAATTATGAAATCATATGTGTAGGCCGTGGCCCTGTCACACGCCTTATAAAATTTTACCCCACGTCTGGCTCGTTTACTGGGCATGTATTGTTGGATTCCAAGTCTTCCAGTGAAGTGTAATAGTGACTCATCTACACAGATATTTTTATCTGGGGTAAACAGTCGTTTGAAGCTGGCGCAAAAAAAATTGATTAGGGGCCGAATTTTGAATAATTTATCATAACTGGGATGATTTCGAGGGAGGCATTGGGCATTGTTATTGAAATGTAAAAATCGCATTATCATTTCATAACGGGTTCTGGGCATCATTGATGAATAGATCGGCATGTGGTGGATATGTAGGGTAGACCAGTAGGAATGGAGTTCATTTTTTTTTGTCAGCCCCATGTTGAGGGTTAGGCCAAGGAAAATTTTAAATTCTTCAATGGTGAGGGGTTTCCAAACAAAAGGGCGGGCATAGGAAGAACTTGGATTGTTGGCTATATGTTGGCTGGCATATAGATTACATTGCTCCACAATGTAGGTTAGGAGATCATTGGGAAAAAATAAGTGAAAATAATAAAGTGGGGTTACATTTTCCGTCCGTATCTGAGGGCCTGGCTGGGCTGTAAAAAGGGGAATTACAGGTTCTACTGACGTATCGGGCAGCCATGTTGGATACAGTAGAACATCTGGAAGGGTAGTACTGCCTCGTTGATGTGATGCTCCATTGCTAGCATCTGGCCTATCTTCTAGGAAGGTTGCCAAACTGCTGGTGGATGGCTGCCTATCCCGGAGTGCTGCGCTGCTGGTGGATGCCTGCATATCATCCTGGAGTGCTGTGCTGCTGGTGGATGCCTGCATATCATCCTGGAGTGCTGCGCTGCTGGTGGATGCCTGCGCCTGCTCATTTCTCCTCCTTCTCTTTGTTAGGATTCTATCATCCTCTGTTTCCATCTCGGAGCCACTGCTGTCCACTGGCTCATAGTCGCTATCCGAGTCTGACAGAGAGAGTTCCCCGCTACTCTCGTCTGACATACTTTGGAGTATCTGGCAAGCCTCCTCTGCGCTGTATGACCTTTTAGTCATGTTGACTGGCAGATGCGACTGATGGCGGGCAGATGTGCCTGATGGCGGGCGGACAGATGTGCCTGATGGCGGGCGGACAGATGTGCCTGATGGCGGGCGGACAGATGTGCCTGATGGCGGGCGGACAGATGTGCCTGATGGTGGCGGGCTGATGTGTTTGGTGGCGGGCGGCTGATGGCCGGAAGATTTGCGGATTATGGCGGGCAGCTGTGCCGGATGATGGCGGGCAGCTGTGCCGGATGATGGCGGGCAGATGTGCCGGATGATGGCGGGCAGCTGTGCCGGATGATGGCGGGCAGCTGTGCCGGATGATGGCGGGCAGATGTGCCGGATGATGGCGGGCAGATGTGCCGGATGATGGCGGGCAGATGTGCCGGATGATGGCGGGCAGATGTGCCGGATGATGGCGGACAGATGTGCCGGATGATGGCGGACAGATGTGCCGGATGATGGCGGGCGGACAGATGTGCCTGATGGCGGGCGGACAGATGTGCCTGATGGCGGGCGGACAGATGTGCCTGATGGCGGGCGGACAGATGTGCCTGATGGCGGGCGGACAGATGTGCCTGATGGTGGCGGGCTGATGTGTTTGGTGGCGGGCGGCTGATGGCCGGAAGATTTGCGGATTATGGCGGGCAGATGTGCCGGATGATGGCGGGCAGATGTGCCGGATGATGGCGGGCAGATGTGCCGGATGATGGCGGACAGATGTGCCGGATGATGGCGGACAGATGTGCCGGATGATGGCGGACAGATGTGCCGGATGATGGCGGACAGATGTGCCGGATGATGGCGGACAGATGGACACTGTGTTTTGGGGACACTGTGTTTTGGGGACACTGTGTTTTGGGGACACTGTGTTTTGGGGACACTGTGTTTTGGGGACACTGTTTTGGGGACACTAGCTAGGTGATCAGTGGGTTAACAGCAGACAAACAGCTATATAACTCACTGATCTCCTGGCTGCAGCACAGATCTCTCTTCCTCTCCTCACTGACAGGCTCTGTGTGAGGAGAGGAAGAGATGAGAGCAGTTACAACTGCTCTCTATTTACATTACATGACGACTGTGATTGGACACAGTCGTCATGTGATCAGGAGGGCCAATCAGATGGCCCTCCTGTCTCACACTGCTCAGCTGTCTCTGGGGGACACAGGCAGATCGGGATCGCGCCGCTGCGCGGGCACGCAGTGGCGCGATCTCCTGTCATCTGCCGCCCTTCCCCCTTTGTTGACATTGCGATGGCTGTGATTAGACACAGCCATCGCATGGATCAGGAGGGCAAATACATTGCCCACCTGCCGTGCCGAGATGCGGCGTGTGCGGGGGACACGCGCGCATCGGGATCGCGCGGATGCGCGGGAGCGCGCCCGCGCGATCCCGCTACTTCTGAAGGACGTTCCGGAACGTCCAGTCAGAAGTAGACGGCTCCCACCCGGCCGTATATGTGCAGTGGCCGGGTGGGAAGTGGTTAAAGATGGCCATGCATGCAAGTATAACCCTAGAAAGTATATTTTACCAAAAGAGTAGTTGAGGCTTGGAACAAATTTCTAGCAGAGGTAGTGTCATCAGTAAGTGAATTTCAATATGCTTGGAATAAACACAGATCTAAATGGTGAACAAATAAAGAAATAAAAGAATGGTCAGACTCGATGGAGCACGTGTTTTTTTTCCTGTGCGGTCTTCTATGTTTCCTTCTGTCTGTGTTGCTGTTGGGAATTTTCCTTCTATTCCCATCTGTGGAATTTGTTCTTACCGGGACAGTGATTGAGAGGAAGGCTCTCTGAAAGCAGCAAAAACCTGACAGGGCTTTTAATCCTTCCCCACTTTATGGCCGGACATGACTCTTTTTATAGTGCCTCCTATGATTTGCAGGATGCCTTTACTAGAATATTCTGGAACCTCCCTTGCACACCGCACTCTCTGGAGCTTTCTAGGAATTTCTCAGTTTGGTATTAGGTCCTAAGGCCTTTCCTCTAACTGTCAGGTGAAACCACACTTACTGACACAACCACGCTTACTGACACAACCACGCTTACTGACACAACCACGCTTACTGACACAGGCTAGCCATGCAATGCTACAGAAAGAAGAGCAAGGAGGAGAAATGTGGTCAGTTAAGTTGGAGAGCACATATAACACCACAGGAAAATCTGCGGCCAGTTCAAAAAAGATGAAGAATCTCTTAGGACAAAGAGTACCTTGGCAGACATAAGAGGGCAAAGTGGTGAGATTACTGAAGCTGGCCATACACTATACAGTCTGATTGTACACTACAAACTCTGGACAATCTCCTTTTAGATTTACCAAAACGATGTAATATGATGAAATATCTAAACAATCAAATGGTATCTAATCAGACAGGTCCTTATACTACAGAGTTGATAGTAGCTCTAAATGAGATTATACAATCTGCTTGTATAGTATATGGTCAGCTTAAAGTAGTATACACACACACACGCACACACACACTATAAGAAATTCAGTCGGAAAATTCTGTATTCAGAACGATCGTTCGATTTTCTCATAGTGTGTACACTGATATCGATAACTGATTCATACAAGACATATGAAAATCCCAGAAGGGACAAAACTATTTTTTTTTCCTGAAAGTGAACAGAACTAACGCTGTTCATTTGATGTGTACTGTATTCGTACAAGAAAAATCGGATGTGAATGACTGTGCACGATCGGAAACAAATGACGACCCGGAAAAGCATGCAACGAAAATACATTTTGTAAACGCAAAAGAATAATCGCATGCATTAGAGCCATTCAAAAGACATTTTAGTGATAGAACAGGAGTACAAAGCACAGATATGGAATCCAAGTAAAAAATATGTTTTTTTGTAATGATTAGGATGTCTATATGACTCTGATTATATTAAAAATGTTTAAATAAACTTAGCAGTATACTGTATATTCTATTTTTGGGCTATCTTGTGTGGCTCTTGCTTGTTGCAGCTTAATAAACAAACTGTGTGTGTGTTTATTATATATATATATATACACATACACACACACACACACACACACACACATACACAGGTGCATCTCATAATATTAGAATATCATCAAAAAGTTAATTTATTTCAGGAATTCAATTTAAAAAATCAAACTCATATTTATATAGATGCGTTACACACATAGTGATATATTCCAATAATTTCTTTCTTTTAACTTTGATGATTTTGGCTTACAGCTAGTTAAAATTTTAAATTCAGTATCTCAGAAAATAAGAATATTACATAAAATCAATCTAAAAAAAAAAGGATTTTTTAATACAGAAATGTTGGCTTACTGAAAAGTATGTCCATGTACAGTATAGTATGCACCCAATATTTGGTTGGGGGTCCGTTTGCATGAATTACTGCATCAATGCGGCGTGGCATGGAGGCGATTAGCCTGTGTTACTGCTGAGGTGTTGTGGAAGCCCAGGTTGCTTTGATAGCGGCCTTCAGCTGGTCTACATTGTTGGGTCTGGTGTGTCTCATCTTCCTGTTGACAATACCCCACAGATTTTCTATGGGGTTTAGGTTAGGAGCGTTTGCTGGCCAATCAAGCACAGTGATACCACGATCGTTAAACCAGGTATTGGTACTTTTGGCAGTGTGGGCAGGTGGCAAGTCCTACTAGAAAATGAAATCAGCATCTCCATAAAGCTGGTCAGCAGAGGGAAGCATGAAGTGCTCTAGAATTTCCTGGTACAGTATAGGGCTGCTCTGACTTTGGACTTGATAAAACACAATGGACCAACACCAGCAGATGAAATGGCCCCCCCAGTCTAAACTTCACACTGAACCTCTTGCAACTTGGATTCTGTGCTTCTCCACTCTTCCTTCTGTCATGGCTGGGCTCAGCCCTTCCTTCTAAAAGCTGGCCGTTCAGCTGTTGGCTAATTGCCAGCTCCTTTCTCTCCACAGTGATTCACCTGTTGATGATATCCTGCTTGTTAGTCCTGCCTACTTAAGCTGTCCAGCCCAGATGATCTCTGCCTTCGCCTTGGTCACATCTATAGAGACGCTCTCCTGTGTTCCTGTTAAAGACTTGCTTGGCTGACATTCCTTCTGGCTCATCTCTGGCTCCCTGACGTTTTGGCTTGTCTGACTATTCGTTGCAGTTCCTGAACTCTGGCTATGTTTTGACTACATTTACTCTGTTTACCTTTTTATTATTATTAAACAAGTGTGATTTACCTGTACTTCTGTCTCAGTCTGATTCATGGTTTCTGACACCTTCAGACTCTAGGACCTTGATTTCCAAACGAAATGCTACATTTTCCACAGTCAGTGATGATTTGGGGAGCCATGGCATCTGCTGGAGTTGGTTAACTGTGTTTTATCAATTTCAAATTTCAAAGAGCAGCCCTCTATCAGGAAATTCTAGAGCCCTTCATACTTCCTTCTGCTGACCAGCTTTATGGAGATGTCGATTTCATTTTCAAGCAGGGCTTGGCACCTGCCCACACTGCCAAAAGTACAAATACCTGGTTTAATCATCATGGTATCACTGTGCTTGATTGGCCAGCAAACTCGCCTGACCTAAACCCCATAGAGAATGTGTGGGGTATTGTCAAAGGGAAGATGAGAGACACCAGACCCAACAATGCAGACGAGCTGAAGATCACTATCAAAGAAACCTGGGCTTCCATAACACCTCAGCAGTGCCACAGGCTAATCACCTCCATGTCACGCCACATTGATGCAGTAATTCGTGCAAAAGGAGCCCCGACCAAGTATTGAGTGCCCACTATACACATGTACATGGACAAACTTTTCAGTAAGCCAATATTCCTGTATTAAAAAGCCTTTTATTTTATCGGTCTTGTGTAATATTCAAATTTTCTGAGATACAGAATTTGGGGTTTTCACTAGCTGCAAGCCATAATCCTCAAAATTAAAAGAAAGAAATGCTTGACATATACAGTGGATATAAAAAGTCTACACACTCCTATAAAAATGTCAGGTTTCTGTGATGTAAAAAAACTCAGACAAAGATAAATAATTTTAGAACTTTTTCCAACTTTAATGTGATGTATAAACTGTACAACTCAGCTGAACAACAAATTAAAATATTTTAGGTGGAGGGAAGTAAAAAATTAAAAATAATATGGTTGCATAAGTGTGCACACCCTTAAACTAAGGCCCCTTTCACATGGGCGGTCCGTTCAGGTCCGCCTAAAAACGGACACTCCATAGACCTCTATGGAGAGTCGGATGTCAGCGGTCACATGTCCGCTGACATCCGACCCGCTCCGATCCGGAAAAGTTGTGACGGAGGAAAAAGCTATTTTTCCATCCGTCTGCGAATCGGATCGGGTGACGACGGACTCTACGGTCCGTCATCATCCGATCCCCCATAGGGGAGAGCAGCGCTCTGACAGTTCCATCCCTGCACAGAGTGCAGAGACAGACCTGTCATCTTCCTGCTCAGCGGGGGATCGACAGAGCGATCCGCCGCTGTGCAGAGCGGGCTCCGTACACGTCCGATTTTAAGCTTTAACGAGCAGGGCCCTCTGATCCCTCCTGTATTGAATTGTATTGTAATTGTACTGTCTCCCCTGATGTAAAGCGCTGCGCAAACTGCTGGCGCTATATAAATCCTGTATAATAATAATAATAATAATGTGAAAGAGCCCTAATACTTTGTTAAAGCACCTCTTTATTTTATTACAGCACTCAGGGGTGATTTACTAAGAAGAATGCACTGCGCCAGTTCATACATTAATTGGTGCCCTGGAAAAGTCATTAATTGAGCGTGCAAACCGGCGCACATTGAAGCGCAAATAACGATAACAAATACCCGCATATGTAAACTGCAACTGGCGCTAGGGTAACTGAGTTTTTCTCATTGATAATAGCGCACGCCCCAATACAATTGGTTAGTTTCATCTCATTGGATGCGTCTTGTTAGGCAATTAGTAGGTGTACTCAGTTAATTAACCCTTTTGATGCTAATCTCATTCCTATCACTTCTAATATATCTTTGAAATGTGTTTTTTTTTTTTTACCCAAATCTTTCAATACATTACAAAGAACAGAGAAGTGTTCCTAAACCCAATAAATAAAAACTTTCAGATCTTGATCTTTAAAGGTGACCATACACTGTAATCAGTTAGATCTTAAATAAATTAGATTTAGTGCAAGAGCCTGTTTAATTTCCTATATTTTGAATTAATTGTTCAAGTGCGTCTTCCTATTACCTATTTTGCCCAAATATCGAGTTGTACAGAGACTGGCCAATCAGCTTGCATAGTGCAGAGATCTAAGACCATTACTTTTACACGGTCAAAAGTGATGTTTCTATCCCTCAGACGGTGACGGATGGAGAACTCTTAGGAACAGTAGTCTGCATGGAGATGCAGAGGGAATAACAGTCTGCAGGGAGCTGCAGGAGACGATTTCTACTTAGTCAAGTATGCACATTCAATCTTCAGGCTCTAACTATGATCAAAGTATACTGAAATCTGTAAATATGATGGCAATCATTAATTCTATGGGCATCCCTTATCCCAATCCCTATCCAAGTTGTACCTCCCAATAAAACAACAAAAACAAAGCTTGCAAAAGTCTGTTCATTGTCTCTGGAAAGGATGCATGAAGTCTGGCAGTGGGGCGATTTGGCGGATTGTTTGTCAGTAGTGCTAACACCATGGCTACACTTACCTATCCCCAGAGCGCTCCGTTGCGGTTATGTGATCTCCTGGCAGCTCCCATATTTTCTTCAAAGCGTGTGCTGAGAAAAAAGAAATAACACAATGAAATTAAAGAAAGGATGTGTCCAGGATTCAACCACAGTGTGTAACTATCAGTTTACAACGACTTGTAGAACAGACAAATGCCTTCTAGATTAAAAGGTCTACTCCACACCAAACTGCTTCTTCAATTTTGGGTTGTAGCCAAAAAAATTGCTTCTGCTCACCTATAAGTCATGTGCATGGGGGCCGAAAACGAAAAACATTTTTTTATGAATTACCCAAACTTTAGAAACAGAGGATTATTCAAACAACCATTGCTCAAGCTAACTTATAATAATGCCCCGTACACACAAACAAAATCCATGAATTTTTTCCAATGGATGTTGGCTCAAACCTGTCTTGCATACACGGTCACACAAATCTTGTCGGAAATTCACGGTCACACAAATCTTGTCGGAAATTCCCAACGTCAAGAACGCGGTGATGTACAACACGACGAGCCGAGAAAAATTAAGCTCAATAGCCAGTGCGGCTCTTCTGCTTGATTCTGTGCATGCGTGGCACTTTGTGCGTCGGAAATTCCGATGGAGCCTACACACGATCGGAATTTACACGAACGGATTTTGTTGTTGGAAAATTTGAGAACCAGATCGCAAATTTTGAGTCACGTAAATTCAGATGGAAACTGTCCGATGGAGCCTACACACGGTCGAAATTTCCGACAACAAGCTCCTGTCGCACATTTTAAGGTCCAGGGCCGGATTAAAATAAACATAGGGGCTATTGGAGCTGCAGCTCCAGGCCCCTTTCTCAAGATAGGCCCATTTGCCCCGAAAAAAAAAAAAAAAAAATTCTAAAAAAAAAAAAAAAAAAAGATGGACTTTGAGGGTTGTAGCTCGGCAATCAGGAGTCACAGAGACCCTACATTTGGGGGGTAGGTAGCTAAAGACCTACTCCAGCACCGGTTAAAATATGGGTCTGCTTTCATCTATAGTTCCGGAGATACAGGGCTGCTTGCGCAGCCTGTCAGAAGCTACATACAGAGCGGCCGGTTTAAATACTAAATAGCTGGAACACTCTGCAGCAGACTGAGAGGATGACCTCACAGTGCTTATAATAATTATTTGTATATTACTTATGGTAATTAACCCCTTGCCACCCAGGCCAATTCTGACGCTTCTCTCCTACATGTAAAAATCATCATTTTTTTGATAGAGAATTACTCAGAACCCTCAAGCATTATATATATTGTTTTAGAAGACACACTATGGAATAAAATGGTGGTCTTTGCAACTTTTTATGTTACACAATATTTGCGCAGCAATTTTTCAAAAGTTTTTTTTGGAAAGAAACTGTTTCATTCATAAAAAAAAACACTAAAGTTAGCACGATTTTTTTTGTGTACCAAGTGATGCTTTACATTTTTTTACAGGTTACATGTTTAGAGTTACAGAGGAGGTCTAGTGCTAGAATTATTGCTCTCGCTCTAACGATCGTGGCGTATGTAACCTGTGTGTATCTGGCTCTGATACTAGCCAGTGCCTACCCAGCCACCGACTAGTATCTCTCCGCAGCCTGTCCCCACACACCCTCTCACCTGCTGACCTGTGGATGGGGGAATCACTCCTGCAGTCTTAAGCCCCATACACACGGTAGGATTTTCCCATGGATTCTGTCCTATCGGACAATGTTGTCGAAAAATCCGACCGTGTGTAGGCACCATCGGACAGTGTACGTCGGATTGTCCGACGGACAGAGTCCTATCTCCTGCTGGATAGATTTTTCGACAACAAAGTCCGATCACACCAAATCCGATCGTGTGTATCGAATTCCTGACGGACAAAGTGCCACGCATGCTCAGATCACATTACAAGACCAAAGCTATTGGCTACTAGCCTCTACGTAGTCCCGTCGTACGCAGCAAACGTCACCACGTTCAGAATGATCGGATTTTCCGACAACTTTGTCCGACCGTGTGTATGCAAAACCAACATCGGACAAAGTACGACGGACCAAATCCGACGGACCTGGTCCTCGGATAATCTGCGCGTGTGTATGGGGCTTAATTGTGTTCTGCCAGTCAATACAATGATTAGTGTTGCTAACTATAGCTGGCAGCACTGATTGTTTTGGGGAAAACCTGACAGGCTGGTTGTACTCAAGTCGGTTAATAGGTTGACTGTAAAACCAGGTAGCCCATACATAGATCGACTATGGCTGGTCTCTGCTTAATTGGTGTAATTGTAATCCATGTATGGCCCGCTTAACCACTACACAGTCCCTAAACATCCTTCCACAAACCTTTACATTTTTCCTTCCCAGATTACTTCATTCTCCTCTCCTATACATAGTGCCCACTGTCATACTCTCCACACTTCTCTCCTGTACATACTGCTCACTGTCATACTCTCCACACTTCTCTCCTATACATAGTGCCCACTGTCATACTCTCCACACTTCTCTCCTATACATAGCGCCCGCTGTGATATCCTACACACTCCTCTCATGTACATAGTGCCCACTGTCATACACTTCTCTCCTGTACATAGTGCCCACTGTCGTACCCTCCACACTCCTCTGCTGTGCATACTGCCCACTGTCATACTCTTCACATGCCTCTCCTGTACATAGTGCCTTCTGTCATACCCTCTGCAGTCCTCTCATGTACATAGTGCCCACTGTTAGACCCTCCACATTCCTCTCCCTCACCTGCACATACTTCCCATTTTTATACCATCCATACTCCTCCCCTATGCCTCTTACCCACAAAAACAGTTCTTTAAAATTATACTGAATATCCTCAATGTTACCAGCTCTATAATGGGCACACTTTTGTTAGTTCAACTAAAGGAAATCTCAGTCCTCATATTTGTTCTGCCCCATTATTAGTACTTATTTAATTTTGTAATTACTATTGTGATGTATAGATGAACATAGGGGATGTCAGCTACTCTAAATATAGCACTTGTAAAAAAGTGTCCCTGAAAATATTTTTGAAATGTTGGCAACTATGCGGATCAGTAGGGGGCCCCATGAGAGGCTCCTGGGTTCCAATGATATTAAAGCAGTAGTAAACTTTTCTAACGTTACTATTTTTTAGAGGCCCTTAGGTAGGTTATGCCATAATGTACAAGTATGCACAGCATATTAGCACATTAGGGTACACTTAAATTGTCAGACTGAGCCCTCCAGTGCTGTGCTGTGATCAATCCGGCCCGGGCACTTCCATCTTTACACGGTCTTCCTTCCGGGTTCTCTGCCTTCGGTCACTTTACCTGGCCGTGCTGTGTTGATGTCATCCACGCATGCTCATGTGCATTCTCTTTCTCTCATCCTCTTTCCCTTACTCCTCACACCTCTTTCATCCCCTTTCTCTCTCTCTCTCTCTCATCCTCCCTCTCTCTTTAATTTAATTTGTTATAACAAAAATTGTCTGCATTTTTATTTATTAATTTATTGTTTATAAAAGGCCCCACCAAAATTCTCAGCTCAGCACCAGGCCCATGATGTTCTTAATCTGGCCCTGACACATGCTGTGGTGGATCGATTGAGCAATCCCTGATAAAGATACGGATGTTCTGATTTGCCGCACAGAAGGGAGACAGAAGAAAAGGCCCTGGCTGGGTTGTAGCCACAGGCGATTTCTTGATCTACAGCTGGTAAGCCTTCAATTCATTTGGTGGTGGGACCACAGAGAAAAAAGTCACCTAATCCCGGATGTTAATCTGATTGGAAAAGTCACTTACTATACGGATGCCACTCTTATGCTTATAGCCCTATATGACCACCCCATGGACTGTTTAGCATCAGTTTATTGTGTTTGTTTGTTTAGTATTGACACATATGTTTTTTAATTACCCACCTATTGCTTTGCAGTTATACATGGGTGAGAGGGTATTTTTTACTTTACTGTATAATATATTTTTTCACTTTATTGTATAATATTTGTTGGTATAAATTTTCAATAGCTGACGACTATTGTCACGTACTATTCACGGTATACACATATTTGTGATTCATTATCATTTTTTACAGCGCAACCTTTTTTCCTACACTTCTATTCTTGTTTATCACGTGTGGTTTGCTGCTTTTTAAAACACTTTTTTGTCCAGCGCAGTTTTTTTCGTTTTACGTATATATATATATATATATATATATATATATATATATATATATATACGTGATCCTGCACTTCCAGGTATCGAGCGAGTGTGTAGAATCACAGCGTGAGCTCATC